>SJXQ01006521.1:0-125222 GCA_006408695.1 Aepyceros melampus
TACTAATGGTTTGTTAGTGTCACTCATCTCCTCAAAGAACTAGCTTTTGGCTTTGTTAATTTTTGTTATGGTCTCTTTTGTTTCTTTTGCATTTATTTCTGCCCTATTTTTTAAGATTTCTTTCCTTCTTCCAATCCTGGGGTTCTTCATTTCTTCCTTTTCTATTTGCTTTAGGTGTAGAGTTAGGTTATTTATTTGACTTTTTTCTTGTTTCTTGAGGTATGCCTGTATTGCTATGAACTTTCCCCTTAGCACTGCTTTTACAGTGTCCCACAGGTTTGGGGTTTTTGTGTTTTCATTTTCATTCATTTCTATGCATATTTTGATTTCTTTTTTGATTCCTTCTGTGATTAGTTGGTTATTCAGCAGCGTGCTGCTCAGCTTCCATATGTTGGGATTTTTAATAGTTTTTCTCCTGTAATTGACATCTAATCTTACTGCATTGTGGTCAGAAAAGATACTTGGAATGATTTCAATTTTTTTGAATTTACCAAGGCTAGATTTTTGGCCCAGGATGTGATCTATCCTGGAGAAGGTTCCGTGTGCCCTTGAGTAAAAGTGAAATCATTGTTTTGGGGTGAAATGTCCTATAGATATCAACTAGGTCTAACTGGTCTATTGTATCATTTAAAGTTTGTTTTTCCTTGTTGATTTTCTGTTTAGTTGATCTATCCATAGGTGTGAGTGGGGTATTAAAGTCTCCCACTATTATTTTGTTATTGTTAATTTCCCCTTTCATACTTGCTAGCATTTGTCTTACATATTGCAGTGCTCCTATGTTGGGTGCATATATATTTATAATTGTTGTATCTTCTTCTTGGATTGATCCTTTGATCATTATGTAGTGTCCTTCTTTGTCTCTTTCCACAGCCTTTGTTTTAAAGTCTATTTTATCTGATATGAGTATTGCTACTCTTGCTTTCTTTTGGTCTCTATTTGTGTGGAATATCTTTTTCCAGCCCTTCACTTTCAGTCTGTATGTGTCCCTTGTTTCAAGGTGGGTCTCTTGTAGACAACATATATAAGGGTCTTGTTTTTGTATCCATTAAGCCAGTCTTTGTCTTTTGGTTGGGGCATTCAACCCATTTACATTTAAGTTAAGTATTGACAAGTATGGTCCCATTGCCATTTACTTTGTTGTTTTGGGTTCCCTATCTCTTTCCCTCATCCTTTTCTGTGTTTCCTGTCTAGAGAAGATCCTTTAGCGTTCCTTGGAGAGCTGGTTTGGTGGTACTGAATTCTCTCTGCTTTTGCTTGTCTGTAAAGCTTTTGATTTCTCCTTCATATTTGAATGAGATCCTTGCTGGGTACAGTAATCTGGGCTATAGGTTATTTTCTTACATCACTTTAAGTATGTCTTGCCATTCCCTCCTGGCCTAAAGAGTTTCTATTGAAAGATCAGCTGTTATCCTTATGGAATCCCTTTTTGTGCTATTTGTTGTTTTTCCCTTGCTGTTTTTAATATTTGTTCTTTGTGTTAGATCTTTGTTAATTTGATTAATATGTGTCTTGGGGTGTTTTGCCTTGGGTTTATCCTGTTTGGGACTCTCTGGGTTTCTTGGACTTGGGTGATTACTTCCCTCCCCATTTAGGGAAGTTCTCAACTTTTATCTCCTCAAGTATTTTCTCATGGTCTTTCTTCTTGTCTTCTTCTTCTGGGACTCCTATAATTTGAATGTTGGGGTGTTTGATATTGTCCCAGAGGTCTCTGAGATTGTCCTCATTTCTTTTAATTCATTTTTCTTTTTTCCTCTCTGTTTCATTTATTTCTACCATTCTATCTTCTACCTCACTTATCCTATCTTCTGCCTCAGTTATTCTACTGTTGGTTCCCTCCAGAGTGTTTCTGAGCTCATTCATTGCATTATTCATTATATATTGACTTTTTTTTAATTTCTTCTAGGTCCCTGTTAAAACTTTCTTGCATCTTGTCAATCTTTGTCTCCAGACTATTTATCTGTAACTCCATTTTGCTTTTAAGATTTTGGATCATTTTCAGTATCATTATTCGGACTTCTTTATCAGGTAGATTCCCTATCTCTTCCTCTTTTGTTTGGTTTGGTGGGCATTTATCCTGTTCCTTTACCTGCTGGGTAGTTCTCTGCCTTTTCATCTTGTTTATATTGCTGTGTGGGGTGGCCTTTCTGTATTCTGGCAGTTTGTGGAGTTCTCTTTATTGTGAGGTTTCCTCGTTGTGGGTGGGGTTGGACAGGTGGCTTGTCAAGGTATCCTGGTTAGGGAAGTTTGTGTCTGTGTTCTTGTGGGTGGAGCTGGATTTCTTCTCTCTGGAGTGCAATGAAGTGTCCAGTAATGAGTTATGAGATGTCAATGGGTTTGGTGTGACTCTAGGCAGCCTGTGTACTGAAGCTCAGGGTTATGTTCCTGTGTTGCTGGAGAATTTGCGTGGTATGTCTTGCTCTGGAACTTGTTGGGCTTTGGGTGGTGCTTGGTTTCAAGGTAGATATGGAGGCGTTTAATGAGCTCCTATCAATTAATGTTCCCTAGAGTCAGGAGGGCCGAGAGGACCTACTCCACGTTTAAGGTCAGAAGGGGCGACTTTCCCAAGGTAAGGAGCAGCGGCTGCACTTTGCTGGAGCAGCTGTGAAGAGTACTCCACATTCAAGGTAAGAGAAGCCCAAGTAAGATGGTAAGTGATGCAAGAGGGCATCAGAGGGCAGACACACTGAAACCATAATCACAGAAAACTAGTCAGTCTAATCATATGGTCCACAGCCTTGTCTAACTCACTGAAACTAAGCCACGCCATGTGGGGCCACCCAAGATGGATGGGTCATGGTGGAGAGGTCTGACAGAATGTGGTCCACTGGAGAAGGGAATGGCAAACCACTTCAGTATTCTTGCCTTGAGAACCCCATGAACAGTATGAAAAGGTAAAATGATAGGATACTGAAAGAGGAACTCCCCGGGTTGATAGGTGCCCAATATGCTACTGGAAATCAGTGGAGAAATAACTTCAAAAGAATGAAGGGATGGAGCCAAAGCAAAAACAATACCGTTGTGGATGTGACTGGTGATAGAAACAAGGTCCAATGCTGTAAAGAGCAATATTGCATAGGAAACTGGAATGTCAGGTCCATGAATCAAGGCAAATTGGAAGTGGTCAAATAGGAGATGGCAAGAGTGAACATTGACATTCTAGGAATCAGTGAACTAAAATGGACTGGAATGGGTGAATTTAATTCAGATGACTATTATGTCTACTACTGTGGGCAGGAATCCCTCAGAAGAAATGGAGTAGCCATCATGGTCAACAAAAGAGTCCAAAATGCAGTACTTGGATGCAATCTCAATAACAACAGAATTATCTCTGTTCATTTCCAAGGCAAACCATTTAATGTCACGGTGATCCAAGCCTATGCCCTAACCAGTAACACTGAAGAAGCCAAAGTTGAACGGTTCTATGAAGACCTACAAGACCTTTTAGAACTAACACCCCAAAAAAGATGTCCTTTACATTATAGAGGACTAGAATGCAAAAGTAGGAAGTCAAGAAACACCTTGAGTAACAGGCAAATTTGGCCTTGAAGTACAGAATGAAGCAGGGCAAAGGCTAACAGAGTTTTGTCAAGAAAATGCACTGGTCATAGCAAACACCCTCTTCCAACAACACAAAGAGTCCGAAATGCAGTACTTGGATGCAATCTCAAAAACGACAGAATGATCTCTGTTCATTTCCAAGGCAAACCATTCAATATCACAGTAATCCAAATCTATGCCCCAACCAGTAACGCTGAAGAAGCTGAACAATTCTATGAAGACCTACAAGACCTTTTAGAACTAAGCCCCCAAAAAATGTCCTTTTCATTATAGGGGACTGGAATGCAAAAGTAGGGAGTCAAGAAACACCTGCAATAACAGGCAAATTTGGCCTTGGAATGCAGAATGAAGCAGGGCAAAGACTAATAGAGTTTTGCCAAGAAAATGCACTGGTCATAGCAAACACCCTCTTCCAACAACACAAGAGAAGACTCTATACATGGACATAACCAGATGGGCAACACCGAAATCAGACTGATTATATTCTCTGCAGCAAAAGATGGAGAAGCTCTATACAGTCAACAAAAACAAGACCAGGAGCTGATGTGGCTCAGATCAGTTCAGTTCAGTTCAGTCGCTCAGTTGTGTCCAACTCTTTGAGACCCCATGAATTGCAGCAGGTCAGGCCTCCTTGTCCATCACCAACTCCCAGAGTTCACTCAGACTCACGTCCGTTGGGTCTGTGATGCCATCCAGCCATCTCATCAAAGGAGTTCGTGGCTAAGATCATGAACTCCTTATTATCAAATTCAGACTGAAATTGAAGAAAACAGGGAAAACCACTAAACCATTCAGGTATGACCTCAATCAAATCCCTTATGATTGTACAGTGGAAGTGAGAAATAGATTTAAGGGCCTAGATCTGATAAATAGAGTACCTGATGAAAATGGAACGGGGTTCATGACATTGTACAGGAGACAGGGATCAAGACCATCCCCATGGAAAAGAAATGCAAAAAAAGCAAAATGGCTGTCAGGGGAAGCCTCACAAATAGCTGTGAGAAGAAGACAGGTGAAAAGTAAAGGAGAAAAAGAAAGATATAAGCATCTGATTACAGAGTTCCAGAGAATAGCAAGAAGAGATAAGAAAGCCTTCTTCAGCGATCATTGCAAAGAAATAGAGGAAAAGAACAGAATGGGAAAGACTAGAGATCTCTTCAAGAAAATTAGAGATACCAAGGGAACATTTCATGCAAAGATGGGCTCAATAAAGGACAGAAATGGTCTGGACCTAACAGAAGCAGAAGATATTAAGAGAAGGTGACAAAAATACACAGAAGAGCTGTACAANTGTTGTTGTTGTTGTTGATAAGACAAATCTTTAGTTTCGGTTGTCCTAACAAGTTCTTAGGTTTCATAAAACCTTGCTTAATTTGAGCAGTTGCTGTGAAAGTCACAGCAACTTACTTTGGATGTTTTTTCTTTTAAAGGAAAATACACTTCTGATTTTGGTATCTTATTATTAGTAATGATACCCAGTTTCTTTAAAATTTTATTTTTTTGGCAGATATATAGAGAATGGCTTTGTGAATGGTACAGTCAGATAAAAGTTTGAGGATTTTTGTTGTTGTTTAAAAAATGTAATCCTGTAAAAAAACAAGGTCCTACTGTATAGCACAGGGAACTATATTCAATATCCTGAGGTAAACCATAGTAAAAAAGAATATAAAGAATGTATATATACATACATAAAAAATATATATATATATATGTTTAGGTCCCTCCTGTTTCAAACTGAACTTACTTGGCAGGTGCCCAAACCCTTTGGACAGGTCCACGTGGTTTCCTAGCTTCCAACTTGCAGCGACTCGGTATTAAAAGTAAAAACAGGAGGTTTGCAGCCCACTTGGGTAAAGCACCCTTTTGTTTTTCTGCAGTGTTAATGTTAGTTGCTCAGTTGTTTCTGACTCTCTGTGACCCCATGCACTGTAGGCCGCCAGGCTCCTCTGTCCATGGTATTCTCTAGGCAAGAATACTGGAATGGGTAGCCATTCCCTTCTCCAGGGGATCTTCCTAACCCAGGGATCAAACTCAGGTCTCCTGAATTGCAGGCAGGATTGTTTTACTGTCAGAGCCACCAGGAAAGTTGATGTGTATGTGTGTGTATGTATGTATGTGTGTGTGTGTATATATATATATATATACACACACACAACATAATTACTTTGCTGTAGAACAGAAATCAACAGGGTAAAGCACCCTTTTGTTTTTCTGCAGTGTTAATGTTAGTTGCTCAGTTGTTTCTGACTCTCTGTGACCCCATGCACTGTAGGCCGCCAGGCTCCTCTGTCCATGGTATTCTCTAGGCAAGAATACTGGAATGGGTAGCCATTCCCTTCTCCAGGGGATCTTCCTAACCCAGGGATCAAACTCAGGTCTCCTGAATTGCAGGCAGGATTGTTTTACTGTCAGAGCCACCAGGAAAGTTGATGTGTATGTGTGTGTATGTATGTATGTGTGTGTGTGTATATATATATATATATACACACACACAACATAATTACTTTGCTGTAGAACAGAAATCAACACAATATTATAAATCAACTATACTTCAATAAAAAATGCATCCCTGGTTTTGATTCTTTTAATAATGGTAATAAAGCTCTTTTTGATTTAGGTCATACCTGAATAGTCTAGTGGTGTTGCCCACTTTCTTCAATTTAAGTCTGAATTTGGCAATCAGGAGTTCATGATCTGAGCCACAGTCAGCTCCCGGTCTTGTCTTTGTTGACTGTATAGAGCTTCTCCATCTTTGGCTGCAAAGAATATAATCAATCTGATTTCAGTGTTGACCATCTGGTGATGTCCATGTGTAGAGTCTTCTCTTGTGTTGTTGGAAGAGGGTGTTTGCTATGACCAGTGCATTTTCTTGGCAAAACTCTATTAGTCTTTGGCCTGCTTCATTCCGCATTCCAAGGCCAAATTTGCCTGTTACTCCAGGTGTTTCTTGACTTCCTACTTTTGCATTCCAGTCCCCTATAATGAAAAGGACATCTTTGGGGGGCTTAGTTCTAAAAGGTCTTGTAGGTCTTCATAGAATTGTTCAACTTCAGCTTCTTCAGCGTTACTGGTTGGGGCATAGATTTGGATTACTGTGATATTGAATGGTTTGCCTTGGAAATGAACAGAGATCATTCTGTCGTTTTTGAGATTGCATCCAAGTACTGCATTTCGGACTCTTCTGTTGACCATAATGGCTACTCCATTTCTTCTGAGGGATTTCTGCCCTCAGTAGTAGATATAATAGTCATCTGAGTTAAATTCACCCATTCCAGTCCATTTTAGTTCACTGATTCCTAGAATGTCAATGTTCACTCTTGCCATCTCCTATTTGACCACTTCCAATTTGCCTTGATTCATGGACCTGACATTCCAGGTTCCTATGCAATATTTCTCTTTACAGCATTGGACCTTGCTTCTATCACCAGTCACATCCATAGCTGGCAACCCCACATCCAAGGAGTGATGGCTGTGCGGGCACAGGAGGACCTAGAGGAGCCATCCCATGTTGAAGGTCAGGCAGGGCGGCAGGAGGAGATACCTCTCATCCAAGGTAAGGAACAGTGGCTGTGCTTTGCTGGAGCAGCTGTGAAGAGATACCCCACGCCCAAGGTAAGAGAAACCCAAGTAAGATGGTAGGTGTGCAAGAGGGCATCAGAGGGCAGACACACTGACATCATACTCACAGAAATCTAGTCAATCTAATCACAATAGGACCACAGCCTTTAACTCAATGAAACTAAGCCATGGCTGCGGGGCAACACAAGACAGGCTGGTCATGGTGGAGAGATCTGACAGATTGTGGTCCACTGGAGAAGGGAATGGCAAACCACTTCAGTATTCTTGTCTGAGAACCCAATGAAGAGTATGAAAAGGCAAAAGGATAGGATACTGAAAGAGGAACTCCCCAGGTCAATGGGTTCCCAATATGCTACTGGAGGTCAGTAGAGAAATAACTCCAGAAAGAATGAAGGGTTGGATCCAAATGGTAGCCAATAATAAAGGAATAAAACCAATTTGAGAATATTTGAATGTGGAAATCATTCATTTATTCAATAAATATTCATTACCTATAGATCATTTCCAATGTACTGTGAAATAGACACCTTTTCTGTATTTTTTTTATGTCTTTGATAGATAGAAAAGTGTTTCTGAGGGTTCTTAGTATGAAAAAAAGAGAAAGATTAAGCCTGGACTCTGAGTTATACAGGAATACCAAGTAAGACTGAAGACCAGCTTCTTTCCATGTACATGAAAGAAGTGATTGCTTAGAAGATGGGCTGTTAATACTGATGCAAGTAGTAGGAAAGATATGTGAATTTCTAGAAGGAATCAACTCTTGAAATTGGCTTCACTGATTGAATCAAAAAGCCTTTGCCAAATTTGCTCTTGACCTACCTCGGTTATAGACAGTTCCTCCTTTCTTTAGTACATTTTTTCTGAAGTCAGCAGTATAAATTCTAGACAGATCTCTGGCCAAAACTTTAGGGAATTCCCACTCTGAAGCTCTAGGAGTTGCTAACTATTGCATAGTGCCATTGCCCTGCCTTGTACAAACATTGTGGGGGAGGAGATTTCCAATATCAGCATAAACTGCAACTGCATAATTTGTAAATCTCTGCTTTCTTTAGGTGCACTCATTCTAACAGCAGTGATTGCTAAGGTCTGTAAAAGACAAAGTGCACCTGACCATTTAAAAAGGCAAGGAAGACTATCGCAATAGGTAAAGGAGATTGAACTTAAATCCAATTTTTAAGCATTGGATGAGCTTGTGGAAAAGTGCTGGAGGATATTAGAGGGAGGTTGGTCTATGTGATTAAGCCAGCTATACTTACTAATTGGCACTTATCAAAGTTAGGCTCCAACCCTCTCACAGAGACTGGAAAATAGGGGTGCTATCTTTCTTGATAATTACATTTCAAAGGAATGGCTCCCAGGCCCTTGGAAAATGACATTGATATTCTAAGTTGGTAGAAGATTTACATCTCAAAGGAGCAAAGAGAGAATTTACATTTCCAAGTTTCTAAAGTAACTGCTCTAAGAACAGGGAGGTGGGGCCTACAGTCAGGAAGAAACCCATTCAAAATTTAATCAAACTGAGAGGACCAACCCTTATGGTTGTCATGGTTTCTTATTTCCACCACCTGAGATGTGTGAACAAAGAATGTTGCCTGCCATTCTAGCAAAGAACAAATTTTGTCCACCCTCAAGCCATCCCATCCCCGAAGGTGCACCCTGAGGTGAATTTAGAATTGAGAAGAACAGGATTCCTGGCCCTAGATTGTTAAGATGCATGTCAAAGCGACAATTTCAATGAGCCCAGACTCGTGTTTTCCATATATAGGAAAGCATTCAAGTTATTGAGATGTCCAGTTTTTCTGTGATTAACAGTAATATTTTGAGATTTGTCTTACATGTTTTTTTTCAGCATAAACTCCTACATAACCTGGCTCTTCTCTTACCCCTTTGGAACAATTCCTCAGAACTAAGTGAGGGGCTTTCTTCCAGGTTTTAGTCCTAAGTAAGGTCTTCAAAAAATATAACTCTCAACTTCTATGCTGTGAATTTTCATTTTCTGGTTTTTCTCAGTTGACAGATGGTAACACCCAGCACTGCCCAGGGGAGGAACTAAAAGATATCTTTTATTGGACCACTACTGTTGCAGGAAGGGGGACCCCTTCCAGGGCCGAAACTGGGCTTTTGTCTAACACTCAGAAATGAATTGTCCGAGGAGACACATGTGCTGACAAAGCAAGAGATTTCATTGGGACAGGGTACCCGGCTGGAGAGCAGTAGGGTAAAGGAACCCAGGAACACTGCTCTGCTCGCAGGCTCGGGTTTCATGGTGATAAGATTAGTTTCCAGGCGGCCTTTGGCCAATCATTCTAATTCAGAGTCTTTACTGGTGGTGCACGCATCACTCAGCCAAGATGGATACTAGCGAGAGGGATTCTAGGAAGTGGATGGACACACGGTGTCTCCTTTTGACCTTTCCTGAACTCTTCCGGTTGGTAGTGGCTTATTAGTTCCGTATTCCTTATCAGGATCTCCTGTCATAAAACAACTCATGCAAGTGGTTACTATGGTACCTGGCCAGGGTGAGTGGTTTCAATCAGTGTGCTTCCCCTAACACTACCACAAATTATTCTAACCTTACGCATTTTTTGGAGAAGGAAATGGCAATCCACTCCAGTATTCTTGCCTGGAGAATCCCATGGACGGAGAAGCCTAGTAGGTTACAGTCCATGGGGTTGCAAAGAGTCGGACACGACTGAGCAACTTCACCGTCACCGTCCACATCTCATCTCTTTTGCAAAGCTCCCATTTTGCTTCTCCTTTTTCCTTTAAAAGAAAAATTTTAAGTGAGCCTGCATCAGAATAAAAGAAGAGATAGTGTTGCATATTTAAATATCCCTCAATAGATAAAATCATAAGTGGAAAAATCCAACTAATCTGCACGAAAAGTCACCCCCTGAAGTAAATTTTCTCCCCACCTCTCCCTCTCATTTCTCCAAGTCTATCCAATGAAAGTTACTTTCTCACTTTTATCTCAATTCCCAGCATTTAGAGCAAACAAGATTATTTCATGTTTAACAACGTCAATCATTAGCTTATACTGGAATACAAACCACAAAGCTACATTAATTTCACAGACATTCATGACCTTTGAGTAGCTTTGTGCAGGATTAAATAACAAGCAGTTTCATATGACTTCCTTGCTGACTGTCCATTATTTTCAGTGCTTGATTTTCTTCATAGCAGCTAAAGACAAAAAATTCTTATAGACCAGCAGCCCTGATTTTTCTATCACTATACACACAAACTATTTATTCTGACTGACCATCTCTCATCAATGGGTTAGTCTTACTTTGCTTACTCCCTTTTTATATGTATACTCTTGCTAATCCTTATTGTATTCTGTTATGGGGTGAAGTGAAAGTCACTCAATTGTGTCCGACTTTTTGCTACCCCCATGGACTATACATAGAATTCTTCAGGCCAGAATATTGGAACAGGTAGCCATTCCCTTCAGGGAATCTTCCAAAAACAGGGACTGAACCCAGATCTCCCACATTGCAGGTGGGTTTTTTGCCAGCTGAGCCACCAGGGAAGCCCATTTTGTTATGGAGGGAATGTGGAAATCTGTACTTGACCATAGGATGACTGACAATTATATATGTAACTACTATGCAACTCTTTAAAAACTCAAAGACTTAGAGAATGTGATGAAAGGACACTTTCACTAGTCTAAAAAGATTTTCCACTACCCCTCTCTCAGAAAAGAGAAAAATCACAAATGTGACCTCTGGCAGGGTAACATGCTACACACCCATACTTTTTTTCTTACAACATCTGCCTTCTGGCAATGCAATTCTCATTTGCATTTCTAAAGCAGCTCCTATTGGCTTTGACTACATTTCTAAAAATACTTAAGCTCTGTCTCCATTTTTATTTGCACCCAGATGAGTCTGCTTATCCTGTCTAGAGTTGCTGTAAGGAGAATAATGAAGGACATATCCATTTATAAGATAGTGGACAAAACATATATTATGTCTCTGTAAAAACAGAGAGAAGTGCAGCCATAGTTGGGTAGACATCAGTATTTGGAGAAAGGGTTAATGTTTAAAAAGTGTGTGTGTGTGTGTGTGTGTGTGTGGTGGGTCGGGGAGTGGGGTGGGTGCACAAAGGATTCCTAAAAACTGAACTGATCAGAAGAAATAAAGACATTTCTTTTGGTCTCATAATGAGATGGATTTCACAAAAACCAGCCAATTGCTCAGAACTATGGAACTGTTAACGGAAATATAAAAATAGACTTGAAGCTAGGAACTTGTAAAAGAGAACATATGATAATGAAGATTTAACATTTGGCATGTCCTAGTCATTTCTCCAGAGTATTCTCCTCTAATCACAGACAGAGGTGCTGAATCCTCTAGCACCCTGCAACAGAAATGCTGAAAATGGAATTAAAGTCCCCAGCATTAACTTTCTGAAAGGAGTTAGAATCTCTCTAAAGAAATATGAAATCAATGTTGCCATTAGTTCTAGGGTTAAATTTATATTGGTTGAGGTAAACTTTTTCTTGGAGGCTAACATACATACTGAAAGGCCACAAATAGTAAATGGAAAATTCAATGAATTTTTACAAAGATTGGAAATTCATATAATCACTATCCTCATTAAGCAACAGAACATTCCACACACTGTGAAATGGTGTCCTGGTGTCCCTGACCATTACACACATCATCCTTTTTAAGGCAACAATTGCTATCCTGAGCTCTAGTATCACAAATGAGTTTTGCCTGAGTTTGTCTTCATATACATGTATACATATATATTCTTCTCTGTTAGATATTTTCCCCTCAATGTGATATTTGTAAATTTCATCCATATTGTTGAATAAGGCAGTAGTTCATTCATTCTCCTTGTTTATATTTTATTATGAAATAATACAATTTATATATCTATGCTACTATTATGGAAATTTGGATTTTTCTCAGTTTGGGGCTATTAAAATACTGCTGCTATAAATATACTTGCACATGACTTTTAGTCCACATATGTTTGCATTTTAAAAGATATACATCTAAAAATTGATCATCTGGGTATTCAGTTCAGTTCAGTCACTCAGTCCTGTCCGACTCTTTGCAACCCCATGAATCGCAGCACGCCAGGCCTTCCTGTCCATCACCAACTCTCAGAGTTCACTCAGACTTACATCCATCAAGTCAGTGATGCCATCCAGCCATCTATCCTCTGTTGTCCCCTTCTCCTCCTGCCCCCAATCTCTCCCAGCATCGGAGTCTTTTCCAATGAGTCAACTCTTCGCATGAGGTGGCCAAAGTACTGGAGTTCAGCTTTAGCACCATTCCTTCCAAAGAAACCCCAGGGCTGATCTCCTTCAGAATGGACTGGTTGGATCTCCTTGCAGTCCAAGGGACTCTCAAGAGTCTTCTCCAACACCACAGTTCAAAAGCATCAATTCTTCAGCACTCTGCCTTCTTCACAGTCCAACTCTCACATCCATACATGACCACAGGAAAAACCATAGCTTTGACTAGACGGACCTTAATCGGCAAAGTAATGTCTCTGCTTTTGAATATACTATCTAGGTTGGTCAGAACTTTTCTTCCAAGGAGTAAGTGTCTTTTAATTTCATGGCTGCAGTCACCATCTGCAGTGATTTTAGAGCCCAAAAAATAAAGTCTGACACTGTTTCCACTGTTTCCCCATCTATTTCCCATGAAGTGATGGGACCAGACGCCATGATCATCCATCCCTCGTCTGTTAGTTACAACTCATCATTCATTTCAGATTTGGTGATTTGGGCTCTATTTTTATTTTGATGAGTCTAGCTAAAGGTTTATCACTTTTTTTTTTTTTCCAAAGAACAAGCTCTTAGTTTAATTGACCGTTTCTCTTGCCTTTTTAGTCTCCATTTCTTTTATTTCCATTTTGATCTTTATTGGTCTTCCCAGGTGGGGCTACTGGTAAAGAATCCACCTGCCAATACGGGAGATACAAGAAATGCAATTTTGATCCCTGGGTTGGGAAGATACCATGGAGAAAGAAATGGCAACTTGCTCCAGTATTCTGGCCTGGAAAATTCCGTGGATAGAGGAGACTGGGAGGCTACAGTCGATGGGGTTGCAAACGGTTGAAAACGACTGAGTGCTACACTACACTAATTTATTATGCTTTTTTAATTAACTGTGGGCTTTGTTTTTACTTATTTCTCTAGTTCTTTCAGATACAATGTTAACCTGTTTGAGAATTTCTTGTTGTTTGAGGCAGTCCTGCATTTATTATAAACTTCCTTCTTACTACTGTTTTTGCTCCATCCTTTGGATTTTATATATTGTGCTTCTGTTTTCACTGGTCTCAGGTAACTTCTGATTTCTTCTTTGATTTTTTTCATTGAACCATTGATTATTTAGCAGCATATTGTTTAGCTTCTATTTGTGTTTTTTCCCCACTTTATTTCTTGTAATTGATTTCTCATCTTATACTATAGTGATTGGAAAAGATGACTGATATCATTTCAATCTTTTAAAAATCGACTGAGAATTGTTTTGTGGCCTAGCATGTGGTCTATTTTGGAGACCAGCCTGTGTTCATTTGAAGAGTGTAATTCTGTTGTTTAAGTGTGAAATGATTTATAGGTATTTTTTTAAGTCTGTCTGAACTAATATGTCAGTTAAGGCTACTATTTTTTTTTTTAATTTTCTGTCCGGACAATATATCCATTGATGCAATTGGTTTTTTTAAGCCCCCTAATATCACTGTATTGCTGCTGATTTCTCCTTTAACATCTGCCTATATATGCTTTATATATTTATATATTCTATGTTGTGTTTTGGAGAAGGAAATGGCAACCCACTCCAGTATTCTTGTCTGGAGAATTCCATGGACAGAGGAGTGTGGTGGGATATAGTCCCTGGGGTCACAAAAAGTCAGACACAACTGAGCAACTAACACACACACATGTTGTATTTACAAGTTTTATATCCTGCTTCTTGATTGATCATTTTATGGTTATGCAATGCCTTTTGTCACTTGTTACAGTCTTTGTTTTAACGCATATTTTCAACTTTCTTATTTCTGCTTGCATGGAGAATCTTTTTTCATTCCTTCACTTTCAGTTTGTGTGTCTTCAGATCTGAATTGACTCTCTATGCAGTGCTTAGTCACTCAGTTGTGTCTTACTCTTTGCAACACCATGAACTGTAGCCTGCCAGGCTCCCCTGTCCATGGGGATTCTCCAGGCACGTATACTGCAGTGGGTTACCGTGCCCCCTCCAGGGGATCTTCCCAACCCAGTGATTGAACCGAGGTCTTCTGCATTGCAGGTACATTCTTTACCATCTGAGGAATGCTGTTGCTGTTTTTTGTTTTTCCAGTCCAGCAAGCCATCCTATCTCTTTTGTTTGAATCATTTTATGCTTAAAGTAACTATTGACAGATATGTATTGATTGCCATTTTGTTAAATGTTTTCTAGTTGCTTTTGCAGTTCTGTTTCTGTCTTCTTTGATTTCTTCCACTGTAATTTGATGAATTCCTTTAGTGATATGTTAGATTCATTTTTCTTTATTTTTTGTGCATCTGTTCTTAATTTGTGATGGCCATGAAGTTCATACATAAAAACTAAGTATATAGTTATATATTTTAACTTAATTGTTTAAGTTCAAAGACATTTTAAACCCTAACATTTTTACTCTCTATACAATTTTATGGTTTTGGCATCACATTTTACATTTTTTTTTTTTTTTTTTTTTTTTTAGATTTTGTGAGTCCGTTAACTACATATTATGGATGCAAATTATTTTGCTACCTTTGTATTTTAATCTTATTAACTTTATAAGTGGTTGATTCATTACCTTTAATATATGTTTACTTTTACTGGTAATCTTTTTTTCTTTCATAATTTCCTTGCTTCTGATTATGATTTTTTTCTTTTTCACTTAGAGATGCCACTTAATGTTTCCTTAAGACTGACTTAGTGGTGATGAACTCCTTCAGCTTTTGCTTGCCTGCAAAGCCTTTTACCTATCCTTTAAGTCTGAATGATATCTTTATCAGACAAGAATATTCTTGTTTACAGATTTTTTTTTCTTTTAACACTTAGAATATATTATACCACTCCATCCTAGCCTGCAAAGTTTCTGCTGAAAAGTGAGCTGACAGTGTTATGCATGTTCCCATGTATGGAACCTATCATTTTTTCTCTTGCTGCTTTTAAGAGTCTCTTCAAATCTCTAAATTTTGACATTTTAATTTTAATGTGTTTTTATGTGAACTTCTTTCGGTTTGTCTTGTGGGGAATCTCTGTCCTTTCTGGACTAGGATGTTTATTTTCTTCCCCAGGCCAGGAAAATTTTTAGGTATATTTTTTCAAATAATTTACCCACTCCTTTCTCTCCTCTTTCCTTCTGGGACTCCTAAATGCAAATGTTAGTACACATGGTGTTGTAACATAGGTCTCTTCAACTATCCTCTTTTATCTTAATTCTTTATTCCTTTTTTTTTTTAAAATTCATCTTTGGTGATTTCCACTATTCTATCTTTTAGATTATGGATCCATTCTCCTATATTATCTAATCTACTGTTTAATTCCTCTAGTGTATTTTCATTTTAGTTACTGTATTCTTTGGCACTGATTGATTCTTTGTATGTTTTCTAACTCTTTCTTGAAGTTCTTACAGTGTTCATCCATTCGTCTCCTAAGTTCTCTTAACATTTTTATGATGATTACCTTGATATAATTATCAGGAAAAATGCTTATCTTTGTTTCTTTTAGTTGTTTTTTTTTTTTTTTCTAAGGTTTTTGTCTTATTTGGAATATATTTCTCTATACCTTCATTTTGACAAACTTTCTGTGTTTATTTCTTTGTATTAGATAGGTCTATTACATCTCTGAAGAGAATTAGCCTTATAGACGAGAAGTTCTTTGCAGCCAAACAGCACACTCGCCTTGGACATAAGAGTCATATGTTTTAAGGATATTTTCTATGTAGGCTGCATGAACTTTTTATTTTGGCAAGGGTGAGTTTTCGAAAAGGCAGAGGAACCAGAGATCAAATTACTAACATCCGCTGGATCATGGAAAAAGCATGAGAGTTCCAGAAAAATATCTATTTCTGCTTTATTGACTATGCCAAAGCCTTTGAGGGTGCGGATCACAATAAACTGTGGAAAATTCTAAAAGAGATGGGAATACTAGACCATCTGACCTGCCTCTTGAGAAATCTGTATACAGGTCAGGAAGCACAAGTTAGAACTGGACATGGAACAACAGACTGGTTCCAAATAGGAAAAGGAGTACGTCAAGGCTGTATATTTCACCCTGCTTATTTTACTTATATGCCGAGTACATCATGAGAAGTGCTGGACTGGAAGTAACACAAGCTGGAATCAAGACTGCCGAGAAAAATATCAATAACCTCAGATATGCAGATGACACCACCCTTATGGCAGAAAGGGAAGAGGAACTAAAAAGCCTCTTCATGAAAGTGAAAGAGGAGAGTGAAAAAGTTGGCTTAAAACTCAACATTCAGAAAACGAAGATCATGGCATTTGGTCCCATCACTTCATGGGAAATAGATGGGGAAACAGTAGAAACAGTGACAGACTTTATTTTGGGGGGCTCCAAAATCACTACAGATGGTGACTGCAGCCATGAAATTAAAAGACGCCTACTCCTTGGAAGGAAAGTTATGACCAACCTAGATAGCATATGCAGAAACAGAAACATTATTTTGCCAACAAAGGTCCGTCTAGTCAAGGCTATGGTTTTTCCAGTGGTCATGTATGTATGTGAGAGTTGGACTGTGAAGAAAGCTGAGTGCTGAAGAATTGATGCTTTTGAACTGTGGTGTTGGAGAAGACTCTTGAGAGTCCCTTGCACTGCAAGGAGATCCAACCAGTCCATTCTGAAGGAGATCAGTCCTGGGGTTTCTTTGGAAGGAATGATGCTAAAGCTGAAACTCCAGTACTTTGGCCACCTCATGCGAAGAGTTGACTCATTGGAAAAGACTCTGATGCTGGGAGGGATTGGGGGCAGGAGGAGAAGGGGACAACAGAGGATGAGATGGCTGGATGGCATCACTGACTAGATGGACATGAGTCTGAGTGAACTCTGGGAGTTGGTGATGGACAGGGAGTCCTGGAGTGCTGCGATTCATGGGGTTGCAAAGAGTTGGACATGACTGAGTGACTGAACTGAACTTAGTGCTGTGGGTGCTCTGGGATCCAGGGCTGACTTCAAATCTGGCTGACTGGGAGACCATGCCTTATGCAATTTCTGTGGGTATGCTGCTGGGAGCAGACCTCCGGCATGGCTGACCAAGAGGCCTGGTGGTGTAGATGGCTATGAGCATGAAGTTGGATGGAGCATGCCCCTGGCACTAACAGGTTAGAGGGAAGATTCTAAAATTGCACCCACCAGTACTGGTGTCAGCACAGTAGAATGAGATCACAAAAGTGGATTCTGCCAGTTCCTGGCTGACTATTGGAGACTCTCTAACATAAGTAAGTTGGCCTGACCCCAGTTCCTTTCAAGCTACCATCTCTATGCTGGGACTTAGAGCAAGAGAACTTTCGAAGGCATATTTAAGAGTAGAGTCTTGGTTTCTGACAGCCCTCTGACCCTCACAAATATTAAGTTCCACTGGTTTCCAAAGCCAGACGTTTTGGGAATTAAATCTTGGTACTGAACACTCAGGTTGGCAAGTCCAATGTGGAGATCAGTCTCCTCTCTCCTAGGGGGGAATCTCTGTGGGTAATGTTTCCCACCTGTGCTGGGGATCGAGTCCTGACTAGACCACATGCCTGCCCCTTCTACTCATTTTATTGTGGTTCCTTTTTGTATCTTTTGTTGTGGAAAATCTTTACTGCTTAGTCTTCAGGTTCTCAGAGATGGTTAGTCTGTAAATAGTTGCCATATTGAAGTGTGTGTGGGAGAAAGTGAGCAGAAGATCTTCCTAATTCACCATCTTGATTTCTAGGCAATTATTATTTTAGAGCTTCTTCCCATCTTTATATGTTCTTTGGGTGTTTTGCCTTCATTCACGTTGTGAAGTATTAAAGGAGGATTCAGCAAATCCTGAAAGGAGTTCTAACGCGTATCCTTCAGAGTTATTCAGAGTGGGACACAAGGAGTACACTTTTATACTCCCGTGCCACGCAGTCATTGACTGTGGGCTACTTAGTAATGGAGCAGGATCCTGCGTAAGACAGCTCCTTCATCAGAAGCAGTCTCTGTAATGAACTGGCAGCAGAAGCTGAGTCCTTCAGTACCAAAAGGAGATCTAGGTAGTGCATTATATTATCAACCACAAAAATAAATGGCAAAGCCCTCATGGTTTCTTGGAAATAATTATTGTCATTTTTGGATTTTCAAAGTGACAAGGTGAAGTATTTTCATGACATATGCTTCTAAGACAGTTAATTATATAGTAGCATGTTAGAAATAGAAGTTCCAGGCGCCTCAATAACAACTAAATCATATGTTAAGAATAAAATTTTTCTTCTGTGATCAATTTTTCACACCACTGAGCATTTTAAAATAATAATCATTCTTAAAATAATTAGTCTTATTTGTAAATGGAACTCAGGAACCAGTTCCTGAGTTGTTACCAGTTGAGTGAACATCTGTTCTTTCTGGATTAAAATGTCCAAGTGTCTTATTAAATTTTGTTGTAGTTATTCCCAATAGTTCCAAGGAGGTTTCTGGTACCTTTTATGGTTCCTGCATAGACATACCAAAAATTGCTATGGAATTTTGTATCCTCATTTGTGTGGCAAATAGAGAGAGTCAATTCTCTTTTTTTTTCCTGTGTCTATATGTTGCAAAATGCAACAACCTCATGATTACATCACCTAATGAAGTTACTTATTAACAATCTCTATGGTGTGTGCCCTTTTATTCATTTTTTACTACAGTGAAAAAAGAGAAAATCAACTGAATTTGGAAATGTAATTAGTCTTGGCTGAGCCTTGAGTCACAGTTGTTGCTCACTATGCATGCAATTGGGAGATGCATAAGTAAAGCCGGTATCCCTACATCAATGATAATGCTATAAAAATAAGCCTCACATAAATTTGTAAAGACTGTTGTACATATAAAATACAAGCCTTGGATTTATCCCAAGTAAATCACATCAGGAGTATTTGCTTTGGTCACTAATTAAGTTATATGGAAAGGACAAATTCACCTGGGAATGGCAAAGCCATAGCTCCCCTAAGACATTATAAGGATGACATATAAGAAAGCAATAACTTATATGCCTGTTTTCTCCTCAGTTCACATTAAAAAAATCAAGATTTCCATTGAGGCATGCAGAAAGCTCCCTCTAGCAGATGTAGACAAGTGCATTAATAAATCATGACCATCGTTAACGTTTTTAACCAATATTTTGTAATCAGGCATGCTTCTCATTATCAGTTCTGAAGCTAGATAGAAATATTGCATACATGGGACATTAATTCATGAAATTGCTGTAGTTGACTAGTTGCCAAAGACTACTAGCAATACAATAATGGTTTAGAAAACAGTCAAGACATTTTACTTGCAAAGTGTCTGTAGAGATGTGTAAATGCTAATAAATTCACGTAGCCCTTGTTCATGCGTGCCACCTTTGGGCACAGTAGATGACCCCGATTGTTTTTGTGTTTGTGCATCTGCTTGCTACTTTATCCCAACATTTTTCAACTGTGCCTATGAATTCATATGCTTACATTTTCAGATTGTGCACAGCAAAGTCACTTAGGAACAAATTGGAATTTGTGAATCCAGATGAAATTGTGTCATTCTAAGCACTGTGCAGTTTTTAGCAGATGCAGAAAGCTAAACTTTCCACCCAAACTGCATAAGAAAATTAGTGATGACTACAAATATGACACCAATTACATCAGGGAACTCCATAATTCCAAGTACAAGTTTACCATATGAGATGTTTAAGGATGTTACAGTTAAATCAGCATTTAGCACCTTTCTGAATTTTTTAGTTCATCAACTCCTTCTTAATTTTAATTAAGGTAGAAAACTGCTTTGTCTAGGCTAGCTCTAACTGCACAGGGGACACATATTTTAGAAGATTGTAATCAATATTTTAACATAAAAATGATATAAAAATAGCATGTGGCATATTCAAGCCACTCTCTCTTACCCATTCTGTGCACACTCAATTTATTTTAAAGTTTATTTAACTTAAAGATTTCATTTGCAAAATATCATTGAATTTAAATATTTATGATAAGCACTTAAATATTAAGGGATCATTTGTCTCAATGCGTTTTTTTCCTGGAAGAATGATGTCTTTGAATGCTGTTACCAAAATGTAGTTATTCAGTCCCTCTATATTCCTCCTATTTGTCAAATGAATATGTAGTTAAAATCATAGTAAAGCAGGCATTATTTACTCAATATCCTTAACAGCTTTATGAAAGATTCCATATCTGTTGTAAGAAAAACAGTGCTTATAACATGAAAGCTCACTGAAATTTGTCCTTGATGGACTCTGTTCTAACAGAATTCAAGTATCTGTCTCTAGCAAAGGACTATTTCTGAAATAATTTGGTCATAAGTATAAACTCATTTTATCAAACCATGTAAAGAAGTGAGAAGATGGTCAATTTTGTTTTCATTTTAGAGTAGGTTTTTTTCATGGCAGGCTAGATTTTGACAGTTCTTTGAGTAAGGCACTGTGGCCCCTTTCGTACACAGCTTTCACATTGAAATTATTCCCCTTTTCTAGGGATAAATAGCAGAGAAGGCAATGGCAACACACTCCAGTACTCTTGCCCATGGACGGAGGAGCCTGGTAGGCTGCAGTCCATGGGGTCAGGAAAAGTCAAACACGACTGAGCTTTTCACTTCCATGCATTGGAGAAGGAAATGGCAACCCACTCCAATGTTCTTGCCTGGAGAATCCCAGGGACGGTGGAGCCTGATGGGCTGCCGTCTATGGGGTCGCATAGAGTCAGACACAACTGAGGTGACTTAGCAGCAGCAGGGATAAATAGAATAAGAAGACCATTAGTGCACAATGAAGTCTAAGTTACTTTACCTTAAACCAGTAGATACTCAATACAGAAATAATCCTCACAGTTTTTGTAAATATAGGCACAGATTCTATAACCAAGCACAGCCTAGCCTGAGCTGTAGAAAGACCAGTACATATTTTTCAGAGACCCAAGTTAGAGTTAGACAAAAGATGGGTCTTAAAGATTATTCTAGTCTCCTGTCTGAAAGTTATTATATCTAGAATCGTAATCCATCTCTCTACTCTAGGTCACTTTGTCCTTTTCTGTAATCTGTGCCTAATTCTCACCCTTTTCATTGCATAAAAGGAGAGACTCAGTTTTCAAGTGAAAGCAGATCAATTATTAGACTGTCCTGAACTTGCTAACAAATTCTATCTTCTTTTAATAGTAACCACCTTAAATTAATTTAAGGTAGAAGGATACTGTGAGGCACTGAAGATCAGAAATGGAAAAAATTGCATTGAATGCTGTATAAAATGGCAAGAAGTATTAGAAAAATTGAGTGAGCTCCCCAAAATTTAGGTGATTACTTGTAAATACTTACTGTAATTAGAACTTTAATTTTATACTTGCAGTGATACAGGGACAAAGAAAATCTAAATTGTAATGTAATGAAACAATTCAAAAGATATATTTTCTGGGATAAATTATGGATTAATTATTTTATAAAAGAATCTTCTGATAAACTGTAGTCCACTGGAAAAGGGAATGGCAAACCACTTCAGTATTCTTGCCTTGAGAACCCCATAAACAGTATGAAAAGGCAAAAAGATAGGACACTTAAAAGATAGAACTCCCCAGTTTGGTAGGTGCCCAATATGCTACTGGAGAAGAGTGGAGAACAACTCCAGATAGAATGAAGAGATGGAGTCAAAGGAAAACAATACCCAGTTGTGGATATGACTGGTGATAGAAGCAGCATCCGATGCTGTAAGAGCAATATTGCATAGGAACCTGGAATGTTAGGTCCATGAATCAAGGCAAATTGGAAGTGGTCAAACAGGAGATGGCAAGAGTGAACATCGACATCCTAGGAATCAGCGAACTAAAATGGACTGGAATGGGTGAATTTAACTCAGATGACCATTATATCTACTACTGTGAGCAAGAATTTCTTAGAAAAAATGGAGTAGCCATCATAGTCAACAAAAGAGCCAAAAATGCAGTACTTGGATGCAATCTCAAAAACGACAGAATGATCTCTGTTCGTCTCCAAGGCAAACCAATCGATATCACAGTAATCCAAGTGTATGCCCTGATCAGTAATGCTGAAGAAGCTGAATGGGTCTATGAGGATCTACAAGACCTTCTAGAATTAACACCCCCAAAAGATGTCCTTTTCATTATAAGGGACTGGAATGCAAAAGTAGGAAGTCAAGAAACACCTGGAGTAATAAACAGGCAAATTTGGCCTTGGAGTACAGAATAAGCAGGGCAAAGGCTAATAGAGTTTTGCCAAGAGAACTCACTGGTCATAGCAAACACTGTTTTCCAACAACACAAGAGAAGACTCTACACATGGACATCATCAGATGGCCAACACCAAAATCAGACTGATTGTATTCTTTGCAGCCAAAGGTGGAGAAGCTCCATACAGTCAGCAAAAACAAGATCAAGAGCTGACTGGCTCAGATCATGAACTCTTTATTGCCAAATTCAGACTTAAATTGAAGGAAGTAGGGAAAACCACTAGACCATTCAGGTATGACCTAAATCAAATCCCTTACGATTATACAGTGGAAGTGAGAAATAGATAAAAGGGATTAGATCTGATAGAGTGCCTGATGAACTATGGATGGAGGTTTGTAACATTACACAGGAGACAGGGATCAAGACCATCCCCAAGACAAACAAATGCAAAAAAGCAAAATGGCTGTGTAAGGAGGCCTTACAAATAGCCATGAAAAGAAGAAAAGCAAAAAGCAAAGGAAAGATACCCATTTGAATGCAGAGTTCCAAAGAATAGCAAGGAGAGATAAGAAAGCCTTCCCCAGTGATCAGTGCAAAGAAATAGAGGAAAACAATAGAATGGGAATGACTAGAGACCTCTTCAAGAAAATTAGAGATACCAAGGGAACATTTTATGAAAGTTCAGTTCAGTTCAGTTGCTCAGTCGTGTCTGACTCTTTGCTACCCCATGGACCACAGCACGCCAGGCCTCCCTGTCCATCACCAACTCCCAGAGTTTACTCAAACTCATCCTTATTGAGTCAGTGATGCCATCCAACCATCTCATCCTCTGTCATCCCTTTCCCCTCCTACCTTCAATCTTCCACAGCATCAGGGTGTTTTCATGCAAAGATGGGCTCAAAAAAGGACAGAAATGGTATGGACCTGACAGAAGCAGACGATATTGAGAAGAAGTGGCAAGAATACACAGAAGAACTGTACAAAAAGGATCTTCACGACCAAGATAATCATGATGGTGTGATCACTCATGTAGAGCCAGCATCCTGGAATGTGAAGTCAAGTGGGCTTTGAGAAGCATCACTACGAACAAAGCTAGTGGAGATGATGGAATTCCAGTTGAGCTATTTCAAATCCTAAAAGATGATGCTGTGCAAGTGCTTCACTCAATATGCCACCAAATTTGGGAAACTCAGGAGTGGCCACAGGACTGGAAAAGGTCAGTTTTCATTTCAATTCCAAAGAAAGGCAATGCCAAAGAATGCTCAAATTACCACACAATTGCACTCATCTCACATGCTAGTAAAGTAATGCTCAAAATTCTCCAAGCCGGGCTTCAGCAATATGTGAACCGTGAACTTCCTGATGTTCAATCTGGTTTTAGAAAAGGCAGAGGACTGGAGATCAAATTGCCAGTATCCTCTGAATCATCACAAAAACAAGAGAATTCCAGAAAATCATGTATTTCTACTTTACTGACTATGCCAAAGTCTTTGACTGTGTGGATCACAATAAATTGTGGAAAATTCTGAAAGAGATGGGACTACCAGACCACCTGACCTGCCTCTTGAGAAATGTGTATGCACGTCAGGAAGCAACCGTTAGAATTGGATATGAAACAACAGACTGTTTCCAAATAAGGAAAGGAGTATGTCAAGGCTGTGTATTGTCACCCTACTTATTTAACTTATATGTAGAGTACATCATGAGAAATGCTGGGCTGGATGAAGCACAAGCTAGAATCAAAATTGCTGGGAGAAATATCAATAATCTCAGATATGCAGATGACACCACCCTTATGGCAGAAAGCAAAGAACTAAAGAACCTCTTGATGAAAGTGAAAGAAGAGAGTGAAAAAGTTGGCTTCACGCTCAACATTTAGAAAACTAAGATCATGGCATCCAGTCCCATCACTTCATGGTAAATAGATGGGAAACAGTGGAAACAGTGACATACTTTATTTTGGGGGGCTCCAAAATCATTGCAGATGGTGACTGCAGTCATGAAATTAAAAGACGCTTACTCCTTGGAAGGAAAGTTATGATCAACGTAGATAGCATATTGAAAGCAGAGACATTACTTTGCCACCAAAGTCCATCTAGTCAAAGCTATGATTTTTCCAGTGGTCATGTATGAATGTGCGAGTTGCACTATACCGAAAGCTGAGTGCCGAAGAATTGATGCTTTTGAACTGTGGTGTTGGAGAAGACTCTTGAAAGTCCCTTGGACTGCAAGGAGATCCAACAGTCCATTCTAAAGGAGATCAGTCCTGAATGTTCATTGGAAGGACTGATGTTGAAGCTGAAACTCCAATATTTTGGCCAGCTGATGTGAAGAGCTGACTCCTTTGAAAAGACTCTGATGCTGGGAAAGATTGAAGGCAGGAGGAGAAGGGGACGACAGAGGATGAGATGGTTGGATGGCATCACTGACTCAATGGACATGAGTTTGGGTAAGTTCCAGGAGTTGGTGATGGACAGTTGGGGGACAGATGGGAGTTGGCGTGCTGCAGTCCATGGGGTCACAAAGAGCCAGACAGGACTGAGTGACTGAACTGAACTGAAAAGAATCTTGACTATTCTGTCAAGACATGTTATATTTTGCTAGATAATAGAAAAGTCTCTGAGTGTTAGAAGGAAATCTATTTTCATCTCTTGTTAAGCAAAGACTTGTTACCAGTCTTCTTTACTGATTCATTGACTATTCATTCAAGAACATTTTCACTCAGTATCTGTCATGTGGCAATCATTCTGGACACTGAGGCTAATAGTGAACAACAAATTTCTTGTCCTCGGTGAGTTTCTTGTTTTGTTGAGGAGAATAAAATAAACCTATATACACATGGATTATTATCTGATACTGGTAAATTCCATGAGGGACCTCAAATGAGATTATGAGTTAGAATATAACGGGAAGTAAAACAGTGGGAACATAAGATTGTGTGATCAGGGAAAATCTGCTGGACAAAGTGACCTGGTGGTAACAGTGACATAATAAAAAGCTGAAGTCCTGGAAAAGAGTGTTCTTAGCAGATGGGACAACAAAGTACTTGTGATCCCAATGTGTTTGGAGGTTAGAAAGATGACTGTGTGAATCTGTTATTGTCAGTAATGGAAGTGTTACGGTAGAAAGAGTCAGAGGCAGACAGATGCTAAGGCATAAAAAGCTTTGAATGCAAAGTAAGGAACATGGCTTTTATTCCAATTATAATTGAAATACGTTGGAGAGGTTCACTTTTTTTAAGTATACCAGCTGCTATGTGGACAAAAACTATAGACAATAGAGAGATTTGAAGCAGGAAAACCATTCATGATACTATTTTTGAAGTCTAGGAGAGAGACAGCCATGGCTTAGACTAAGTTGACAGCAGAGGAGTTGGTAAAAGGATGTGTACTCAAGATATATGTTGGAATTAAAGCTAAGGGGAAATCCTCAGCTGATGCAGGACATAAGGGAAAAAATGGAGCAATCAAATATAATTTGTAGGTTTGAGATCTACAGAGTTGAAAAAATATTCCAATGGAGAGATTGAAGGCCAGATGCCAAAGAAACTTGCTAATAATCTGACAGCTATTTAATGCTATAGTTGGGACTATTGGAACCTCTGTGTAGTTACTCCAATTCACTTTCTGCCATGTTAGGTGACTCCCCAGTGACTGCCTAAAATTTCTCTTTCTCTTTTCCTCTAGGTATAAGAAAAGTTAATCTAGTAGCTGAGTAAACACTGTGTTCTCAGCACTTATTTCATTTGCTTCCCTTTTCCCCACTTCATTCACGTTTTAATTTTCTGTATTAATATTAATCATTTTACAGGATCCAGATGTGTTTAATAGAAAAAAATGTGTATGAGCATTTTGGCAAAATGAATACAGTATTGTAAAGCAAAACAAACTAAAAAATAAAAATTAATTAAATTACAAAAAAAATACTGATTTTGATTAAATTGATAACATAACATGGGATCAAATACAAGTGAGTATCAATAAGGGGCTGCTACACGTAGCTTTTATCTCAGAAGGATAAGGATTAAATTCTCTCTTTAAAAAATAAAAAAAAAACACAATGCAAAGTCACTTAAACTCATTCATATTATAAAACATTAAAAAGTTTATTTTTAAAACCCATAAATTCAAGCATTTAATATATAGCCAAAATATCCTTTCCTTTCCAGCTTTAGTGAGATATAAATGCCATATAACCTTGTTCTAATTCCAGGTGTAGAAATAGATGATTTTATATACATATATATTGCAAAATTATTACCAAAAGGAAGTTAGTTAAAATCTCTATCACCTCAAATAATTACCATTTGTGTGTGTGTGTGTGTGTGTGTGTGCGCGCGTGCACACACGCGAGTGCACGCGTGTGCTTATGAGGGCTTCCCAGATGGCTCAGTAGCAATTGCCCGTGCAGGAGACACAGATGTGGGTTCCATCCCTGAGTTGGGAAGATCCCCTGAAAGAAGAAATGGCAACCTGCTCTTGTATTCTTGCCTGAGAATCCCATGTACAGAGGAGCCTGGTGGGCTACAGTCCATGGGCTCACAAAGAGTCAGACACAACTGAGAAACGGACCACACGCCCATGCATTTGTCTGTGTGTGTGTGATGAGAGCATTTGAGATCTACATTCCTAGAAACTTTGAAGTAGAAAATATGGCCTTGCCAATTATAGTCATCATACTGTACATTAGATTCCCAGGAGTTATTTGCCTTATAAATTGAAGTTTTTACCCTTCGCCTAACATCTCCCTATTTTCACCATTCTCAGCCTCTGGCAATCACTGTTCTAGTCTATTTCTAAGACTTTGGCTTTGGGAGATCACATAATGTTTGTCTTTCTCTGTCTGACTTATTTTGCTTAGTACAAGGCCTTCAAGGTTGATCCTCTTGTGGCAAAAGATTTTATGTATCACACGTATTTTTTTTTTTATTTTCATTTATCTACAGAGAGACACTTAAGTTGTGACCATGCCTTGGCTATTGTGAATCATGCTGCATGAAGAGGACTGTGCAGATATTTTTACAAGATAGTGATTTCATTTCATTCACATATAGACCTAGAAGCGAGATTCCTGGGTCATATGGTAATTCTATTTATAATTTTTTGAGGAACATCCACACTGTTTTTCCTATTTGCTCTATCAATTGACATTCTTACCAACAATGCAAAAGGGTTCCTTTTCCTCTACATTCTTGCCAATACTTGTTGTCTTTTGTCATTTTGATAATAGCCATTCTGCAAGATGTAAGGTGACATCTCACTGCGATTTTGATTAGCATTTCCCTGACGATTAGTGATGCTAGAGGACTGTGCAGATATTTTTACAAGATAGTGATTTCATTTCATTCACATATAGACCTAGAAGTGAGATTCCTGGGTCATATGGTAATTCTATTTATAATTTTTTGAGGAACATCCACACTGTTTTTCCTATTTGCTCTACCAATTGACATTCTTACCAACAATGCAAAAGGGTTCCTTTTCCTCTACATTCTTGCCAATACTTGTTGTCTTTTGTCATTTTGATAATAGCCATTCTGCAAGATGTAAGGTGACATCTCACTGTGATTTTGATTAGCATTTCCCTGACGATTAGTGATGCTAGAAAAAAAACACACTTAAAACTAGGACAGTGATTAAATATGCATTTATGTTGAAGGAGTATAGAATGCTTATGTATGTAAAATATTGATTTTATATTTTTAGCATTTTTGGCCTCTGTCTATGATAAATGATAATGTTTTTGAACTATAGCATTTAACACATATATTGAGTCTTTAGTATATCTATGTGTCTAAAACAGCAAGCTGTTAAACTTTAAGAATTTGTGAGAACTAAAAACATTTCCAACTCTACTATGTTCTGGGCACAATCCTAGGACTCAGTATAGTAACAAAAGAAAAAAAGTGGTCCTCAGAGAGTTTATATTTTAGTGAGGGAGATAGGCAATAAACACATTTTTTGAAGATTTTTATTGTAATAGCCAAGATATGGAAACAACCCAAGTGGCTACCAAGAGATGATTGGCCTCAGAAGATGTGTATATGTGTGTATATACACATACAGGTGTGTGTGTGTGTGTGTACATATACATGCATACCACTCTATATACATACATGTGCATACACACACACACACCAGAATATTATTCAGCCATAAAAATCTAAACATTGCCATTTGCAGTAATATGGATGGACCTTAATAATGAGAGAAGTAAGTCAAAGAAGGACAAATACAGTATGATATCATTTATATGTGGAACCTAAAAAATAATGCAAACTAATTGATATATAAAATAGAAAAAGACTCACAGACATAGAAAATGAACTTCTTGTTACCAAAGGGGAAGGAGAGGGAGGAAAAAATTAAGAGGATGAGATGAACAGATATGAACTACTGTTAGAAAAGCAACAAGATTTACCATATAGCACAAGGAATTATATTCAATATATAATTGAATATAATCTGAAAAATATGTACATACCTGAATCACTTTGTTGTATACCTGAAATTAACATAATATTGTAAATTAACTATACATCAATAACAACACAAAATTTCAGAAAGGGATATTCCTAAGTAAAATATAGTGAAAGAAACCTAGAGAAGAGGTCCTGCAGTTGGAGGTGGTAGAGAAAAGTTCAGAGACTTGGATGATGTGACTAAGCAAGCAAAAATGATTTGGGGAAGTAGAGTCCAAGAAAAGTTCTTTTGTAAAATTAGAGGCAAATTAAATAAAATTTGGTTTGACTGTCAACCCCCTGTATCCGTTTCAAGTATTTCCTGTATCCTTATCCCTTTAATGTGATGCCTAAATCTGACTGCATTCCTGTCTCAAATTTGAAAATAGCATCTTCCTCCTTCCTACATATCATCCTCCCTACAACTACCTATTAGATGAAGAGGGTTGACAATCTCAGGAGTTAAAAACTGTCACTAAATGTGTTTGCACAAAGTTCTAAAAAGAAGAAATGAGGAAATGTCACATATACATGTATATGTACTATGTTGTAGGAGCTAATGCTTCTTCTATGATATCTAATTATATTGACCCCCCATTAATCCAAAATAACTTCCTTCATACCCTTCCAGATATTCTCTGGTGTGTATTTATTACAGGAAAAAATGAACATAGTCAATGATGAAAGTAAACAGAGGTTCAGATAACCTAAAGCAGATACCACAGTGGTTGAGTGAATTTATGTACAGATGCTTCATTTTACATGATCTAAATAATGAAAAGCTCCTTGTCATATTTTTTAACTTTTTAATATTTATTAAAAATTTGTTCAAGTTTTGCTTAAAGGGTGGCCTCATTGCCTATGATTAATGGGAGGCATTGGATGTCACACAATCATTTTAGTTTCAGTCAATTTATTGTTAATTTATTGGGTATTTGCTGAATTTATGCTTAGTTTTAGGTTCTTTGAAGAATAAATCTTATTAACACCATCATGTCTGATAAAAGTAAAAGCAGTGAGTGTATTGAAGGAGTTTATAAGAAAAGCCTAACATTACAAACAAATGAGAGTACAGAAATTTTAAAGACTGAGATGACATATGAGGCACAAGCATATGGAATGAAGAATCTGATCAGAGCTTTGTATTTGACCCAGGATTGAGTGTGTCCATGATCAGCTTTACAAGAAGCTGTCAGGCACCTAGCACACAGGACTGGCACTCTGCCTCTCTTTGTATGAGAATTTCCCCAGGATATCTGTTGAAGAGTAATACACTGTCATACTGTATATTTAATTTTTAGGAGTATTAAAATAAATACTTTGGGGATCCCTTCTTAAAAGAAAGATGATAAAGTTTGAACTATATTTGATACAAATGTGATTGTTGAGAAAATAAATCAGAGTAACACCAATCAACTTTTTCAAAGTTGACATTTAACTGGGAATATTCCTTGAAGCTGTTAATATTTTCATTAATCTACTGTCTCATACATGAGTAATACTTTTTCTCTACTTTGGCTGCATTTCCAATACCTCTTCTCGTATGGCCATTGTTTTATAATATCATTTCTCCAGGAAGAATAGAGAGATAATTTACTCTTTCCTTTATCATGATTGATCAAACTACTTTTCTACTATCATTGATAGACTTAAAAAGGTGTTTTCAGTTTTAAAACCCATGTCATTTTTACAATTGCTATCAAGCTTCTTTCATATATGGCCTATGAGGTTTTAGGTCACTTCAAATTTTCTTATGAGTGACTAATATTAAATATGATCCAGCGATACCACTGCTGGGCATACACACCAAGGAAACCAGAATTGAAAGAGACACGTGTACCCCAATGTTCATCGCAGCACTGTTTATAATAGCCAGGACATGGAAGCAACCTAGATGTCCATCAGCAGATGAATGGATAAGAAAGCTGTGGTAAATATACACAATGGAGTATTACTCAACCATTAAAAGGAATGCATTTGAATCAGTTCTAATGAGGTGGATGACGCTGGAGCCAATTATACAGAGTGAAGTAAGCCAGAAAGAAAAACACCAATACAGTATACTCACACATATATATGGAATTTAGAATGATGGTAATGATAAACCTGTACGCAAGACAGCAAAAGAGACACAGATGTATAGAACGGCCTTTTGGACTCTGTAGGAGAGGTAGAGGGTGGGATGGGTTGGCAGAGTGGCAGTGTAACATGTGTGATATCATAAGTGTAACAAATCGCCAGTCCAGGTTTGATGCAGGATGCAGGATGCTTGGGACTGATGCACGGGGATAATCCAGAGAGATGGTGTGGGGCGGGACGGGGGAGAGGAGAAGTCGGGATTGGGAGTTCATGTACACTCGTGGCTGATCCATGTCGATGTGTAGCAAAACGAATACAGTATTGTAAAGCAAAACAAACTAAAAAAATAAAAATTAATTTAAAAAAATAAAAAAATAAAATCACTCTAATCAATTTGTCAGTGACATCTGGTTGTCATAATGTATTATACATTTTATCTTAACTTTTCATCAATAATTGTTTAAAATTAGCAAGAATGTAAGCTTTTTTCAAATGTATTTTTATGTTTCACTCTTTATTAACTAAACAAACACTTCAAGAGCTTATTCATTCATTTAATTATTCTGAAAACTTCTTTTTTAATCTTTATAAGGTGCACACAAAAGCAATGCAAATGCATTCAAAATGTCATTACATAGTGTTGAACCACATAATTGCATAACCAAATGATCTTTATGCTATGCACATTGACTTATGATGAATATATGTGGAAATTTTGTAAAGATGCATGTGCTTTTTTTTCAGACATTTCTCCCATGTTGCTGGTGATGTCATGTGCCCCTCTTCCTAAACCACCAGAATTCTCTTTAAGACAACATATATCAGATATACTTAGTCAAGGTCTTATATGTTGGGATGCATAAAACTTGTGAATATATATAAATATACTTAGCTTTCATACTATTAGTGTCCTAATAGACAAAAAATTTTGATTTATTATTTCATGTGACTCCAATAAAATTAACAAGTAAAACATATTTATAATTTCATATTGTCTACATTTTTTAGTTTATGTTTCATAAATGAGAACATTTGAAAGATGGATTTATCACTTATACTTTATTTTTTTATTTTAATTAATTTTTATTTTTCAGTTTGTTTTGCTTTACAATACTGTATTCATTTTGCTATACATTGACATGAATCAGCCACGAGTGTACATGAACTCCCAATCCCGACTTCTCCTCTCCCCCGTCCCGCCCCACACCATCTCTCTGGATTATCCCCGTGCATCAGTCCCAAGCATCCTGCATCCTGCATCCTGCTTTGAACCTAGACCAGCAATTCGCTTCACTTATGATATCATACATGTTACACTGCCATTCTCCCAAATCATCCCACCCTCTCCCTCTCCCACAGAGTCCAAAAGGCCGTTCTATACATCTGTGTCTCTTTTGCTGTCTTGCGTACAGGTTTATCATTACCATCATTCTAAATTCCATATATATGTGTAAGTATACTGTATTGGTGTTTTTCTTTCTGGCTTACTTCACTCTGTATAATCGGCTCCAGCGTCATCCACCTCATTAGAACTGATTCAAATGTATTCTTTTTAATAGCTGAGTAATACTCCATTGTGTATATGTACCACAGCTTTCTTATCCATTCATCTGCTGATGGACATCTAGGTTGCTTCCATGTCCTGGCTTTATAAACAGTGCCGCAATGAACATTGGGGTACACGTGTCTCTTTCAATTCTGGTTTCCTTGGTGTGTATGCCCAGCAGTGGGATCGCTGGATCATAAGGCAGTTCTATTTGCAATTTTTTAAGGAATCTCCACACTGTTCTCCATAGTGGCTGTACTAATTTGCATTCCCACCAACAGTGTAAGAGGGTTCCCTTTTCTCCACACCCTCTCCAGCATTTATTGCTTGTTGACTTTTGGATCGCAGCCATTCTGACTGGTGTGAAATGGTACCTCATTGTGGTTTTGATTTGCATTTCTCTGATAATGAGTGATGTTGAGCATCTTTTCATGTGTTTGTTAGCCATTCGTATGTCTTCTTTGGAGAAATGTCTATTTAGTTCTTTGGCCCATTTTTTGATTGGGTCATTTATTTTTCTGGAGTTGAGCTGCATAAGCTGCTTGTATATTTTTGAGATTAGTTGTTTGTCAGTTGCTTCATTTGCTATTATTTTCTCCCATTCAGAAGGCTGTCTTTTCACCTTGCTTATAGTTTCCTTTGTTGTGCAGAAGCTTTTAATTTTAATTAGATCCCATTTGTTTATTTTTGCTTTTATTTCCAGTATTCTGGGAGGTGGATCATAGAGGATCCTGCTGTGATTTATGTCAGAGAGTGCTTTGCCTATGTTCTCCTCTAGAAGTTTTATAGTTTCTTGTCTTATGTTTAGATTTTTAATCCATTTTGAGTTTATTTTTGTGTATGGTGTTAGAAAGTGATCTAGTTTCATTCTTTTACAAGTGGTTGAGCAGTTTTCCCAGCACCACTTGTTAAAGAGATTGTCTTTAATCCACTGTATATTCTTGCCTCCTTTGTCGAAGATAAGGTGTCCATAGGTGTGTGGATTTATCTCTGGGCTTTCTATTTTGTTCCATTGATCTGTATTTCTGTCTTTGTGCCAGTACCATACTGTCTTGATGACTATGGCTTTGTAGTAAAGCCTGAAGTCAGGCAGGTTGATTCCTCCAGTTCCACTTATACTTTAAATGTATAAAGATCAGAAGAATGTTCCACAGACTAGTTTCTGACCTGTGTATTTCAAGTCCTGATATTCTTTTACTATATATGTGGTTCCATGGCCAAATAGCAAAAGCACTGTTACATTACTATATAGCCTCTGGCTATCCACAGTCATTTCACAGCAATAGAGTTACTGGCATAGCAGATGGTAGGGCTATTCCTAGATTAGAATGACCAGCAGAGAGATAGCTAAAGACAGGTAACTGCAACTCTCATAGATATATCCCACTAAACTAAAAATAACATACCTTCATTTCAACTTTCTTAGCTTAATTAGATCCCCCAAAGTCTCATTCTCATTTGGTCATTCCAAACTAACTAGTGAGAGAAGAAAGTGGATATAATAGAAGGGAATCAGCGTGGAGAAATACAGTGGTCTTCACCTATCAGTTCAAGTATCTTATGTTTATAAATTTCATAAAGGAAGTAAATGATCTTGTAACTATGTGGTCAGTATACTTCTGAGGTTCTTGGAAGGGGTCCATGCTGTTCAAGGACTCTAATGCTTAAGTTTCATAGCTGCATGAGAAATTTAACCTTGCTTATTATTCTAAGTCAAAATACTGAAAGCAGATACCCAGTATTATCAGGCCCAGAGCATGTGTTTCCTGGCAGTGGCCTTGGGAAACACAGTTCATATTCACATTTTGGCCATAGGACTTAGAACCAAGATAGTCCCTTCCAATCCAAGCTTGCCTCCAGAGTTCACTTCACTGTTAATAACATAATCATCCTAGGTCCTCAATTTAGACACACCCAGAAACCCACAAAAGTTGCATTTGTGTGTTTTCTATATCTTTACACATTCATTCTCAAAGTCTGTAAGTATGGTACCTACTAAGGAGTCAGTGCAAAGAACATTAAGAAGGAGACTAATTTATTGAACACAAGCCTTATGTGGAGATGTCCTCTGGGACTCAACAGTGTACTCTACTCTGGTCACCAGAATTGTACGCTCCAGAGGTGCCCACCCCACCCTGGGAGTTGTTGGGAGCTTCTGATGTGGCCGGACTGACTAATGTGTTCATACTGGCTGGCTGGGCTGGCCCCCAGTCCAGTTGGCTGCCAGACTCTGCCTCAAGTGGTGGCTGCTAGTCCACTGGTGGACAAGAGCCAGTCCTGGTACAACTGACTGCACAGCCCAGGGTGTTCCATGGTTGGTGCTGGCCCACCAGTAGTTGAGTAAGCTCTCGGCACTAATAGGCTAAAGGAAGGTTTCCAAAAGAGTGACCTTGTGATAAATGAGTCCCCCCAAACGGCTGCCACCAGCCATCTGTGTCCCTAGAGGGAGTCCCAATCTCCTCTTGTCTCTCTGAGAGGCTCTCCAAGTTAAGCCAATGGCTCTGACTTGTGCCTCTTTCAAATTATTGCCTCTACGTTGGGACTTGGAACATCTGGGGTTTTGTGTATGCCATTTGCTTACTTAGTTGCTCACTCGTGTCCAACTCTTCGCAACCCCATGGGCTGTAGCCCTCCAGGCAAGATACTGGAGTGGGTAGCCATTTGTTTCTCCAGAGGATCTTCCTGATCTGGGATCAAACCCAGGTCTCTTGCATTTCAGGTGGATTCTTTACTTCCTGAGCCACCAGGGAAACCTTTAAGGTGGGTAATACCTTAATACCCTTAAGGCAGGATATTTCACTTAAGAGCTATTTCCCACAGCCTTTTGGCTCCCCTAATCCAAGTCCTGTGGTGTGCAGCGCTGTGTTGAGTCACTCAGTCATGTCTGACTCTTTGCGACCCCATGGACTCTAGCCTGCCAGGCTCCTCTGTCCATGGGGAGTCTCCAGGCAAGAATGCTGGATTTCCATGCCTTCCTCAATGCAAGTCCTATTGGTCTTCAAAGCCAGTCTTCGCAATGTGGGATCCCTAGGTGTAGGCAACCATGTGATGCTCAGACCCTTGTTCCATGTAGAGACTTCTGCAACGTGATCATCCTTTCCCTTGTGAGTCATCTGCCTAAGTATGTGGGTCCTGTTTATTCTGTCTCCACCCCTCCTACCAGTCTCCTGTGGTTCCTTCTTTATGCCTTTAGTTGTGGAAAATATTTTCTGCTAGTCTTCGGTCACTTTCATAGACAGTTGCTCTGAAAATTTTTATAATTTTCCAGTGCCTGTGGAAGGAGGTCTTCCTACTTTGCTATTTTGGCCACACTCTCTCAGTTCTTAATTTCCTTGAACTTATCGGCAAAGGCATTGTTACCTTTGAGATACTAGCCTACTTGTAACAGGATAACTTCAGTGTATAATCTCAGAAGTACATGAAGGGTACAAGGAAGTCTAATTTCTATTTTACAGTCCTAAGTTATAACTGCAAGTTTGTCTCCTAACTATACTTAGTGACATCTATCTACAACACTGTAGTTTTATTTTACTAGCTTTTCTAATCCCCATGGAGAAAAATGTAATCACTAGACACATCATTACAAATCAGAAACTTGTTCCCACTCCAAAAGTCATAGTGGAGAAGAACAATAAAGCAAAAATGGCAGAGATAAATTCACATATTTAAAAATATCACAAAAGTCTGAAATTCTCTCCAAGTCCTATACAACGATGCTACCTCAATAACAAAAATTACTTATGATGAGATAGTTCTCCAGTAAAAGAGACATTGGTTGTTACTGTTATGAGAAACATGTTAATAGATTCTCTGATTGCTAATCGGACCCCCACTCCTTAGGAAATTTTTAACATTTAAGAAATAGTTTTTATTGCTCAAAATCCTGGATTGGGAAATGCTATTTAAAATAGCTAATAAAATCAGGCTGCCTCTGTAAATGCAGAAATTTATGAGCTCAACATTTTAAAATTTATCTCTGGATAGAAAAATATATCTGAAATTGGTGATTCAGTTCTTGGCTTAGAAGCTGTTACTGAAGCCAGGAAAAAAATGGGAGATGGTTAACATAGGTGCTTGGGGAAGTAAATACACAGCTGGTATAGTATATTGTTAGATCAATTAAGGAAAGATTGGCAGATACTTACAAGTCTGTTTCAGATAAATTTCTGTTACTTAATATAAGTATATTTTCTCTGACTGTTGACTAAGGAACACAAAGACCTTGGTTTGTTTGAATAGGAAAAGATACCTGAAATTGTACCATTGATTTATAAACTTAAGATTAAAAATTTCTTCAAAGGTCTGTTAAAATGTTTATGAAGTAAACTATATATTCATTGACATTTTTCATCTATATTCATCTTTAGAAGTTGATTTTACTAACCAAAACCTTGGTAATATTTAAATTTCTATAATGTCAGTATCCAGCTCTCATTAACTCTCTTAATAAAATTGGAAGTATGTTGAAAGGTACTTTCCTCTTCTGTAAGTACAGTTTATAAATACAACTTCATTGGCTAAAAAGTGGAAGCTCAATCTGCTTTGGCACATTGTAATCTAGACATTGGGACCAGCTCAAGTGGAGAGTCAGTTGGTCTATTTAGGTGACATAGTCACCCTCAGTCACAGGCTCAGAACATGGGAAATTGCCCTGACTCTCCAACCAGCCCATCCTCCAACCCACCACCTCAAATAGAGAAGCAAGAAGTATATGCTGCCAGTACTCAGATCTTTTTTCACTGTCTTACCTACCACACAAGCCATTCCTCTTCTGGGCAGAGATGAGTAAGTCATTGAAAAGGGGATAGAAGTACGATTTTCAATATTTCCTATACAGGTAGACTTCCAACTTCATGAACAAGAGTGGAATAATGGAGAAAGGGGCTCCAAATATGTCTGGGGCTTCCCTAGTGGTCAGAGGTAAAGAATGTGCCTGCCAATGTAGGAGATGCGGGATTCAATCTCTGGTCAGGAAGATCCTCTAGAGAAGGAAACAGCAACCCACCCATAATTCTTGCCTGGAAAATCCCATGGACAGAGGAATCTGGTAGGCTACAGTCTGTGGGGTCACAAAGAGCTGGACATGACTGAGCACACACATGCACACACACAAATATATCTATCTAAGATTTGTTTCTGAAAATCTTATCTGATCCTAAAATAAATATCTGTGGAAAACTGATTTTACATTAAAACTGAGAGTGGGGGAGAAGGAGTTTTATATATAATCTCTGAAATGGGGATTCATGAATATTTTATGAATATTTATTTTGCAAATTATCTTTCATATAAAATCATTGAGTTTGCTTTCCCATGAAAAATTCAGAGTGGACAGCAAATAACAGAGTCTTATTGTATTTAATATAAAACTTTCATGGAGCATCTACTATGCAAAAAAGGAGATACTATTATTTGCAGAAAATATTCAACGATTGAAGATTGAGCAAAGAATATCTCCTGCATTTTTCTAAATTTTGCAGGTTATAGTCTACTTAGTCCTGGGATTCTGGAAAGGGGTCATTTAATGTTATGTAACAACAAAGACAGTATTAGTGTTGATATTTGGTATTCACAAATATTCATGAATCCTGTTTCAGAGATTATATATAAAACTCCTCCCCCCCCATCAGTTTCAGTGTAAAATCAGTTTTCCACAGATATTTATTTTAGATATTTGTATGTGTGTGTGTGAGGGCTCAGTCATGTCCAGCTCTTTGAGACTCCATGGACTTTTGCCCTCCAGGTTCCTTCTCACCATGATAACTCCTGGTAAGCCAGAGAAACCAAGTTATTGACTCTTATTGATGATAGACTGGCATGCTATATCAGTGGAAGATGAAGTACTAGTAAATCAGGTATATAAACAGTTTAAGGACACCAATAACTGAAAGAATTGTAAAGAGCACTGACTTAATTCCAAGGCCCTTGCTTTGGAAATCTTCAATTTAAAAAATGACAAGCAATGAAAGTCAAAAGGCATCTGTGATGGTATTTAAAGTGACCCTTATCTCCCACAGCAAGAGGATAGATTGGGCTAAAATTCAAGCCAGGATTTAATTGTAAAGGTATCAGATCTGCAAAGGATTCTAAACATACAAAATTAACAGGCTTTATACTAAAGTTAGAGATCTAATAGGATGGCACAGTCCCCTGAGATCTGAATTGAGAACATTTGGGTGACAAGCCTGAGAATCTTGAATTATAGACTTCTCTGAAAACAGGAGGCTTGCAGAACAGCTTTTATTTCCATGCCAGAGAAAACTGGTCTTATTTTGCTTAGAAGGCTTGCAAAATACCATACCTGAAACATTTTACTTTCAAGATGATACATATTCTGCTCTGCTGCTGCTACTCAAGATATTCATTCAGGCCAATAATTATGGACAAGTTTCAACATAAACTGAATAGGACCTTATAGTCTCTACTTGGAATGGGAATAGTTTGCTCCCCCAAATAACTGAAGAACTGGGGTCATGTATACAAGAAGGAACCAGAGAGACAGGTGTGGGAGTGGGTCACAAGGGTGAAGAGGGAAGACTATTCCAGGAGAATATTCTTTCATGAGTCAGGATTTAATGTCACAGCAACAACGTCTGGCATCAATCCAAACATGCTGTTGTTATTGAGTGGGGTGATGGTTTGTATGATAGATAGGGCGGAGACATTGCAACAGCCTTAGCAGAGTATTAAGAATGGGTCACATAGGGAGTAGGGTGGGAATATTAGAATGGATTACCTGAGAAGAGAGAAACACTTTGCAAGATTCTCTAGAAGACCCTACAAACATCATTTTTCATCAAAGCATATGGGAAACTTGGTGAGTGTATTAGCATTCTCCAGAGGATCAGAAGCACTGGGATGTGCCTGGAGACAGCATGAGGAACTCCACCCATGGCAAAGGTCATGAGGAAGGAGGCTCGGCATACACAAAGGCGGGATTGAGCCTCAGGAGACCCCCTGTTCCTGAGCATCTACCCCCAAAACCAGAGTCTGCCTGCTTTACTGTGTTATGCTTTCCACCTACTCTTCTGACATTAACAGGGGGGTGTCCCCCCACCACTTTTTTCTGGAAAAATTTAATTTAGAGCTTTTAGATAATAAATCTCCTGAGCCTAAGAAGAGTGTTTCAATCCAAAAACCCCTCTGATGGCTTTCTAGCCTGCCTGCTGGACTCTTACAGCTGCGCATGTGATTGTTTGTGGTCTCCCGACTCGAGAGGCACAGAAAGCTTAAAACATCCTAGGAATGTAGGGGTTCTGAGGAGTCAAAATCATTAGAATAGGACTGATTAAGGGTTTCATTTGTTAAGCCAATACTTGCTGCCAAATTTTCATATCTTTTATTTGTAGATATAGTTGGCATGTAGAAAAAAACAGGTAGTAGACCTGGTATTAGCAACACTAGATCTTTGAATTAAGTACTTTCTTTGTTATAATCCACTGCACCTTTGTTCTATAGGAATGTAACTTTATTTAGTACTTTGAGAGTGATGCAGATTAAAGAAAAAAACACTTCAAGGGAAAAAGTTTTCTGGTTGATAGACATTTATCTAGGAAAAGAACCATAAAAATGTTAACAGGCCCCCCTGGCCAGAAGATAATGTAAAACCACCTGGGACCTTTTGTATACGGGAAGATATGCAAAAAGAAAGCCTGGTCTCAATAAGGGTCAGGATTGCTGCCCCTGCATAACTCTGCATATTCCATTCTTTCTTTATGTACAACTTGGGGTATATAAGCTGCTTTTGAAAATAAAGTTGTGGGTCTTGGGTCTGGCACCAATGCTTGGCTCTCCCTTGTTCTTTTCTCCCTTTTCTGGCTGAATTCCCATCTGGAGTGTGGAAGCTCATCATGTCTACTTATTTGCCCTGGCTTCTAAGACCCATGCGAGAGGGAGCCCAAGGTGGGGCACCCTCCGCTATTCAAGTGGGCACCAGTGGCCTACATAGACAGTGCAAGTTCCTTGTCTTGGAACTTTATTGGTTTTCCATGTAAACCAAGTTATTCAGCCTCTTTTCTCCACTTATTTTCCTACTACGCTATTCTTTCCTAATCTCTCTTTATATTTCTAAATAAATAAGTCTCTTCTCGCTGACTCCGTCCCTGTTTCAAATTCCCTGGATCCACCAGAGCTGGACCCCAGCAGGGATGGGTAGAAAGAGAAATAGAAAGATAGAGACAGAGACGAGAGAGACAGAGATTTATTGTAGGAAATGGTTTGTCTGGTTACTGAGGTCAAGAAGTCCCACAATCTGCAGTTCCAACAGGAAAATGAGGGAGCTAGTGATATAATTCAATCCAAGTCCAGAGGTTTGAGAACAACAGCAGCTGTTGATGTAAGTTCTAGAATTCAAAGACTCAAAAACTAAAAATTCTGATGTTCAAGGGCAGGTAAAATGTGCCCACCTCAAGAAGAAAGAGAGAAGTGGCCTTTTTGTTCTATTCAGGATTTTGAAAACAGACTAGGGTACTGGATAAATGGTACATATATACATTGGGATATTACTTAGACATTAAACAGAATAAAATAATGCCACTTGTAGCAATATGGATGGACCTAGAAACTCTCATACTGAGTGAAATAAGTCAGGCAGAGAGGAGAAATATCATATGACATATGATATGTGGGATCTAAAAAGAAATGATACAAATAACTCACTTAAAATACAGAAACAGATTCACAAAATGAACTTATGGTTGCCGGTTGGGGAAGGATGATAGGCAGGGATAGTTAGGGAATTTGGGATTAACATGTACACACTGCTATATTTATAATGGATAACCTATAAGGACCTACTGCATAGCACACAGAACTCTGCTCAATGTTATGTGGCAGCCTAGATGGGAGGGGAGTTTGGAAAAAAATGGTTACATATATATGTTTGCCTGAATCCCTTTATTGTTCACCTGAAACTATCACAACATTGTTTGTTAATCAGTTATACCCCAATACAAAATAAAAAGTTAAAAAACAGACTAGCAATGCTGCAGACGTTAGTAAGGGCAGATCTCTTTACTCAGCCTACTGAAGTCACATGCTAATCTCTTCCAGAAATACCCTCACAGACACACTCAAAAATAACGTTTTACTACCTATGCAGGCATCTCTTTGCCCAGTCACACTGATACATAAAATTAACCATCAAATTGGGAGAACACAGGCATTCATGATGGAAGACTTAAACCATCTATGTACCTAGGATGTGTAAGACTTTAATGGAGGGTGAAAAAGGTAGTCTATTTGTTTCTCTTGGAGGCACAACCGAACAAACTCTATCTACAATTCCAACATGACTTCCATGTGACATAATTGATTCATTCTTAAATTAGCTAAATTTGGACCAAATTAGTGATGGTAGTAGTTATAGAGACTTCTCAAGCTGAAAGAAATCAATCAGATTCTGGGGCAAAGAATAACATTAGCAGAATGCTTGGAAAGACTCATTTGGCAATGACATATTTTAAATGGGTAGATCTTAGAGGAAGGAAGATTATAAAGTTGGCTTTTGGAATAGTTGAGGTTTGAGGCATCCAGATCTTGAATTAGAATTGCAAGTGTGAAAAATAGAAAAAAAATGTTTTTTCAAATCATGCATTGATTTCAAATATACCAGTTTCTGAAGTACAGTAACTATGTTTAAGTCATGATGCAAAGTAATAAGGCATTCCAAGTGGTGCTCCTGATTTCATTCAGATAAATATATTTATAACTATAGGTGACTGCTTATATTGAGATGTAGCTATTTTTAAAGTATTTAAGGAATCATTATTCCTCAATGTGCAATGTCACCATTCAAATTATATTTAGAGGTAATGCATTATATCACCTCTATCCTCAATTCCCCAGTTCCCTTTTATTCATCTTCCAGTCTGGAATATAGCATATAGTTGACTTAAATACTAAGACCTGAAGATTTGGGATAATTTTAGAAAGTGGAAATTTATGAAGCATTTTTATCTCTGTGCTTATGATAACATATCAAGCAATTTTGAAGGCCACCTTTCATATTAGGTTTAAAACAAGGAAGCAACAAATAAGTGGACAAATATTAGCCCCGGGTTTCTGGAGTTTCTAAATTGCTCCAACTGTTTTAGTGTAATTAATCTTGGATTCAGATTATGAATGTTGTATGAAGGGAAATGAATGGCCAACTGATAAAGGTCAAGATAAGGAAGCAAAGTTTTGTAGAAATGGTTGATCACGTGTTTATCCATACCTTAATACAATAAAGTGACTTCCTCTCCTAGATCATTCAGCGATTCATTTTGCCATGGTGTGAAATCAATAGTAATTGCCATTGGTTTACTGTAGATCTGAAAGTCTTTTAACTCCAGGGTCACCCCCACTTCACCATCTGCCCTGGTGAAGCAGACTTAATGCAGGAGGTCTGAGACTGCTCTTCTCAGAAGCACTTGCTTGTCATGCTGGCCCTTGGCTGGATCTGAGAACTTAGCTCTTGGGATATTCCAAGTCAAAAGGTCACTAAGAAGAGCAGATCACTACACCTGATTGTTTTTGGAAACAATATGGTTTATGACAAATACTTGCTTTATTATAGAGCCTGGAATTTTGGTATACATTAAGCAGTGCTTATGTGATCAGCCCCAATAAAAACCTTGAGTGCTCATTCTCTAATGGGTTTTCTGGACAGAAACATCACACACACATGTACACTGTTGGTAAAGAATGTGCTTTTGTGACCCTTCATAGAAGGACTGGAGTATAAGGAAGCCTACAAAGGGATCCCTGCAAACTCTGCCTGTGTCTTCCCCCCTTATGATACAGCTATATATCCTGACTACCATCAAACTGCTGTAATAAATCTTAGGTATGAGTACACCAACATGCTGAGTCTAAGAGTTCTTTTCAGCTAGCCTCCATGCTTGAGGATCATCCTGTCTTAGAGACCTCCATCACAGCCCCATTCTTCTCATAGATTTAATGAGTCTGGGCCACAGCATCGCATCACTTGTTAAAGAAAGAAACAGCACTTTTTGTATCCAGTTGAAGATCAGCTTTTTTTTCTGCAAGTGGGAAGATAGATACCTCTTAAAGAAAAAGAAGCTAACTTTAGCTAAAAGGACAGGATTTATTTTTCTACCTATTTAGGTTGTAAAACACTATCATTATTTGCACACAAGTGTTTAATTGCTTTGGTAATCTTCCTTGGCAATCTGTGGCCACAGTATCTGGAATTCATTATAGGCTGTGAAGTTTCATTTGTTTTAAATGTGCTGCTTTTTGATTTCCCCAATTGAATGAGTGCCCTCTTGTTGTTCTGTTATGGGAAAGGGTAAATAAAAATGCCAACCAGCCTTTCCCAAACCATCCATCATGCTTTACCCCTGTGTCATAATTCTTTCTTATTTTCAGTACTGCTGAATGGTACTCAGTTCCCTGCCCAGAAAAACCTACATTTCTCTTCTTCCCTGAATGGCATGACTAGAGATGCTGTAAGCTTTTCCCAGGTCACTCTTGGGGTGGCTTTAGAGCAAGCTTTTCCAACAAGTGTAGGTATAATTGGCAATCAAGCAGAGCATGAATCTACTAAGTTGCCTATGAAGTCTGAAACAACTTTACCTTCCTCTCTCCACTGCCTACCAAATTGCAATCAATTTATTTACCAAGGACACTGAAAACTGGGAATTCCCTCCAGAGCTCTCAGCAGCTATAACCAACCAAAAATAGACATCCTCTAACTCTCCTGCACGTTGCTACTTGTGATTATTCCAATCCGTTTAACAGAAGCTTGGAACATTGTCTAAACAAAAGATCGCTCTATATTATTGTCACATATCTATGGACATTAGAATCTTCTACTAAATTTTAAGACACACATCTCAGGCTACACTCCCATGACATTCTGCTTTTGTAGATCTAAGGAGGGAACCCAGGAGTGCGTCTTTTTTTTTTTTTTTAACAAGTTCCCCCAACATATGATGAGAATGTAAGGAAATCTTAACTGTAATTTAGGAAAATGTCAGAAAGAGCAACATTCAATGTATTTCTCTCTCTATTACATGATTATCTTAGAGAGGTGAAGAGAAGAGGCAATAAACAGACTCAGAAGTTATGGCTTTTTAACTCAAGAACTTTCAAAAATGTGCAGCAGGAAGACACAGGAGGGAAATGAACTGAAGTTTTTGGAAATTATCTCTTCCCTTTTCTTCCCATTCTTCTGTGAATCTGCATAGATTTTCATCATCTCAGAGCCTCTAAGCAGAACTGTTGCTTTTTGCTTCTAAACATCACAGATAAACAGTTTGGTGAAGTTTGGTTGTAAGAGACAGCTGAGTCCTCTAAGGACTGCCTAAGAAACAAAGAAGGGGAACAAAGAAGTTAAATCTATTTGCCCTCACGGCTTTCTTATTAAGGAGAATAAGTGATGCACAAAACTGTTATGTAATGATAGTGCCTAGAAACAGATCAGACTAATCCATCCTGGGCCACACATGGTTTGATTTTTTTTTTTAATAAAATACTTCAGCTAAGTTGATTTGAGACCCTTAAGACAACAACTTTTAGGAGTTGGTGGTGGTTTTTTAAAACAGAAGAAATCTACTCTTTTCATTCTTCCAGTTGGTTGCCTGATGCATCAAGACAGCTGCCCAGGATACACCTCATTTAATTGTAATTGTTATTGATAAGTTTATGAAATGTGGAGCCATCACTTAGAGTCTTGTTTGCTCCAAACATCTCCTGGACACTTAGTACCTTTCCTTTACTTACATGCTTTTTGCTTATTTTCTTTTTGTCTTCATGCCCTAGTGGCTCTCCTCTCTCTCACTCTTGAGTTCTCTCTCAGTCTCTCTCACGTCTTTTTTCCTCTTTCCCCACCACCTCTCCTTCTGACTTTGCATAAAATAATACAATAATGGAAAGGGCTGCCTCAATCATTTGGCCTAACTACAGTAGACCCAGCTAAGAGATTTACTGCATACCATCTGTGATATTGTGATTTATAATAAGAAATATATATTCGGTTTAATTCCTTAACTTGGGATATCTGGTTTTCTTTAACAATAATCTTTTGATGTGAAGACTATTGGCCTTTGGTCACAAAACTTCTATATAACCTGGCTCCTCCCCTCACTGCCTCAGAGCAGTTCTCTCAGGATTGCTTGAGATGCTATCTCCTGAGCTTGAAGTCCTCAAATCTCCCACTGAATAAAACATAACCCTCAAATTTTAGGTTGTGATTATTTTTTAACTCGACACCACTTAAGTGTGCCCTAACTTTTCCAGCTGTTCTTTGAGCATAGTATACTTTGCTGAAGTCTGCTGCTGCTGCTGCTAAGTTGCTTCAGTCGTGTCCAACTCTGTGCGACCCCGTAGATGGCAGCCCACCAGGCTGCTCCGTCCCTGGGATTCTCCAGGCAAGAACACTGAGTGGATTGCCATTTCCATCTCCAATGCATGAAAGTGAAAAGTGAAAGTGAAGTTGCTCAGTCGTGTCGGACTCTTCACGATCCCATGGACTGCAGCCTACCAGGCTCCTCCATCCATGGGATTTTCCAGGCAAGAGTACTGGAGTGGGGTGCCATTGCCTTCTCCGGGCTGAAGTCTGGATACTCAGAATTTTCCTTGTGCTCCAGTCTAATATCTGAATCTTCAGAACAAAGCACAGCTGCTTCCAGGATCTATCTTTCTCCCCTACCTGTGGTCCTGCAGCATTTTAAGCCTTCATGGAGAAAACTAGAACATTTTCCCACAGAACTTCATAGAAGAAGAACTGTCCCCAAATTGCTTCAGTGGAATACATTATGATAAAGAAAATATGAGAAACCTCTCACACTGGCCTTTCAGTTCCACAAATAGGTCACGCTTGTTAAACATAAGAAATCTGAGCTTGATGTTTCCTGGGCTTCCATAGGTGACTTCTTCACTGCATTCTGCTGCTGCTACTGCTGCTGCTAAGTCACTTCAGTCGTGTCTGACTCTGTGCGACCCCACAGATGGCAGCCCACCAGGCTCCTCCATCCCTGGGATTCTCCAGGCAAGAACACTGGAGTGGGTTGCCATTTCCTTCTCCAATGCGTGAAAGTGAAGTCATTCAGTCATGCCCGACTCTTCATGACCCCGTGGACTGCAGCCTACCAGACTCCTCTGCCCATGGGATTTTCCAGGCAAGAGTACTGGAGTGGGTTGCCATTGCCTAGTTTCCCTCAAATGTCGCCTCGAGGAACTGTTCTTCTGTCTTTTACAAGCTGTGGGATTTAGAAAGCAACTTCATGTCTCTGGGCTTCTGTTTCCTCCTCTAGGAGAGAAAGCTAAAACACTACCTCCTAGCTCTTCTGGGCATTAAAATATAATACTCTTAGAACAGTAACTTCCCATAGTCAACTATCTATCATTACCACTGTTATTATTTGAACATTTGCTTTCCTTCCTCACAGTCATTCTAACAAATTACTTATTTTCTTCAAAGCATTATTATCATATTATCTCAAATTACTGTTCACTGCCATTCCCTGTTTACTTGTTGATTTTCAATAACCTTCAACCTGACAGGTAAATGTCATAAAAATGCACTTCTGTCTCCGCATGACTGCATTCCCATTGATTAGAATGGCCTCTGGCACAAAGTAATCAGTCAATACAATCAGTTAAATGAAGGGATTCTTGCACAAATGAATGAAAGGCAGGCTCCAGAGTATTACCATATCCCTGGCATTCCCTGGCCTATGAAAACACTAACTGCATTTCCAAAGTTTTGAATTTGGGAAGATTTTGGCCACCCTAGACCTCATGGAATCAAAGGGATCTATGTTCAAAATTTGGTCTGAGTATTTCTTATAATATTTGTGTCAGATTAGGAGAGAGAGAAAGAAGACAGTTACATTCAAAACTGAGGACCATCAATCTAAGAATAGGACCTAGCAAGTGTATTGAAAGCAATTAAATAGCTCCCAAAAGGAAACATGGAACACTATTGTGCAAACATAAACACTGGGCTGTTTGAGGCTAGTTTGTCTGAAGAAAATGATCTAATCTTGAATTCCACACATAAAAAGAAAAAAAAATTTTTTAAGTATTCTGTCTAAATAAACTGTGGTATTTTAAACAATGGAATATTCTGAAGCTCTCAATAAAAGAATAAGATAGATCTTTCTATGGCTTGAAAAATATTTGTTAGTATTTTTGAATATAATATTCAGAGTAGTTAAGGAAATTGAATGTTTTCTATGGTGGAAATATACTCAAACTATGAATATTTATTTTCTCCGCTTGTGTATATGCACGTTGCCTGGGTGTGCCTGTGTATACATGTATAAACAAGCAGGAAAAGATCTGGAAGAATGCACAAATGTTTACGTTTGCACAATAGTGTTCCATGTTTCCTTTTGGGAGCTATTTAATTGCTTTTCAATTCACTTGCTGGGTCGTATTCTTAGATTGATGGTCCTCAGTTTTGAATGTAACTGTCTTCTTCTCTCTCTCCTAACAGTAGTGGTCATCCTCAGGAAGGATCAGAGGAGAACAGAATTGCTTAAGGTAGTCTCAGTGGTCTCTGGCTTTATGTGTAATGTAAATTTTTTCAACAAAATCATGTTCATGCCTTGTTTGATTGATAAATTGTTTTAAATTTAAAAATCAAAAAAGAGCACATTTTCCACATGTGTGGAAATTGCTCTGAAAATTCTGTTTGCATATTAGACTTCTGCATGGTTAACACAACCACAATAGCTATTAGTATTACTTAACTGAAATGAAGATAGTTTGGTATATATTATCCTGAATACAATTATGCTACATTGAAATGGGTGTGACTTACTTTTTCAGGTCCATATAAACATCTGTTTATAAGTTATACAATTTAGCAGCAGGCTATTAGCAAACTGACTGGTATTTCTCCCTTACAATCTATTTTTCTGATTCTTTACTAATGAACATCTTTTTGTTTTTCTATTTTAAATTTTGGGGCTTCTCTTTAAGTCTCTAAAATTTCTCAAAGGCTACTGATGGTTTCAACAAGAAACTATTAATTTTTCTCTAGACCCTTGAATTAATTTTGCCTGGGTGTAGACATACAAGTTCATTTGGCTATTGCCGAAAATAAAATGTATTCCTCCTTCTACATTGGACTTTGGGGCTTTTTAAATTTTTGTTTTGTTTTTGGTAATGAGAAGCAATGCTGGCTCTGTCTTTTTCAACTGGGGACAGAAGTACTTGGCAAAGACTGGAAAAACAAGAAGTGCAGGTTTGAATCTGTTACAGTAAATATACTATTTGCCCCAAGGCTATGCTGTCTCCTGTTTGTTTTCACTGAATTGCAAACACAGTTGCTCTACCTGTTTCAAAATTCTCGGTTGATGTAGCCCTTTGTTTAGGTTGGGTCTCTTTCATCTCACATAATTCCCCCCATTTTTTTATGGAGCTTACTGTCAGCACCCCAAGATATGACACTGGTTTCCTTAGTTGATATATCCCCTTTCCTTGCCCTTCTGGAATACTGCGAAGGAGTGTATGGTCAGATTTTCAGTGCTTAAGCTTCTATCCCTTTTGAGCCACTAGTTTAAAAATCCTTCTTTTCTATGAATCTTTTGAAATCTGGTCTACCTCTCCCTGTTACCTATTATAAAGTCCTCCCTGGTGTGGTCACTTTCTCCCAGGGTTCTCATAGCTCCAAAGCACCAGCACATTCCATTCTTCCATCTTTCATAACTGTATCCAGAGGGGCAGTTACATTCACTGCTTCTCTACCGCTGACACTGTCGGATGCTCTCTTTGATTTGGATGAGATTTCCAGCTGATAACTGTATAACTAATGTCTGCTAGTACCATGGTATTTGAAAATGTTCATTTTTTTTGTTTTACTTCTTTCCTCCCCTGGTCAGAATGTCCATTAGTAATCATCATTAGTGATTTCATTGTCCATTTCTATTTACTTTTAACCTTATCCAAACATCATACCAGGTGCAGGGCCTGAGACTCTTGACAGCCGTATGTAAAGATTTTCCCTCAAACTGGAAAGCAAATGGAATTTTTTTTATAAAACTGACTGTTTCTGTTCTTAAGAAGAAAGATTTTTGTGTCTCTCCCAAGAGATAAGCTGCAATAAGGAAGAAGAAATGCAAAGACTGAAAATCCTCTGGTAAATGTCTCTTTAGCTTAGAAATTATTTTTTACTATTTTTGTCTGTATTTTTATGAAAGAATAAGAAAAAAAACAGCTGTAACAGAGACTGATATGTATTCACTACTCCTATGGCTCTTTTTATTATCAAGTTTTTCCCAGGTTTTTGAAATATAATTGACATACAACATTGTATGAGTTTAAAATATATACCATATTGATTTGATAAAATCATATATTCCAAAATGATTGCCATATAGTGTTAGCTATTCCTACTTCTCTTCCCCTCCTGTGTGCATATCTATGTTTTGTTTTCTAGCGGCCCTTGCAGGAAGGAAGCCAGGCAGCTAGGTTCAAGCCATTGGAATGTAAATCATGTGATGTCCCTGACTCCAGACTTGCTCCTGTAAAACCTCCTGCTTGATCCTATAATCTCTCTTGCATTATTTTTGCCTGAATTCAGAGGATAAAGGGGCTAGATCTAAGAGATGATGGCAGAGTCACATGATAAGGGAAGCTTACATTCCTGCAGTACATATGGAGGAGAGAACTTATTCTGCTGGCTAACCTACTTTAACCTGGTATCTGCCTTCACAGCCCACCCAAAATATGCTTAATGACTTTAAGCTATTGAATCTGGGTTTTATCTAATTCACATACTCTTGCTCTGCCTGTTATATTTTTTCCCATTAACCACAACTTGCTTTAAGTTCTTTCCATCCTTGACTTTCATGGTTTCAACTGTTATGGTTCTCATTTTACCTCCTAAGGTTCTCTCTAGTATCTCTTCTTTCAGTGTGGGTATTCATGAAGTCCCATTACCACCTACTCATCACTGAACAAGCTCTCCTTGGGTACTTAATTCCATTTCTATATTTTTTAAACTAACATTTAATAACATTTCAAAATGTGGTCCCAGTTTCTAACTTCATGTTTTCTGATAATATGCTCTTTCTCTGTCCTGTGCACTGGTAACAGTGTACTATTTAACCTCCCAGGGATATGCTCCATTCTTGCATCCCTCTGTTTTCATGGACAAGTTTCTCTGCCTTTCATGATCAAACCCCTATTTTTGTCTCAAGCAAATCAGTCACCATTGCTTCTCTGATTGTCCCTCCCATGCAGACCTGGGAGCTCTCTCCTCTATGATCTAATTGTAACTTCCACTTATATCCATTGTTATAGCACAAAACACAATCTCTTGTACTTCTTTACTGCAGTCACTACCAAGGCTGTGAATTATTCCATGGCAGGTTTCATGTCTTACTCATTTGTGAGTGTCCCATTTTCTGCATAGCATCTGCCATAAAACAAGCACCTAGTGAAGATGGTTTGAAGCATTATGAAATGAAATAATGTTTTACTAAATTCTCTTTGAATAAATATTGAAATTTGGAAGAATTTCCTGTTCTGGGCTACAGTTAGAAACAACTCATTCAAATTTTAGTCCTCCATCAAAAATGTTAAGGAGAACATTTGTTGTAGGTTGGAAATGTTGTGGATTGGTTGGTAGCTGTGGTAAATACAAAGGGGTTTTGCTTTCAGTCTAATCTTGCAAGCTTCTGTGAGAATACTGAATTCCATAAAGCATTTCAGTTTTAAAACATTTATAGTACCTTCACAGGGAGAGAAGTATGATGGGGACGTGCCTATATTCTATTTTTATAGTTCTCTTATTTTATTTGGGGATCAAAGCCTGATATATTGGAGTGTTCCTCAGAAAAAGCTAGATACAATAAACAATCAACAAGCCAACAAAAAACACCTGAAACAGCACTTTATACAATAAAAATGCATCTATACTTTATCTTACACTAAAGAGAACAAATCTGGATGCTCTATCGAGAGATTTGAAAAAAAAATGAGAAATATAAGTCTGTAATTGAATATAGGAGAGTAAAGGTGAAACAGTTTTACTTAACCTGCCCCTATTACCACCCACATTGGTTTTAAGATGGGCAACACTTAAGTACAATTCCACTAAGACCCTCTTTATAAAGAGATGTATCACAGCAAGAATGGGTAGTTAAGGGAAATTCCAAAGTAAAAAAAGACAGTAATAGTACCCATACTTTACACAGTAGGAGAACTTTGGGTAGGTCAAGACACCACAATATGATATGTAAAGAGGCATATCAATCAACAAGTGTAGGCAATACTGATATTAACCATGTCCAGAAGAGGACTTGTTCAAATAACCCCTCTTCCATGAAGTCTTTCTTGGTTCTTCCTCACTTCAGTTCAGTTCAGTTCATTTCAGTTCAGTCACTCTGTCATGTCTGACTCTTTGTGACTCCATGGATGGCAGCACACCAGGCCTCCTTGTCCATCACCAACTCCTGGAGCTTACTCAAACTCACATCCATTGAGTCAGTGACATCATCCAACCATCTCATCCTCTGTCATCCCCTTCTCCTCCTGCCTTCAAGTCTTTCCCAGCATCAGGTCTTTGCAAATGAGTCAGTTCTTCTCATCAAGTGGCCAAAGTATTGGAGTTTCAGCTTCAACATCAGCTTTTCCAATGAATATTCAGGACTGATTTCCTTTAGGATAGATTGGTTGGATATCCTTGCAGTCCAAGGGACTCTCAAGAGTCTTCTCCAACACCACATTTCAAATCATCGATTCTTCAGTGCTCAGCTTTCTGTATAGTCCAACTCTCACATCTGTACATGACTACTGGAAAAACCATAGCTTTGACTAGATGGACCTTTGTTGGCAAAGTGATGTCTCTGCTTTCCTACTCAGAAGCAAATGTTACCTCTTCTGAGCTCAGTTGTATCTGGATTCTGCTTCTCTAGTGATATTTACCATCATCACCATGTCTCATGTTGCCATATCTTCTAAGCCACTCTGAGAAGTCTTTGAGTTCAGGAATAGTATCTAATTTTACATTTTGATATGATCAATAGCAGCTAGGATTGTGTCTGATGCATTCTGGTGTTCAACAAGCAATTTATTGAACTTACGTTAATAACCGGTTCTTTCTTGTAGGTCAGAATGAAGTCTATAAAGAAAATTATGACTCATCTCTCTCTCTACATTCAAATTTCTTAGTATGATAATTTAAGAATACTTATCACACACACCTCTTTGTGTGCAGTAAAACTTCCATCGGGTTTCTGCTGGAATTTAATAAACATTTATTGAATAGCTACTGAAAATGAATTTAAAAACTGGTATGCAGAGTCAGCTTTTTGCAACTTCAGAGCCTTGCCTCTGACAAAATTGAAATTCCTTTGTGATATAATGCTATCCACTTGGCAATGATGAAGAGAATTTCCTTGTTAATTGCGTCTGTATGTGTATCCTAGTGTAATTTAGAGAAACAAATGAGTACTTGGAAGATCCAGATTCAATGGTCTAGGCTAAGATTCTCCACAGATGGAACTACTAGGCTTTTTATCTGTGTTCTCTGGTTGATTCAAACAAATATTGAGTAGAAACAGAAAGCTGGTTTGTTATCCGGAACACGGGTGCTAATGACTTTGGGATCAATACGTGCGGAAACTTTCTCCTTCTTCTCCCTAAACATACAGATGCGGCTCTATCAAAGCAGAACTGTTAAAAAAGAATTGATTTCTCATTTCCAAACACACATGGCTTACCTTGCAACCAATTGTGTAAGCTACCTTAAGCCCTTTTCCCGGAGGAAGATGGCTGTAAATAAGTAAATAAGGGGACTGTGTTTTCCTGCCTTCATAAGAATGGATTTCTGGGCTCCCTTCTTCTGCAGAAATTGATGCAGTGTGTTCTGTTGCTAGCCTCATGCTGTAAATAACATTTTGACTTTGGGCATCCTGGTGAAATATACTTAAAAGTAAATTAGATGGGGCTCTAGGCAAAGATAAATTTGGAAGTGGGTGCCTGCTATGGCTTTGCAGTCTGTTGTCACAGGGCTATGCAACCCAAACTGAATTCCTCTTTAGGCCATAAAAAAATAGAAATGTGTGTTTGTAAATTACTTTGTGGATTTTTTTTTTCCCATCGCTACCTCATGCATGGCTTTCCTGGGGATGTCAACAGAGTCAGTTAGCAAAATAAAGATAGATGGCAAGGAAATAATCCTGAAGGTTTTTTTTTTTTTTTTCTGTTTTGGGTTTTTTGCAATGCAACTATTATAGATACTCAATTGTACTCATCTTAAGCAGAGATTTTACCATTAGTTTTCTGCTCTCCTGAGAACCAGTTGGCATCCTTTGCCTTAAGAAAGGCAAGATGTTTTTATTAGTGGGTGACTAAGCACTTTGATACTCCATCATGCTTTTCAGAATTTAAGGGAAATGAAAATAAACTAGGCACTCAAAGTGCAGGGAAGAAACCAAGGTACCAAAATATCTGGTGTGGAAACTGATTGCAAAAACATCCTCAATTTTTCATCCTTCCCTATACTCATTTCCTCTGCAATATGAACTTCACGGTTCCTTTCATTAGAGGTTGGAGACTATTTCCTCAACCCTTGAATGTGGGTTTTGTGACTTACTTTAAAGAATGAGGCCAACAATAATATAGGGAGCCAGTGATGAGCCTAGATATCAACAGGTCTTATGGTCTAAAATCTGTATTCTACCAGAACCCAGCCATGGTAACACAAACATGTCAGTGTTCTGTGGGCATGTGAGAGAAGGTATGGAGGAGACATTAGCAGTTCCAGTTAAGGCTATTTCAAAGCATCCTGTAACAACCCAACCTGAAGAAACACGAGAATGGCCTTCTAAGCAGAGTTGCCCTGTCAACACACAGCCTGCAGCAGCTGACTGAATGAGTCCAGCCCAGACGAAAGGAATCAGCTTACTGAGCCATGCTTGAAGCATTAAACTGTAGAATCATGAGCCAATTAAATGGGAGCTTTTTAAAGCAATTTTGTTTGGGGGTACTTTGTTATGCAGAAATAACTAACCAAAATATGTCCAATAATAAAAATAGAATTAGCTTTTGAGTTAAATCTGCTGGTGCTCACATTCTGGCTGTAGCATGCCAATGACTAGGCTAGGGGAAAGTTTTAAGTTCCTCATTTGAAAATTAATATCCACATTTGTATTGTTTCTAAGGGATATAAATGACAGGTAAAGCATTTGATCCTCAGCAGACTGTAGCTATTATAAATAAAAATAATTAAGGATGAAGAAGAAGAGAATTATAATGAGAGAGTTAAGAGATAAGAGAGAAAAGGATAGGAAAGAAAGGGGGAGAAAAACTGAAAAGCTGAGGATAATCTGAGGTAGAGAAAATTGAGGTGGGAAGGTCATTGTCTCCTTCCTTGAATAGTTGCTCCCCTTCCTGTGGTTGCTGTCTGTGTCCATATAAAACATCATTGGATTAATAACAGCTAAAGCACCGCTATCATTTATTGAACCCACAATATGGTTTAGAACCTCTGCAAAGGTTTTCAGCAACAATATTTCATTGAATCCTCACATTTTTTCTATTAGGTAGTTATCATCGTTATCCTCATATTACAAAACAGAAACTGAGGCTTAGAGGATGTAAGAACCTGTCCAAGACCACACGCTAATGAGGGACAGGCCACAAGATGAGTTTTGTGCGATATTGGGCTCTTAAGGGCCACAGAGTACACATTTTCCTTAGAAAGCCTGCACTTAGTGGGTAATCTGAGTTTTACAAACCTATCATTATGGACCAAGAAAAGACTCCTTTTTAATCAAGAAAGCTTTGCAAATCAGATATATCTTAAGTGCACATTAAGCTCCATAAATCAGACACTTTCTTGAGAATGCATTAAGCAAGATGTTAGGTTCATCTTTTAAACATCAGGGTACCTGGGGGCTTAGTTGGTTCTCAGTGACAGTTCCTTTGTCCTCATCCTTCTTTTTGAGGAAAAAAAGAAGTCTTTGCATTAGAGCTAGAATTTGCAAGTTGGCAGAATATATATTCTGTAGCCATTAATGCAAGAACTAGAATTTTATACGAAACAGGTCAGAAGCATAGCATTGAATCAGACCATTGAAACCAGCTACTTGATATTTTAACTAACACATTTGCTATTTGACATCTTTCCCCAACTAGAAGAAATGTAATCTAAAACAAACTCAGAAATCCAGAGAGATTTTGCTCTCACATGTTGAAAGTGAAAGTGAGGGGCTGAAAGTGTTTTATTTCTAAGCTTTGACTGATTCTCACCATCCTGTCGTTTTCTTTACTCCATTCAGCACGTGACTCTCTCGTCATGAAAACGAACTTTAGTGAAGAACTTTCTTGGTAGAAATTTGTGTTGCAAAAGATTACACACTTCTACAACACTAAACTATTGAGGGGTTTTTTAGGATGTACGTGTGTGCATGCTCAGTTGCTCAGTCATGTCGACTCTTTGTGACCCCATGGACTGTAGCCTGCCAGGCTTCTCTTTCCATGGGATTATCCAGGCAAGAATACTGGAGTGGGTTGTCATTGCCTCCTCCAGAGAATCTTTCCAACACAGGGATTGAACCCATATCTCCTGTGTCTCCTGCATTAACAGGTGAATTCTTTGAGCTACCTGGGAAGCAGTTGAAAGTAATTTGAAATAGGCACAACAGACAGACACACAGCACTGAGTTTGATTTTTAATCTCAGGGTCTTATTTGGGTGATCCCACATTTGGAAATTTTAGTCTACCTTCAAAGAAAATATGTCAGAATTGTGATGAAGCACCATGGTTTCTAGCAGCTAAGATGAATCTTGTGCTAGACAAAGTTTCAAGAGACCCATCTTAGACAAAGTCAAATGGGCTAACAAAATTATCCTCCAAAATATTTTATGCATATATCAGAGTGATGGTTTCTCAGAGAGAAAGAGATTCTAAGCATAGCAGGGTCTGACTTGATGGCAAGACCATTACACAGGTGATTATAGCAGAACCAAAGAAAGAGAAAAGCATCCTTCATATAGTTCAGAACCCCAAATTCAATAGAAACTTAAGACCATTTCAGTTGCTTTTCTTATATTTTATCTCGGGATTGTCTTCCCATGACTTAACCAAAAACTCTTCAATATTCAAAGCATGCTTAAATACAATACACAGTTTTGCCTTCTAGAAAGAGTTATACAGCAGCTTCCTTCATATGCATTATTCATTTCTAAGCTGAACTTTACAACTAAGATCTTAAAATACAGACCTTCCTGAAAACCACAGCCAGACTTTTATTCATTTAATTGACTTAAACACAATACCATAGTTTTATAAAACTAGAAATCCGTTGTAGTGCAGTGACAGGTCCCAAACTTATTAGGCTACATGTCCCATTTAGAAAAGGGGCATTTCTCATGTTCCAACTATTACCTAAGTTCTTTCACGTTCATTTAATTCTAATAACTTCCCACTATGGTAGATATTACAGTCTCCATTTTAGGCATGAGAAAATGAAAGACAATAACTTGCTTATGGATCTGTGGCACTAAATTGGACTTCCAGCCCTTATCCACATAGGTCTCAATTTCCTGTTCCTTCCTGCGGGTCATGTGGCGTTTCTGAGCATGTATGTTATTAAATATCCTCCTTGTCCCTTGAGAACTGAAGAAGTGATTTGAATGAAGTAACCTGATACTGGCTTGTTTTCACAGTTTTACTTTAAAAGAAATTGTGTTTGATACCCCCTATCTTGTACTTTTCTATCATTTTGTCCTTGTTACTTCTTGACCCTGATTTTCATACTGTCTGGAATCTGTTTTCCTAAAAAAATTACATTTTCTATATGCAAACAATCTTCTCACTTCTCCCTGAAGCCCTAGAGTTTTGCTGTCACTTTTGAAGACAGATAATAATCCAGTGGCTACATAAATAGCATTGTACCCAAAACAGGCTCAGGAAACTGATGAACCACGAGTAAAACAAGAACAGCAATGAAACTCCAAAATGCAGATATTAATTCATACCATCAGGATTACTGCTTTCTGTAAAGATATTTTTAATGAGGAAAGATAAATAAAGCTTTTAAAAATATATGCCATTTTAATTCTGGATCATTGATTTTTTATGATTTCCAAGTTTTCTTATAAAATTTTTCTTGCTAAGAGTGAGAAGATTGTGTTATATTACTGATAGGAGCAGAAAGGTCTTTTGCTTTCTTTGAGACAAGGGATATTTATACATGGTGTATTTTTTTTTATTATGCAACTGTTATCACAAACTTTCCAAAGGAAACCTGTGTGTATGGATAAGTGCATATCATTTTAACTACTATAAGCTCCACAATGTGGGAGGAGGAAAACTCTGTATTCTAATTGCCATTGAAAATATGGTTTGTTACAGCTCTTAAGAGAACTGAACGTGCCATGTCATGCAGGGCCACACAGGGTAGCACCAAGGTGGGTCAGGAGGCTGAGGGATTAGAGAAAAGTATGGGGGGAAAATGATTATGGTTTTCAAGGCAAGAAATGGGTAAAGCAAGGTAAACAGGATGAGACTTGGTTAGCCTGAATAATTTCATCAGGCTGCAATTGCAGTAGGGGCTGTCTCGACTTATCTGGCACCTAGGCCTGGGCTGATCAGGTCAGGTCAGAGGAATATTGGCTTCACATGTAAACATTCAATAAAGAAGGTGATTGAGAGATATGAACTTTGGGTCATTGGTTTGCACTGAAAGGTATGTTCAAAAGGGACTAATTTGCTATCTCTAGGAATTAGCTAGCCTTGGCAGAGCCTCTCTTCCCAGTCAGCCAAGTTCCTAAGGTGCTAAAGCATCATAAAACACAGAAAATGAAAAACAAGATTTATATAGTCACATAATATGTATATATCACATGAATGAAAAAATAAATAAATGGCTGATTTCTTCAGCTCAGCATTACAATCTTTATTCACATCTTCTCTGATCTTTCTGAAAATGAACAAATGATTTCAAAGAGAGTGAACTACAAATTTTTCTCCAAATTTTCCTCTTAAAATGTTACCTGCATTATTCAAGTTAAAGAGTGTATCATTTTGCATTTTACACAAAAGAAAAGATGAAGTAGATGGACATATATGGATCTGAAAACCAGAGTTCCTCTACACTCTATTATACATAGGTACTATGTTGAACTTGCGTAATCCACTTTTCTTTAAAATCTCAGATTAGTATTTACTGAAGAACTTAAATCCTCACAAAAATAAATGTTGGTGTCATTAAGACAAAAACATCACCAACCCACATTGTAAGCTTTCAGGGAATTAATTTGAAGTGAATATCAATATTTTAAGAAATAAATGAAAGAGAAAGATACTTATTTTAACTTCTGGAGACCTTTAATGACTGTATGATACACATTAAAACAACCAAATACTAACACTGTTATGGGGGACTTTGTTCACATAAATAAATTCACAAGGACAGTTTAATAACATTTGCAATTAAAATTATCCTCTGGCACTGGAAGGACGGCTTTCAATTACATGTAGATCATTGGATTCATTTAATTCATATGACTTGTAAATTTGAGAATCTGTGCTTCTAAAAATAAAGCCATGAAATCTTTCCTGAATATATACAACTCCATTAACAACTTCCTTAATTAAAATTATCAACAGTAAATACTTTTGATTACAATTGCTGTATATCATAAATTATTTAATGTTTCATCTATGTTATATAGGGCTTCCCTGGTAGCTCAGACAAAGCGTTGCCTACAATGCAGGAGACCCAAATTCGATCTCTGGGTTGGGAAGATCCCCTGGAGAAGGAAATAGCAAGTTGTAGGTATAGCTCAGTGATAGAGTGCATGCTTAGCATGTATGAGGCCCTGGGTTCAATCCCTAGTACCTCCATCTTGGACTTTCCTGGTGGTCCACTGGCTAAGACTCTGCACTCCCAATGCAGGGGGCCTGGGGTTTGATCCCTGATCAGGGAACTAGGTCCCACATGCTGCAACTAAGACCTAGGGCAGCTTCCTTGATAGCTCAATTGGTAAAAAATCTGCCTGCAATGCAGGAGACATGGGTTCAATTCCTGGGTTGGGAAGATCTGCTGGAGAAGGGATAGGCCACCCACTCCAATATGCTTGGGCTTCCTTTCTGGTAAAGAATCTGACTGCAAGTGAGAGACCTGGGATCAATCCCTGGGTTGGGTAGATCCCCTGGAGAAGGGAAAGGCTATCCACTCCAATATTCTGGCCTGGAGAATTCCAGGGACTATGTAGTCCATGGGGTCACAAAGAGGAAGGACGGCTTTCAATTACAAGTAGATCATTGGATTCATCTAATTCATATGACTTGTAAATTTGAGAGTGTCTGCTTCTAAAAATAAAGCCATGAAATCTTTCCTGAGTATACACAACTCCATTAACAACTTCCTTAATTAAAATTATCAACAGTAAATACATTTGATTACACTTGCTATATCTCATGCTTTATTTGATGCTTCATCTATCTTATATACCATCATACAGGAATTTCCAATTATTGACTTCATCTTCACATATTCAGACTTAATAATCTTGCTTATTAGAGTTTAGCTGCCTTCTTTAAAGGAAAAAAACATACACTGTATTTTGCTTATAAGCAATTATGTATAACAGAATCCAGAACTTCTGTGTTGATTTTTCTGCACCAAGTCAGGAGGTCATCAAATCTCTTTTGTCCATTGTTTGGAGCCAAGACCATATAAGGAGAAAAGATGTCCTGCCTTAATGGAACAGAGAAAGACACAATAGGTAATCCTAGTATGGTGGGAGGATTTTATCTATTATTAAGGATCAGAGGTATTAAATTCAATTATGTAAATGAATGTTAATCAAGACAAAAAAAAAAGCAGACAGCTGGTCAACCTATTTCAGTAGACTAGCTAAGATGAGAAGGATCAAGAAATGCCAGATGTCCATCAGGCAGGTACAGTATTTGATAAAAAATTCAGATGGGGTGACACTAATGAACAAAAGTGAAATTCTGAAAATTCTCAGCTGAATGAGTATGGTTGGAATTTGCTGTCAGAACAAGAGAGATCTACAGTGGAGAGCTTGATTCTGATGGAGAAAAAGGTTAATCCCAAAAATATCCTTATTGCCATTCTGTAGCATTGCCAAATAAGCAATGGCACATATCTAAGGTAAATAGGTAGGTATGGTTTTAGAGCAAGTCTTTGTTCAGCTTCAGTGAGATTTCTATGTATCCTATTAGTCCTTTGGTATCTGTGGTTTTGACTCCCTGGCAAACTGGCAAATGATACCTGAACTTTAAAGTGACTGAATTAATTAAAATGGTATCTTAATTAGAGAAACAAACAAAAGTTTATGAAGCATGCTCTACTCCCTTTCAATTAAATGATCTAATGTCATTAATAAGAGTCCTTCTTGAGATTATTCAGGGGAGGTCCAGGGATTTGGTTATAGCTGGCCATGTATATGTCACATCACCAGAACTCTGTTTACAGGAGGTTCAAGCAAATTTCTGGAAGGAACTCCTCCTAGGGCAAGTGATCTGTAGCTACTACACTGTGTTTATCATTGCAGGTGATGCTGAGTTTAGCATACTACTTTTCATGTAAATCGTCTGTTGTCTAGCCACTGGGGACATTTGCCTAGAGAGAAAGGAAAGCAGAAAAAGGAAAATGCTAAAAGAATCTCTCTGTAAACATCCATGGATCATTGATCTCAGAACAGTGCTAACAGTACTGGCACAGTAGCCTCAGCAGCAGTTTTAGTGGACTTATATTGGCACCAAAGCTTTGGCAGCTGACATTAGAAAGAGTGACTAAGGGTTAGAGAAAATCTCATGTCTTTCTCATTAAGTGCAGTGTTGCAGCCTACAAAAGAATTTTCAAAGAGGAGCAGGCGTTTTACTTATGTATATACTGTATATAATTCATAGGGTATCACACATACACATACCACTGAGAGGTCAAATAATAATTGTGTGTATATACAAGACTGCTATATTAGAGTGTTGATGGAGTGGCACTTTCTCTGTTGTAACAGAAAGCAAGATACAGGTAGATTATTCAGTGGCTAGAGGATTAGAATATATAAGTGTAAAAATATTCAGATTTAATCAAATCTCAAATGATAAAATGTAACAAGGAGACTTTAGAGCTCCTTGAATTACGAAAACATATTTTGAACTGGAGACAATATTTTCCTTTCAGGAAAAGAGGCATCAAAATAAATTGACTTTCTTTGGGAAGATTTTTATTGTTTTTGTGACCTTGTTAAACATGGCCCTTCTGTTTTTCCTACCTATAGAGCTGAATGTCATAGGGTACTCACTTCCCAATAGAAGCATCATTATAAATTCCACATTATTTTGTCAGGTAGGGTTTAATTCTGTAATTTCTTGTGTTATCTTTCTCTGGTCTCAGTATCAGGGTAACACTGGTCTTATAATTTGGGAAGTGTTTTCTCTGCTACTATTTTTGAGAAGAGTTTGTGAATAATTGAGATTAATTCTTCCTTGAGTATTTGATAAAATCTAATAATCAAGACATCTAGGTCTAGATGATATTTTTATTATTTTTTTAATTCAATTTATTTATTATAGGGTCCATTTAGCCAATCTCTTCAAGAGTCAGTTTTAGTTATGTCCTTGTAGAATATGTTCATTTTATCTGAGTTATACAGTTTGTTGCCTTTTAATTGTCCACTGTATTCACTTTATAGCCCTTTTATTTCTAGAATATTGGTATTCGTATGAAATGCTAATGTTCTTTCTTTGATTTCTGATTCTTGTTGAGTCTTCTTTTTTTGGTATATATAACTAAATTTTTCTTTAGTTGATCTTTTCAAAGAATCAGTTTTGGGCTTCATTTATTTTCTTTATTTCTTCTATACCCTTTTTTTTTTTCTATTCTCTATTTCATTAATTTCCACTCTGATATTTGGTTCTTTTCTTTTGTCATCTTTAGTTTTAGTTTTACTTTTTTTCTCCAATGTCTTAATGTAGAGGTTAGGTTACTTATTTGAGATCTTTTTCCTTTTCGAATACAGGCATTTCCAACTATAAATTTCCCTCTAGGAACTGCTTAATTCTTAGTTTTAGCTATATCTCACAAGTTTTGTTATACTGAATCTTCCTTTTCATTTATCTCAAAGTATTTAATAATTTCTGTTTTGATTTCTTCTATAATTCATAGGTTAATTAGAAGTGTTTGTTTTCCTCTTATTTGTGAGTTTCCCAATTTTTTTCCTGGAAATGATTTCTAATTTTATTCTATTGTGGTCTGAGAATGTATTATATATGATTCTTATTCTTTTAAATTTATTGAAGAAATAAATTTCTAAAGGAATGTGGACCTTTAGGTGAAGAAAACAGAGCAAAGGCAAGACAGGAACACACATGAGATACACACAGAACATGAGCAAATTATGTTAACTATAAGGTAGTTTTTTTTTTTTTGTTTTTTGGTTTTTTTTGGTAAGTTCCACCTAAAGATAAGGTGAGCCTGTGAGGGTCCTAGGTGTTAAAGTGGTAATGCAACTTTCTGTAAGAACCAAAGGAGATATAGCCCAGGAATATAACAGTAAAGGAAGTTTTTTCAACTATCAAAACACACCTACTGTAGCAAAACCTTATGAGCATTATAGCTATGGGCATTATTTCAAAATCTTTAATCCCTCCATAATTAGTAGACTGTAGTAAGGGGTCAGAGGTTAAGCAAATCATTCTCTTTACTTGTACGTGTATAGGCAGGAGACACATACTACATGCTTACATAGAAATAATATATTTCTCATTCATGGCAGTGGTCATAGAAACAATTGCACATCTTGTCTGTGATTTTTTTTCATTTCTATTTCATTATAAGCATTTGCTCCACAGGCCAGGAACTATATATATATATATTTTTAATTTTTTATGCTATGTATCAATATATCCCTAGTATCTAACTCAACAGTGAGACATGGTACAAGTGCAATACACATTCCTTGTATAAGGAGGTGAATGGAACATGGGTTAATTAATGAATGGATGAGTATACATTTTAAAAAAATCACCAGTCATCTTTTTTTGGTGTATGTTAAATGTGAGATGTTTGGGGTCATTTTCTATTGTCAAAATCAGGAAGGAAAAAAAAAAGCAAAACACTTGAATTCCTAGTCCATGAATTGCAAAAATGTCTGCAAAATATCTGTCTTTCTTTGCAGATGGTATAATTATCCAGAGGTTAGTGTAACTCAGCAAACAAGAGGCCTTCCTGGAGACAGGTTAACGTGTCACTTATCAAATGAGCTAACCATGTCCACTAGGGCCCTATGGAAAACATTCTAAGAACTCTCACCTTTAAATAACCATTGGGCTGGAAGAAGCACAAGTTGGAATCAAGATTGCTGGAAGAAATATCAATAACCTCATATGCAGATGACACCACCCTTATGGCAGAAAGGGAAGAGGAACTAAAAAGCCTCTTGATGAAAGTGAAAGAGGAGAGTGAAAAGGTTGGCTTAAAGCTCAACATTCAGAAAATGAAGATCATGGCATCCAGTCTCATCACTTCATGGGAAATAGATGGGGAAACAGTGGAAACAGTGTCAGACTTTATTTTGGGGGGCTCCAAAATCACTGCAGATGGTGACTGCAGCCATGAAATTAAAAGACACTTACTCCTTGGAAGAAAAGTTATGATCAACCTAGACAGCATATTCAAAAGCAGAGACATTACTTTGCCAACCAAGATCCATCTAGTCAAGGCTATGGTTTTTCCAGTGGTCTTGTATGTATGTGAGAGTTGGACTGTGAAGAAAGCTGAGCACCGAAGAATTGATGCTTTTGAACTGTGGTGTTGGAGAAGACTCTTGAGAGTCCCTGGACTGTAAGGAGATCCAACCAGTCCATTCTGAAGGAGATCAGCCCTGGGATTTCTTTGGAAGGAATGATGCTAAAGCTGAAACTCCAGTCCTTTGGCCACCTCATGCAAAGAGTTGACTCATTGGAAAAGACTCTGATGCTGGGAGGGATTGGGGGCAGGAGGAGAAGGGGACAACAGAGGATAAGATAGCTGGATGGCATCACGGACTCGATGGACGTGAGTCTGAGTGAGCTCCGGGAATTGGTAATGGACAGGGAGGCCTGGTTTGCTGTGATTCATGGGGTTGCAAAGAGTTGGACATGACTGAGCAACTGAACTGAACTGAACTGAACCATTTTCATCCTTAATAAAATACAGATAATTTTCCCAATGCAAAACTGCTGAGCACCATTTTTCCAATTCATCAGCGTGCAAAGCTAGTCTATATACAAATCAATTCAGAGGGTGCGCAGAGGGGAGGAAAAGTGAATACCAAGATGAAAATATACATTAAAAGTGCAAAGTGCAATAATGATTAGGAGCCTATACAACTTAACTCTCAACTCTCACAAATGGCAGAAACCAAATTTCTGAGTAATCCTCCCTAGAGTAGGTCAAGGCAGAATGGATTAGTTGAAGGTGAATGGACAGTAATGTGGTCTGATCGATTGCCCTCAGTATGCTTCAGGCATCCCAGAGGGTCAAAGCAGCTTGTTCTGACTGGTTGCACCATAGGTTGTTTTGTTAGAAATTCAAATGAGTGGAGAAACCAAACAAACTTATACATCTCAAGGGCAAGCTTTGTTTGGAAACAGGAAGTAGGTGCCTTGTAGATGTCAAACAATGCATATGCGTATCTCCTAGTATTGTCAGTTTACTTGCAGCAATTTGTCTCCTTTAGCAACAGTCCCCTATACTCTCCAGCTATAATTCAATCAAGTTATGGGTGGATTTCACCTTAACACTGGCACACAGGTTTTGTTTCTATATATATGTATCTCATGCAGCCAGCTTTGAGATGTATTATGTAATCTTGAGACTTGCTCACCAGAGCCAGGATATTTCTAGCAAGTTCAGACTCCAAGGACTAGTACTTAGTATGAGACTAGAACATGCCTGGAAGAAGTAAGGTTCATTCCAGGGAGGGAAGCTCCAGATGCTGCTGTTGAGGAAGGCTAACCACAGCACAAAAGTCATGGCACAAAATGGCAATCCTGGCCAGGAGTAGTCTACCAGAGAAAATGAGAGGTGTATGACAAAAACAGTTCAAAGAAGCAGGCAATTAACATTAAAAGTGGTGGTCTTGGGCAAGACTACAGTCCTAAAAAGCATTTTCTTTCCTTCCTCCCTCCATTTACTCACTCAACCAAAAACATGCTAAGGTATTTTATTTGACAGATACTACAGATATAATGAATAAAACAAATGTACTTCTTGCTCTCATAGACCTTACTATCTAATGGGTGAGACATTTACATATTAAATACACAAGCAGATGCATTATCATGAACTGTGATTAATTTTAATTATCAAAAATTCATGGGTCTGTGAGTATGATAAGAAATCCTGATGTACCCTGCTGGGTATGGTGAATACTCACCAACCTCTCTAAAGTGGAGATGTATGAACTGAGATCTGAAGAATCAATAAGAAAATGAGGTTGAGGAGGCATTCAAAGTTGTCAGGTAGGAGATATTTCACATTTGAGAAATGAAAAGAACGCCATGGCATGTGAACTACAGAAAACAGGAGGGAGATTGGGACAAGAGTCTGGATAGGAAGGAGAAACTGATCATTCAAGATCTTGGGAATCACGGTAAGATTTTGCTTTTTATCCTAAAAGCATTGGGAAAATAACGAATGCTTTAAATGAAATGACATAATTAGACGTTGTGGTTGTTTTTTTTTTTTAAACAGATTACTGTGATTGACACATGGACAAAGAATGGTCATAAAGGTGGAAGGAAATGGAATTAGATAATTCTGGGGATGACTTAGAAAGCTTTTTTTAAAATTTGCTTTCTGGATGAGAAAGGATGGCAGTCTGGCTGAGGGTGCTATATAGAAGAAGCTGGAGAGAAGCTGATGTATTAGAGGAGGTAAGATGAAAAAGTCATGGCAGATTGAATGAGGTGTGTGGGTGGTTGATGGAGAGTGAAGTGACAGAATTACTCTTCAAACTCTCATTGAAGAATGACCTAGTTGATTGCATGCTTTACTAACATAATGAACAATAGAAGAAGAACAGATTGACACTAGACAGAGCGGGGGATTGAATTCATTTTTGGACATTTTTTATTTGAATTCCTTTGAGACATCCTAGGAGAAGTGTGGAGGAAAAAATGGTTGGAGGTATAATATTGCCTATAGGCTAACTCAGTGCAAAGATACAGACTAGTCTCATAAACTTGGGAAAGTGAAAGTGAAGTTGCTCAGTCGTGTCCGACTCTCTGTGACCCCATGGACACCAGGCTCCTCCATCCATGGGATTTTCTAGGCAAGAGTACTGGAGTGGGCTGCCATTTCCTTCTCCAGGGAACTTCCCGACCCAGAGATCAAACCCAGGTCTCCCACATTGTAGACACTTTATCGTCTGAGCCACCAGGATAGCTGATGATGGAGGCATTTGGTGGGCGTGATATTGCTTAGAGAATGAATAGAGGTTGAGAGGGGAAAAGCACTTGGAACCAAGCCTTGAAAAATGTAAACATTTGAAGTTAGAAAGAAGAAAGTGAACAAGAAAGAGACTAGAAGTAGCAAACTGAAAAGAAGAAAAGGAGATGTGCATGATACATCACAAACGGTGAGAGAAGAGAGTATGTTAAGAAGGAGGGCGCAACCAACACTATTGAGAGTTGGTAAAGAACGAAGAAAGATGACGACTGAAAAATGTTCATTTCATAGTGACATGGAGGTCATTGGTGGCTACGAATTGCTTCTTTAGTGGAATTTTTGTGGTTGTTGTTATTGCTGTTTTCTCTCTAGATCAATGGATCTCTTTCTCTCACAATCAATAAAACTATTGCCTTGCAGATTAATGAATTAACCAAGAGTTTCAGCAAAAAGCAGATTTTAAAGAAAGAAGTAGGTGGTAGATAAGGAAAGTTAGGAAGATAGAGTATAGAGATAATTTAGAAAGCTTATTAAAAATAGATGCCTGCATACAACCTCTTTTGATTTTCAAGCAAAAAAAAAAAAAAATCTATATAGCAGGGAAAGGAGACCTCTCTGTGGTAGGTAGTCTCCTTGCCCTTGTAGAGGTCTCTCTCCTCAGGTGGAGCTAGTCCATTTGATTGACTGGCTAGTGAGGCATTCTGTGAAGGAAGCAATAGCTTGAGAAGTGCTGGGGCTTGTTATCTGGGAGTCTCCTTCTTGGAACCCACCTGCCAACTGTAAAGAGGCCTTGTGGCTACTTGGAGATGTTCACAGACGAACTGAGACCTGTCGCTGAAAGCCCCAGCTGAGCTTAGCACTGGCAGAGAATGTCAAGTGAGTGAGGCCGTTTGGGGACCTATTAGACAACCCAGGATCTCTGCCAAACCCACCTGAGACGGAAGAACTGCCCCTGCTGGGTCACAGACTCATGAAAAAAAAAAATAATGCCTTGTTTTTATTTAAGCTACTATGTTGTGGAGTAGGTGTGTTATGCATCAATAGGGAATGAAAGAGTCACCGTTTCAGCAAGCTCCTGGGTGACTCTACTGACACTCCTCCAGAATATAATCTATTCGTCCATTTCACTGGATTGGCCAAAACCTTTGCTCCAGTTTTTTCATACAGAAAAGCCCCAAAGGACGTGTTGGCCAACCCAATCCTACTGCCCCCCTCTTTCAACATGTTCCTCCCCCTCTTTGTTCTCTAGTTTCTGTTCCTCTCAAGTCTACCAGGAAGCATCAGAGATGAGAAGGTTGAGCAGGAACCTGGTATCTTTCCTCACTAAAGGTGCAACAGCAGGTAACTGATTTCATTCTTTGAGCCTCAGTTTCCTCATCTCTAAAGCATAGAGGGCCACGATTCCACTGCAGGAAAAGATGAGGAGATAGGTCTACAGTATCCGGTATTTAGGAGACATTAGCTTCCTTTCTTCTATTGCCAGTTTATCATTTTCTTTGAAATACTCATTAGTGCAACTATCTAGACTATTTTACTCATATTTAACATTTAGCTTTATTGTCTTCATAGTTACCTACATTCATAAAAATTAAGGGTTTCCTATGGATGTACTTATAAGGTAACCGCAGGACTTCCAAAAGGGTTAAGGTTTCTTTTCAGAAAATCAGCTTTACTAAAATGCTATCTTGAAGCAAAGCAATCATTTATGCTGAAGTCAGGTAGGAGGGGGCATCCGGGATGAATGCCTTTCTACCTCCTGTGCCACCTCCTGAAGGTTTCAAGCACTGGATTTTGCAAGAAAACACTAGAAAACTTCTGGCTGTAGAGGCACTGAGGGAAAACCAAAGTTCCTATTATATTCCTAAGCTCTTCTTTTCTGCTTGAACAACTGGTAGCATCACTCACCTATTCAAGCCATCAGTAGGAAATTCTGATACTCTGTCCCTGAGGACAAATCTAAAATAAACTGTCAGGAGCTGGTAATGGGACTGGGCTCTCAAACAACTTGTGTCCCCAGGCATTTCTCAGGATGGATAAGGAACTTGTGAAACTCATTGTGTTTTCCTTCCCCTCCGAGTCCTCAGTGACCGGTTTTTGTGGCTGATCACTGGTGGTTCCGCCTCAGGGTTGTTCATGCAAGTGACCAGAGAGAGCACAGGCTGCAATCTAATCAAGCTAAGGGCTACTTGGCTGAGAATTTACTTGGCTTTGCATATCTGACTGCCCTTGGTAATACACATCATAGGATACTGGATAACTCAGGGAAACTACTGGGAATATGGATTACCGGGGAAGGGGAAGAAAGTCTTTAGTCTTCTAAAATCTGCTAAACAGAGGCTTTGTGAAATCTGCTACCAGCTGGCTAGTTCATCATGTCGTCCTATGCACTTGACACGTGCTCCTCTAACTGGCAAGAAGGTGACAAGGCTGCCATGAGTCCTAGAGAGACAAAGAAGGTGTACAAGATCACACTAGAATTTGTCCCGTTTTAAAAATATTTTTTAAAGTGAAATTCCTCTAGAGGTTGGTCTAAAAAGTTTTTCCAAATAATCTCCAATTACCAAGCAGATTGAGAGGTGCTGTGATATCACAAGAAGGTGGAAATATTATTTCTACCCAAAGTTTATTTTTGAGACATGTGCTTGCATGCTCAGTCATGTCGGACTTTGTGCAACCCCATGGACTCTAGCCCACCAGGCTCCTCGGTCCATTTCCTCCTCCAGGGAAACTTCCTGAGCTAGCAATCAAACCCATTTTGCATGCATTGGCAGGCTGATTGTTTACCACTGAGCCACCCTACCAAGAGATACTTATTAAGGAGTGTTATCTCCTCATTGCCTCCTCTTTTAACCTTTCAGTTATCAATAAGCAAATTATTTATTCATCCATTCATTCATTTACCATCCACTCTGTGTAGACCCTGTTAGATGCTAGGATATAAAAATGAATATGATATGGTGAAATAAACAGGCTAACAGGGAGGCAAGATATATTATAATGGAAGTTCATATAAGGGATAGCTCTGAGAGCTGAGTGATTAACTCTGCCTGAATCAGTCAAAAAGTCTTCAAAAGAGTAGATGACACTTGATCAGAATTGTATAGGATGAGTCAGAATTCTCTGGGAGGTAGCAATAGGGCTTGCCCTGTAGGGAAACAATCTACTTTCCTTCTCTTCATAACCAGTGACATGTCACGTTCCTACTTCTCAACTTGGCAGTGTGTGATCATTACCCATGGAACTGAGAGAAAACCAAACCAAATCAAATGCCCACTCAGCCTGGGGGTTATTGTGAGGCACTGCCCAGATCTGCTCTCTGGTGGCTGGCAGGTGACTCTCCACCCTGAAACCCCATAGGGAACGCCAAGACTAATGGCTAAGGTCTCCTTCCCCCTAGGGCAGCCAGCATCCAAGAATCATGCACCTTGGGGATACAAAGTCCCAGCTCCCTCACCCCACATAAGGGTACCACTGCAGAGGCGTCCTAGCACCTCAGTCTCTCAGAGGAGTTGAGGCCTCCTTTGAGAATGCCTTTCACTCATTTTCTTTGCCCAATCTCTTTCTTTTCAGAGGTCATCTCTGGCTCAGAGTTAGCTTCCTGGGAAACCTAGTCTGTGACAACTGGCCTCTTTCCACAGAATTCTGAGCCTAGTGGCTTTGACCCCACAGACAAGCAGTTTTGTAAAGACCCACAGGCAACTTTAAGCCAAGTCTTGTTAAGAACCACTAACTGGTCTTCTCAAAGTGAGATGTGAAGGCCCCCTTGCAAAAGAAATGCCTTAAGCAGATTTATTAAGTGCATATTTATTAAGCCTCATTATAGACCCTCAGGATTATATTTTTTGGAGAGGAGGACTGGGAATTTACATTTAACAAATTCCTCTGGGTTCTTTATACACACATACGTTGTCTGAAACCATAAAAGCTTATCTCAAGCTCTCATGAATGTATTTATCCTTTCAATATGTAAGCAAATAAAGGAACGTAACCTCCCTTCCCAACTATAGACTTTCTGCTTCCTGAACCAAAATACAAATGTGAGTAAATGCGATTCAGCAAGAGAAATGCTGGTTACCCCTGAGGTTTTTAGCAACATAAGCTCATCGTCTCAGTAATGACTCAGTGACCTCTGGTCCAATGGCAGAGAAGAATTTGCACTTCAAGGACACTCTTTGGCATATGAACACTTTTGTTCAGTATTTCTAGTACATGCTCTGATTCTCATTGTTGCATGTTTTTTTTTTCTTTCCCTGGCATGCACTCAATATCAGAGATAGGGTACATCATTCAATGTATCCTAAGCCTTTAAAATGGAAGCTTCTAGGCGTAATCAACATGACTCCTGGCAGCTCTTTCAGGCCCTTTCTCGGTCTTTTCCCTTAATATGCTTTGCTTTGCTAATCTATTTTAAAATTATTTCCAGAGATGTTGCCTCAATAACCTTTCCTTGGCGGGCACTCCATTGTCACAATGAGCTTCTAAGGTATTTTCCTCCTACTTACATCTTTGCTCACCGTCTTCTCTTAAAAACTGAAAAAAGGCTATTGTTTATGTGACTTCTCCTTCTAATGTTGCTGAAAAGACAGTATAGAAATATAGCCAGTCTGGTTCATCATTAGGCACACCTCTAGAATCAATTTCCCTGGCCTCAAATCCTCATTCTGCTGTTTATTAGCTGTACAATCTTGAGCAAGTTGTATCTCTGTTTCTTTTTTCTTTTCTTTTCTTTCTTTTTTTTTTTTTGATCTGTAAGTATGAGATAACTATACCTACTTCCTGAGTCTATTGTGAGGCTCTAAGGAGTTAGTATAGATAAACAACTTTGAATGGGAACAGATGTACCAGATGTGGAATAGGTGTTCCAAAGATTCTGGTTCTTGTTACCATGGGTATGGGTGAATGGGATCCAAGTTATACTTGTCCATTGCACACTTCTGGTCTTGTTTGTGGGAGGAAAGGAGGGTGGGAAGAATTGGGAGATTAGGACTAATATATATACTCTATTAGGGCCTCCCTGGTGGTTCAGTTGGTAAAGAATCCGCCTGCAATGCAAGAGACCTCGGTTCAAGCCCTGGGTCGGGAAGATCCCCTGGAAAAGGAAATGGCAAACCATTCCACTATTCTTGCCTGGGAAATCCCATGGACAGAGGAGCCTGGTGGGCTATCGTCCATGGCGTCAGAAGAGACAGACACGACTTAGCAACTAAGCCACCACATATACCCTATCATGTATAAAATAAATAGTTGGTTGGAATCTGCTGGATAGCACAGGATGCTCAGCTCAATGTTCAGTTATGACCTAGAAGGGTAAGATGGAGGGGTTAGAAAGAGGTCCAAGATGGAGGGGATACATGCATATATATAGCATGTATGCATATAGCATCTACACATGTGTACACTCATTGTACGAAAGAAACTAACATAATATTTTAAAGCAATTACCCTCCAATTAAAAGAAATCAAAATAAGACCTATCTACTTAGTGGGAAGTGGACAGAACAGATTTGATCAGAGAAGCTTTTTATAGAGACCAAGAGAAGCAGAAAGAGTGAATGTGCTTAGCACCAGGATGAGCCTGAGACATGTCAGATAAAGAGGTCTCAGACCCTTAAATTCAGATCGAACTCCCTTGCTGATGATTTTCACCCACAGCACTATAAATCACTGTAGGTTTGGATCCTGTTTTGCAAAACTCTCTGTGTGGTTATGGGAAAGTAATTTAACTTCTCTGAACCTCAGTTTTCTCTTTAAATTCAAATTACTTCATCCTCTCTTCACTGGATGACTGTAAAAGCCAACATTAGTGTCCATGCCAGTGCAGGCCACGAAGTTGGCATGAATTAAGCAGCAGCTAAATCCAGTGGGTTTTAAAATGGAAGGAGTTGAGGATACACTTGGAATCAGAGGATGCCACCTGTGAATTCCAGGAATGGGGAGTTCCCTGCTGAGCCTTTGTGAGCCGTGATGCTACAAAACCAGCGTGGTCTATTTAACTTCTCTCTGCTCTGATACTCCCAGTGGTGGCTCCCTCAGGAGTAAATACTGATGGCTAAGAAATGTATTTGACAAGCTGAAAGTCACTAACAGTCACTCTCCCACAGAGCAGGCAGCCCCAAGAACAGGCAGCTTATTCCCCAGGCCACAGTCCCTAGGGGGAAATCACAGCAAATCTTATTTTTAAAGGTGAATTTCTGACTGTTCACCCCTGCCTTGGATTCTACACACCATTGGGCTTTAATGAACAGAGGGAGGCAGCCTGAAGGTCCCATGTCTAGGACTCATTAAACAGACCCAAAGAGACACCAGAAGATTATTTTTACCACCAGACATTTGTTCTCCTGGGTTCCCTGAGTCCACAAGATGCTGACACATGATTCTTCCTCCCAGATAACCTTTCATCTTTATCTTCACAGATACAGGGGCAAAGAGAAAGAATAAAGATATGTAAAAAACATTTTAAAACAGTACTTATTAGATATCTGCTTTATGTTGATCTTTATGTTGTATCTTTAATTTTCACAACAGAAGTGAGCTAATGCAGATATTCTAGCAATTTTCTATTCTCAATTTTCTGGATTAGAATGCTGTAAACAGACTCAGGGAGTATAATCGTTTGTCCTAGGTCATACAGCTCATAAAGAGTTGGCTGGGGTTCAAAGGATTGGTTGCCTAGACCCAGATTCATGTTCTTTTCATCACACCATGCTGCCCTTCCCCAGAAATCATTCAGGCTGATAATGATAATAGAAAGGAATGGAGAGAATAGAATTCCCCTCATTTTCAAGTAGCCCTAGAGTCTTTCTGCTCATGTTCCCATTTCTGCCATTAGAGAATCAAGCAGTAAAGAAAGTCCTTGCAAATAAAGTCAAGAGCCATGCTTGGAATAGTCTTGCAGTGATTCTCTGGTTATAAAGATTCAGAGTGATATAGTAATGAAGAAGCCTTAGTTTGCTTCCTGGCAGGGAAATACACTGCTTTTTAAGCCCCTATGGCTTCATTGGTGGCTCAGACAGTAAAGAATTTGCCTACAATACAGGAGATCTGGGTTCGATCCCAGGATTGGGAAGATCCTCTGGAGAAGGGAACTGCATTCCAGCATAACTGAAATATTCTGGCCTGGAGAATTCCATGGACAGAGGAGCCTGGCAGGCTACAGTCCATGGGGTTGCAAAGAGTTGGACATAACTGAGCAACGTTCACTTTCACTTTCTTTAAGCCCCTTAAGTATTTTTTATCCTTAAGTATTTTTTATCTTTGTTATTCAGAAGAAAGGGATTCATACATTAAATAAGTCTGTATCTAGTATGTACTACATGTCAATTCCCATTCTAGCCCTTGAGATATGTCACTGAATAAAATAAAGTTGTATACCTTCAGGGAGCTTATTTTGTCAAACACACAAATGCCAAGAAACAAGATGTTTTATGGGAGAGGTTACAGTAACTAGTACTCTTAAATGAGTTCCACTTTTTGGTACACAGGGATAGCAAACACATTCTATGTTTCCAAATTTGGGGGCATAGTATGTCAATATCATCAAGAGACTTGCAATTGAGACCTCTTCACATCACAAAGAAATGTTCTGGATTATTACTACATGTTCAACAAAAGAAGACAAATGCATGGGTATGCTCAGAGGGAGCTCTCTGGCAAAAAAGGCAAATTCCATGGTGCACAGTGACACCAACACTGGTGTTGTTTCTCACCTATATCTTGTGTAAGTACACCTGTGTAGAGATCTGCACTATAGTATTAAGAGGAACTGATGCAAATTCAAGTTCTAACTGTCATTCTGTGGTATAACCTTGGACAAATTGATTGACCTCTATGAGATGTTATTTCTGAAGAAGGATAAGTTGCATCCACTGTATTTTGTTTTACATCAGTGTGTCTTTTTCACTGGAAACAATGAAAGAATGTGTATATACTTTAATACATTTGCCTAACCCTTTTAGTTTACAAAATAATTTTATCACTAGTGAAGTTTTGATCATCCTGCCATCTCCTTTTCTTCTCATGATATATCAGTATTTCCTTTGTATTCAGTTTCACAGATTCTCCCTTTTTATTCCTATTGCATTATTTTATGTCCCCAGAGTGTCACTCCTGAAACACTGCAATAACTGCTTAACTACCTGGCTCAGGTTATCACCTCTTCCAATTCTGAATGTTTTTGCAAAAAATAAAGTAGTTTTTCCATTAGAAATTTGACTTTTCTAATATTTCTAAGGGCTTCCCTGGTGGCTCAGACGGTAAAGCATTTGCCTGCAGCGCTGGAGACCTGGGTTTGATCCCTGGGTTGGGAAGATCCTCTGGAGAAGGAAATGGCAACCCACTCCAGTACTCTTGCCTGGAAAATTCTGTGGACTAAGGAGCCTGGTAGGCTACAGTCCATGGGGTCGCAAAGAGTCGGACAAGACTGAGCACACACAATTTACAAAAAAAAAAATATTTCTAAATGACCTATGTTACACGTGAGATAAAGTTACAAGTTGGCATTTGGGGTCATAGTTTATTTTTCTAGGCATGTAGGTCTTTACTATCCAGCACACGTTTTCACTATTCCTGATCATGCCTCATAATTTCTTCCATCAGAGTCTTGACTCAGACTCCCCCCACTGACCAGCATCCCACTTTCTCTCCAAAGTAATTTTGGCTGCTCATTGCTTATTCATCACCTGTTACTACTGCCCAGAACCAAATGGGATCACATGAAACTCTGTGAGAATAAAGACCAAATAAGATGCCAAGGCCTATTTGATTGATGAGTGAATCGAAAGAGCTTTCTCAGTGTACTTTGCTGGTATTTTAGGGATTTCTGAGGTTGCTGGGAATTTCTGGATTTTCCAGTTCATCATGATATAACCACATAAAGAACTGCATTTCTACAACACTGCTAGTGCCTCACAAATTCTTCAGTGATATCATGAAGGTCATCAGTCAGTCAGTCAGTCAGTTCAGTCGCTCAAGAAGAATTCAATTCTGTCATTTCACAGGTCCATAAATCATTAGATTCTCCACCATCAAGCACCTAACTCATTAGGAACAAACAAGAACATCTGACATTGCCCAATTCTCTCTTCTATTAAAATACATAATAATAAGGAACAAATGCATATCTTTATATAAACATGATCTAATTTTGCTTTCATTCAAGCCCTGAGAAGAGCATTTCATTTTATTCTTATTTTGTCTGTTAGTTGCTCAGTTGGGTTCAACTCTTTGCAACCTCTTGTACTGTAGCCTGCCAGGCTTCTCTATTCATGGGATTCTCTGGGCAAGAATGTTAGAATGGGTTGCCATTCTCTTCTCCAGGGAATCTTTCCAACCCAGGGATTGAACCTGGGTCTCCTGCATTGCAGGATAATTGTTTACCATCTGAGCCACTGATATGAAAATTAAGCCTTGATGATCTTAAAAAAAATTGTTTAAACTCATATAGCTTGTCAAAATTAGAACTCAGGCCTTTGTAATCGACAGTCTGTACAACTGTACAGGAGCTGGAAGACTCAATCTTCTTGGCTTCAGATTATACTACAAAGTTATAGTCATCAGTACAGTATGGTACTGGAACAGAAACAGACATATAGATCAATAGAACAAGATAGAAAGCCCAGTGATAAACCCACACACCTATGGGTACCTTATCTTTGACAAAGGAGGCAAGAAATACAATAGAGTAAAGGCAGTTTCTGCAATAAGTGGTGCTGGAAAAACTGAACAGCTACATGTAAAAGAATTAAATTAGGTCAACTTGCTAACACCATAGACAAAAATAAACTCAAAATGGATTAAAGACCTAAATTTAAGGCCAAAAACTAAAACAAAACAACAACAAAACAGGAAAACATTGCAGCAAGATCCTCTTTGATCCCTCCCCTTGAGTAACAGAAATAAAAGCAAAAATAAAAAAAGGGGACCTAATCAGACTTTAAAACTTTTGCATAGCAAAGGAAGCTATAAACAAGATTAAAAGACAACCCTCAGAACTGGATAAAATAATTGCCAATGAAGCAACTGACAAAGGATTAATCTCCAAAATGTGCAAGGAGCTCGTGTAGCTCAATATTAGAAAAACAAACAACCCAATCAAAAAATTGCTGAAGACCTAAACAACCATTTCTCCAAGGAAGACATATAGATGGCCAACAAACACATGAAAAGATGCTCAATATCACTCATTATTAGAGAACTTAAAATGAAAATTACAACGAGGTATCAACTCACAGCAGTCAGAATAGCCATCATCAAGAAATCTGCAAACTTAAATAAATGCTGGAGAGGATGTGGAGAAAAAAGAACCCTCTTATACTATTGTTGGGAATGCAAATTGATAAAGCCACTATGTAGAATAGCATGGAGATTCCTTAAAAATCTATGAATAAAGTTACCATATGATCCAACAATCCCACTACTGGAGCATATATCCTGAAAAAAACCATAATTGAAAAGGACACATGTACCCCGCTGTTCATTGCAGCAGTATTTACAACAGCCAGGACATGGAAGCAACCTAGATGTCCATAGACAGATGACTGGATAAAGAAGTTGTGGTACATATATACAATGGAATATTACTCAGCCACCACTAGAAGAAAGAATGTGAATGAGTTGAACTGAGGTAGATGAACCTAGAGCTTGTTAAACAGAGTCAAGTAACTCAAAAGGAGGAAAAAACAATCTATATTAATCATGTGTATGGAATCTATTAAAATGGTAGTGATGAACCTATTGCAGGGAAGAATAGAGACACAGACATAGAGAAGAGGCTTGTGGACACAGCAGGGGAAGGAGACGGGGGGCCAAATTGAGAGAGTAGCGTTGAAATATATGCATTACCATGTGTAAAATAGATGGCTGGTGGGCAGTGGTTATGCAACACGGGGAGCTCAGCCTGGTGCTCTGTGATGAGGATGGTGATTTGGGAGGGAGGCTCAAGAGGGTGGTGATATGTGTGTACTTATGGCTGATTCACATAGTTGTACAGCAAAAACCAACACAACACTGTAAGCAATTATCCTCCAATTAAAAATAAAAATTAAAAAAAAAAAATCAACTGTACAGGTCTACAACAAATAAGGTGAAGATGAGCAGCAACCTGTTTAGGTTATACGGTTCTCTTGTCCCGTCCAATCAGAATTCCATTAACACAACCAGAAAGAACTTTCAAATATCACATGTTTTCCCCATTCCAAAATCCCTTCAGAAGCTCTCCATGGCCTGCAGATAATGCAAAAATTCCTAACTGGGACCCTGCCTCTCTGAACACCTCAGGCCTCTTCCTCCGCATCCACTCATTCCACTAAATAGGCCCTGAAGATTTTGTCTTCCTCAGGATTCGGCCGCCTTTGGGGTTTGCCCCAGGCTTGGCGGCTGGAAAGTTAGCCTGTCATTAAGAATTAGAAGAGTGAACAGCCTTGACCCTCTGCCTAGTACACTGGCCTAAGGAAGCCTGCTTTGGCAATGCAGCTTGATCAAGGTGGTCAGCCCTCTATCATTATTATTTTTAATCATGTTAATATAGAATATACCTTCAAAACATCATATATGCACAAATTTGTAGCAACTGGGGAAAAATTCTCATATTTGCTTGACAGACATGCAGCACCTCTCAGGAAAGAAAAGCAAATGTGCAACAGGCTGTGAAATGGAAGGCAACACTGCCTCAGAAGAGCTCATTTTAAGCTGGTTTTAAATGACTCTTTGTCATGCACTGAAGAACTACAGTGGATACAGGGAATGGGTTTGTTTATCTGTATGGCTTGGAATGAGTCTTCTTTGCTCCCCTAAAGATAACCCTTCTCAGAATTGGAAAGAGGGAGGAAATGCCTCTTTCTCTACAGGAGGTTGTGCATGTAATCAGGACTTCAATGACATCTCTCCTCCCAAAATTCCCTTGTCTGTTACCAGGAGCTATTCTGAGCCAGGCAACCTAGGAAAGTCACCCTTGTGACGGTTTTCTCTTTCATCTTGGGCTCAGCATTCTTGATACTTTTATATAATATCATTGAAACCTCTACAAAAGATGCAACATATGGAGCACCTAAGACTTAACACCCTTAGTGTGAGACATCTTGGGGTCCAATCCTGACTCTGCCATCTAATAGCTATGGGAACTTGGACAAGTTCATCATTCTGTTTCTGATACACTTTTAAAGCATTTGTCAAGATATAATTTGCATAGCATAATTTAGCCATGTGTGTTTATAAGTCAGTGTTCTTTAGTATATTGATAGCTGTACAACCACTGCCACAAGAAAGTTTAGAATATTTTATCACGTCCTCCCCATTTGCGCCCCCTCCTCTGTATCCATTAGCAGGACTGGCCATTTCCTCCCACTCCTCCCTCAGTCCCTGGCAGCTACTCACATAGTTTCTGTCTTTATGGATTTGCCTTTTGTGAAAATTTCATATAAATGAAATCATTCAACATTATATGCCTTTGTTACTGGCTTCTTTCTCTTGGTATAACATTGTCAAATTCCATTTATACTGTAGCATTATCTAAATAATAGTCCATTAGGGTCTACTGTGCATTCTCAATTGTGTCCACTCTCTGCGACCCCATGGACATAGACCGGCCAGGCTGCTCTGTCTGTGAGATTTTCCCAAGCAAGAGTATTGTAGTGGGTTTCCACTTCCTCCTCCAGGGGATCTTCCTGACATAGGAATTGAACCCGTGTCTCCTGTGTCCTGCATTGCAGGCAGATAATTTACTGCTGAGCCACTTTTTTGTTATCCATTTGTCAGCGGACTTTGGGTTGCTTCCACTTTTTGGCTTCTATGGGCATCCATGTGCAAGCTTTTGTGTGGACATGTGTTTCCAATTGGGAGGTATATATTTAGGAATAGAAATGTTGGGCCGTCCAGTTCTATCTATCTAATCTCTTGAGAAATTTTCCAAAATAGTCACATCCCTTTCCATTATCATCTGCAGTCCGTGAGACACACAATTTATCTACATCCTCGCTAACATTTGCTATTACTTTTTTTATTATTATTAAACTATAGTCACCCTTGTTAATTGAACTGATAGCTCATTACTTTTTGTTTGCTTGCTTGTTTTTAATTACCAGACTTCATGTTTTACAACTATTTTAGAAATACAGAAAAACTGAGCAGTTAGTATAGAGAATTTCCATCTTAACCCCTTGACCATACATTTCCTCAATTATTAATGTCTTATAGTAGTAGGCTACTAAATTAATTTCCTAGGGCTACTGCAACAAATTTTCACAAATTGTGTGGCCTAAAACAATAGAAATTTATTGTCTCATGGTTCTGAGGGGCTGAAATCTGCAATTAAGGCACTGGCAGCATCAAGCCCCCTCTAAAGACTCTAGAGAAGAAATATCCCTTAACCTCTTCCTAGCTACTGTCAATTACTGGCAATTCTTGGAATTTTTTTGGCATATAGTTACATTGATTCAATTTGTGTTTCCATATTTACACAGCATCCTTTCTCTGTGTCTGTGCCTCTTATAATTTTCATCAGGACAAAGGAAATCTGCATACATTATTATTAACTGAGATCCATCATTTATTCAGATTTCCTTTGTCCTGATGTCCTAATGTTCCTAATTTTTTTTTTCTGTTTTAGGATTCCATCCAGGATATCACATTACATTCCATTGCACATTTTCTCAAGCTCCTCTTGCCTATGACTATGTCATTGTGATGTTATGTTTGATGACCTTGATAGTTTTGAAGAGTATGAGTAAGAAAAAAAAATAGGATTCTCCTTTATCAAAATTTTCTGACATTTTTCTCACAGAGTTGGGTTATAGGTTTGGTGAAGGGAGATCACAGAATCTTTGAAAGACCACAAGTGTTATTTAATTACAACACTCAAGGATACATACTATCAACATGATATTGCTTTTGTTAAGTTTGACTGCCTGCTTGAGATAGGCATTTGTCCACCTATAAAGCAACTTTTATCCTCTTTCCATACTCCTGCTCTCTAGAGGGAAGTTACTGTTATAAAGCAGCCCAAACTGAGTTGGAAGTGTTTCTTCACCCTTCATATTCATCATCATCTACTTTTTCGTCTGTAAAGCAGGAAAATCAATACTATCTACCAATTGAGAGGGGTTAGGTAAACATTTATGCATTTATTTATGTAGTTATTCGGACAACACTTACACAGAGGAATCATTCAATCAATATTAAAAATTATTATCATCATTATGATCATTATTAGAGCCATTACCTTTTGTCCTCAATTATAATGAGTTTGTGCATGTCATTCCTCTCTTCAGTATATAATTTCTTTGACTGTCAATGCATATCATCTTAATATTTACATAATTCCTAGCAATGGCACTATAAACAAACATAAGCATATAGATATAATTATCAGTTCCTGTTGTGTCCCCACATTCTAATTTTGTCTAGCTGTTCTGAAAAGAGCAAATGTATATAGCTGATCTTAGAAAGGTGACCATTCCCACCATTGTTCCAAAATATTTTTTAAATGCTCATTGTTCTGTAATTATAGTTTATCTCCTAGTGGCCTGAAGAACTTTCAGTTTCCAAGCTCACCTTAAGAAGCACTTCCTGGCTGCATAATCAATCATAGGCACTCTGGGGATCATGGAGAAGAGTACCAAATGGTCCTTCATCGCTGCCCTCATTAACTTTACAAGCTAATTGTGGAGAAAGAAATAAATAACTTTAGGAAGTAAGACTAAAGCTTTTTGACAATGCACAAAAGGGAACAAATAATTCTAACCCTGATTATAACAGAAGACTTTCCAGATTTGTAGCATTTGAGCTGCCTTTGAAAAACAAGGAAATTTTAACAAATAGAATAGTGAAAGAAAGTCTATCCTATAGAAACTGCATGAGCAAAGACACAAATACAAATAAAGGCCACAACAAATAACAGCAAGGATCTTTTCTTTTTTCAAGTATTGTTGATAAATCATTTACAAGTGGTCTAAAATTTTCTAGGCCCTTACATGTTTAAACTACTTAAATGGTCACCAAAAAATTCTGAAAGATCAATACTATTAATAAGATTATCTCATGAGAGTGATAAGAGGTGACTAGCTTTAATTATTCAATAGAATTCAGGATGTTAGATGACAAGAAGATAGGGAAAGTGGGATGAGAATGGAAGCTAAATTGGAGACAGATTGTAGAAAGTTTTCAATGCCAGCTTATGAAAGTCTGGGTTTTGATTCTAAAAGCAATGAGAAGCCATTAAAATTTAATGAGTGACTAGATATATTAAGCTTGAGTTGTATTTCAAAGAAGAGAATTCCATGGTGTAGAGAGAAATACCTTAAGTTTAGAAACTACATATAAATTTAGAGGAACATGTTATATCAGAAAGACCTTGTCAAAAACAAGAAAGGGAAAACTGCAAAATATTTACATCCCTATGACCTTAAGAGTGAAATGAGTTCAAAGTTGAAGCAAGTAGAGCAAGTGGTTCGGAGGAGGTAACCATCCCACGGTTGCCATGCTTATTGTTTTATCAACAGTGCTTTCTGCTCACGTTAATACTATAATCAGGGAAACAAAACAGAACAAAAACACTGACCAAGGTGAGCGCAAAGTGTGGTCCAGTTAACTCCACCTTAGGGGAAGGACTAGAGTATTTTGAAAGGGGTTGGTGCATTACAATGAATGCAAAATACCATTTGGACTCATTTAAAAATGCAAATGAATGTACTAAACATGAGCAGGAAATTCTTGATATTATAGTCAACATGTATCCATTGCCGATAACTTATATAAACTACACTTCTGTTGTTCACCAAAAGTCCAACAAGTTGATGAGAGGAAGAAATTAGGAAAGAAGCAGAGTAGGTATATCACTAGTTAGTAAGCACATTTTGGCAATAGCACTTAGAATAGATTGGAGGTGAGGATGGCTAAAGTAAGGAAAATCTGGAGTGTTAAGAGTCATCTGTAAGAGATAATAAGAGACTGAATAAACCAATGAGATTTGAGGTGTATATTCTTTATAACTGAAAATACTTCCAGAAGGAGTAATAGCTAAAGTAGTTCTCTAACTTCACATTGTAGCTCTAGAAACAAAACTGTTAGATTTTGACAGCATCTCCTCTATTGAACTCATTAGTTCATCCCCTATAAAACAGAAATTGAAGCTCAGAGAACATGGATGAAATGCTCAAGTTTCTAAGTGAGTTAGTTGAAGGATTGGTGCCAACCTTGCCTAATGATTTTTACATGAGCCTCCTTTGTAATATACCAGGTTCATCAGTTATTAATCTAGAGATCTGTTAGTTAAGAAAAGAATGAGGCAGGAATGGGATCCAGGTTCTTGAACAAGATGAAATCAAAAGCAAAAAAATAAATGAAAAGGAAGAGAACAGATTTTGAGAGACAAACTTTGTCAACTTCACATTTTTGCAAAGAGATAGGCACACTAAACCATCACCTAAACCAAGTCTAGCCTGTGGGCAATAATAGATGTACATAGAATCATCATTTTAATAAAAGTGTATGGCCTTGAGATCCTATCTCCTTCTAGACACAGTCTAATACTTTAATTTTCTTTTAAATTTTCTCTGAGCACCACTGATTCATAACCAGTTCCTTGAGGAAGAGTGAAGTCTTCAGGGCAACATAATCCAGAGACTATACCTTACAATCATTATTGAGATAAAAGACTATGCTGGACCAGTGTGAAACATATTATGTAACTAACTGTGACTTAGAAGTAACAGATAAAACGTCTGTGTCCATGATGAGGACTCAGTCACATGACATGGTTCCATACCCATAAAATGCAAATGATGATATAAACCTACTTTACTAGGCATTTATGAAGGCTTATGGCAACATGCTTTAAAATTGAAAGCTCAATGTAAATAGCATTGCCCTGTAAGTTGTTAATGTGCTTCAAGTTCTTCCAGTTATACTTTAAAACATCTTTAACTTAGCCTAAATTAATTCAAGCTCTGTAGCCAGGCTGATGATTGTTTTATAATCCTTGTTTTGTTTTGCATATAAGCATTATGTATAGTTATTGCAGAAAAACTGTAAAACTGTAGAGCCAGGCTATGTGAAGCATTAGAGCATAGTGTTTAAAACACCCTGGCACTGTCATTTATGAGAGGTTTAACCTGTATTTTAAGTAACATCGCTATGCGTGAATAAGGTTTTTTGTTTTTGTTTTTGTTTTTTAATTTCTAAAAAGAGAAAATAATGATTCCTTCACGGAGTTGTGATGAAAACTAAAGTTCTTGTGCCTAGGAGTCATAAAGCTCTTAGAATAATTCTTGGCTCGGAGTAAGTACTCAATAAATGGAGTGTGTGTGTGTGTGTGTGTGTGTGTGTTAGCTGCTCAGTTGTGTCCTGCTCTTTGTCCTCCCATGGACTGTAGCCCAAGCTGCTCTATGGAATTCTCAAGGCACAATTACTGGAGTGGATTGCCATGCCATTCTCCAAGGGGTCTTCCCAACCTAGGGTTCCAACCCAGGTCCCCTGCATTGCTTGCAGATTCTTTACTGAGTCACCAGGGAAGCCCCAACTGGTATTACTACAAGCAAGCTTCTCATGTATGATATAAAGGATAACAAGAGTTGAAGAAACAGAAAACTAATCGGCACTTTGGAAGCTCTCTCACTGATCCCAGCCTTCATTCTCCCAGTACGCTAGGGATAACTGTTGTTCTGAAGTTTTTGTCCCTGTTATATTCCCTAAAGATTTCTTTAACTACATGTGTGTGTATCCTTAAGTGGCATTATATAAATGAAATCATCTTGATTTATTCTGCAATAAATTTCTTTTTCCCTCCTCAAAACATTGTTTTCCTTAAGCTCAACTACACTGACTCATGGAGTGGTAGATCATTCTTTCTGTCTGTGCGTAGTTTTCCATCATATTCCACAGAAAATATCTCAGAGGACGAGTTCATTTGGTACCAGTACTCTTCTTTTTCTCTCCTACCTATGATGTTGCTATGATATTCCTCTACATGCTTCCTTTTTACTAGTCAAGAATTATGTTCAGGTTGAATACCTGAGAGCAGAATTGTGAGGCTGTAGGAAAGCCATCAGACTTGAATTCTGGAATCACTTGACATTAGAAAGGGAGTGCTCATCTTGATTAGGCATAGACTGCAGTTGTAACTTGGAACTGTCCTAAAGAAAATGGGAGGCGTGGGCACCCTCACCCTTCTAAAGTACATCTTTCTAAAAATATGCTTTCTAAAGTATTCCAATTTACATTCCTATCACAAGATGCTTTTATCTTTAATCACTTCTTGGGTCAGCTTTGTTAAGTAAGGAATACTTTTCCAGTAACTTTCTGATTTTCTATGTTTTCAAATTTATTGGAGTAAAATTGTTTTCAAAACACGCTGACATTCCATTCAAGTATTTTTAGGTATGTCTATTTGTCATTTTTAATATCAACTTTGTGCCCTTTTTTCCTTGATTGCTCAGTCTTGCAAGAGAGCAGCCCTCTGCAGAGACAAAATCAGCAATTTGACACACATTTGTCTTTTTTGATCTTCTCTAAGTTTTTCTAAAATTAATTTCTATTAATATTATTACTTCCTTTCATCTACTTTATTTTAGTTCATTTTATTCATTTTCTAACTTTATAAATCTAGTGTTTGGTATATTAATTTAAACCTATCTTCTTTTTCAAAATATAGATTTAAGTGTTTAAGCCTATAAATTTCCCTCTGAGAGCTACTATAGTTTCATCTCAAGATATGTTGTAGGTACAGATTTTCTGTTATTGTTCAGTCTAAGTTATATAATTCATTTTATTATTTCTTTATGACATCCATTATTTAGAAACTAGCTATTTTTATTTTTAAAACTTCAGGGTTTTGATAGTTTCTTTTTTAATTACTGATTTTTGATCAGTACTAATTATACTTTCTCAATAATCAATTTTTTACATTTCACAACTTTGTGAGTCAGAAATTCAGAAGGGGCTCACAGGCAGTTTTGTGCTTCTGACGGCTCCCTTGGGATCACTCAGATCAGCAGATGGCTTGGTCAGAGAACTTGATTAATATGCTGATGCCTTCTGATCTTGGAAGTCCAGGTTTGGCCTGATCCCTCTACACTTCCATGTGGTCTTAGAGCCTCTCAACATGGTCGCTGCAGGAGGCTTGGACTTCTCGTAGCGTGGTGGTCTCAGAGTAAGCAGACTGATAAGGAAGCTCAGGGCTCTGAATGTGAGTGTTATAAGAGGTCTCAGCAGACATTTATGGCCTGGCCTCAGAGGTCTAAGAATATCACTTCTGCCAGATTCTACTGGTTGAGAACATCATTAAATCAGCCAAAATTCAGGGCAGAGGGATACATTCTACCTCTCAATACCAGGAGTAGCAAAGAATTTATGGCCATCTTCATCCTATAACCCCTACTAATGCCCCAGCCCACCATTGTATCCAAGCCAAGGTTCAAGATCTCTCAGAGATGTGCAGTCAGTGCTGTCAACTTCATTCCTGGCTTCTCGTTTTCTAGTGACCAACAAACTAAAAACAGAAGCCAGCTGCTCCCTCTATACTCACAAGGCAGCGTGGGTGCATAGTCAACATAACCACAAAAGATGCCTCTTTTTGAAAAAGGTAAGAATGTGATATTAAAAAAAAAAAAAAAAAAGACTTGTCCAGTGATTCTAAAATGCTGCTGGGAAGATAGCCTGAAGGCCTAGAAATGGGAGACATCCCTCCTTTAAGCCCTGGTTCTCTGCTCTGGGATGGGCACCTCTGCCAATATTGTCTTTATGGCTTCATCATCAGGTAGTTGTTTCCTGATTATTTTTCATGATCATACTGATGTGACTTTGGGAGAGCAGGTCTCCTTTTGAGACAGTATAGCTTTATAATGTCTGTTTCTTATTCATGAAGATAAGGTGGTCTAAAGCTTCTTTTAACTCTGGTCAAAAATTTTTCATCTGAGTTGATTGATTTTTTGGAAATTAAAGCCCTCTAGCATTTTGCTGGCTTCCAGTCTTTGTCTTTCCAGTCAATTTCTTGTTGTTGTCGCTTAACCAGGTCCAACTCTTTGTGACCCCCATGAACTATAGCACATCAGAGTCCTCTGTCCTCCTCTATCTCCCGGATTTTGCTCAGATTCATGTCAATTGAGTGGATGATGCTCTCTAGCCATCTCATCCCCTCCCACATCCTTCTCTTCTTGCCCTCAATCTTTTCCAGCATCAGGGTCTTCTCCAGTGAGTTGGCCCTTCGCATCAGGTGGCCAAAGTATTGGAGCTTCAGCCTCAGCATCCGTCCTTCCAATGAATATTCAGGGATGATTTCCTTTAGGATTGAATGGTTTGATCTCCTTGCTGTCCAAGGGACTCTCAAGAGTCTTCTCTAGCACTACAATTCAAATGCATCAGTTCTTCAGCTCATAGCCTTCTTCATGGACCAGCTTTCACATCTGTGTATGACTACTGGGCCTTAGAAAGCATCACTACGAACAAAGCTATTGGAGGTGATGGAATTCCAGTTGAGCTGTTTCAAATCCTGAAAGATGATGCTGTGAAAGTGCTGCACTCAATATGCCAGCAAATCTGGAAAACTCAGCAGTGGCCACAGGACTGGACAAGGTCAGTTTTCATCCCAATTCCAAAGAAAGGCAATGCCAAAGAATGCTCAAACTACTGCACAATTGCACTCATCTCACATGCTAGTAAAGTAACGCTCAAAATTCTCCAAGCCAGGCTTCAGCAATACGTGAACCCTGAACTTCCAGTTGTTCAAGCTGGTTTTAGAAAAGACAGAGGAACAAGAGATCAAATTGCCAACATTTGCTGGATCATGAAAAAAGCAAGAGAGTTCCAGAAAAACAACTATTTCTGCTTTATTGACTATGCCAAAGCCTTAACTGTGTGGATCACAATAAACTGTGGAAAATTCTGAAAGAGATGGGAATACCAGACCACCTGACCTGCCTCTTGAGAAATCTGTATGCAGGTCAGGAAGCAACAGTTAGAACTGGACATGGAACAACAGACTGGTTCCAAATAGGAAAAGGAGTACATCAAGGCTGTATATTGTCACCCTGCTTATTTAACTTATATGCAGAGTACATCATGAGAAATACTGGACTGGAAGAAACACAAGCTGGAATCAAGATTGCTGGGAGAAATCTAATAACTTCAGATATGCAGATGACACCACCCTTATGGCAGAAAGTGAAGAGGAGCTAAAAAGCCTCTTGTTGAAAGTGAAAGAGGAGAGTGAAAAAGTTGGCTTAAAGCTCAACATTCAGAAAATGAAGATCATGGCATCTGGCCCCATCACTTCATGGGAAATAGATGGGGAAACAGTAGAAACAGTGTCAGACTTTGTTTTTTTGGGCTCCAAAATCACTGCAGATGGTGACTGCAGCCATGAAATTAAAAGGCGCTTACTCCTTGGAAGAAAAGTTATGACCAACCTAGATAGTATATTCAAAAGCAGAGACATTACTTTGCCGACTAAGGTCCGTCTAGTCAAGGCTATGGTTTTTCCTGTGGTCATGTATGGATGTGAGAGTTGGACTGTGAAGAAGGCTGAGCGCCGAAGAATTGATGCTTTTGAACTGTGGTGTTGGAGAAGACTCTTGAGAGTCCCTTGGACTGCAAGGAGATCCAACCAGTCCATTCTGAAGGAGATCAACCCTGGGATTTCTTTGGAAGGAATGATGCTAAAACTGAAGCTCCAGTACTTTGGCCACCTCATGCGAAGAGTTGACTCACTGGAAAAGACCCTGATGCTGGGAGGGATTGGGGGCAGGAGGAGAAGGGGGCGACCGAGGATGAGATGGCTGGATGGCATCACGGACTCAATGGACGTGAGTCTGAGTGAACTCCGGGAGTTGGTGATGGACAGGGAGGCCTGGCGTGCTGCGATTCATGGGGTCTCAAGGAGTCGGACACAACTGAGCGATTGAATGGAACGGAAGAAGGTGAAATAATGTGTCCAAGGTTATATTATTATTAAGCTGAGGCTCAGGATTCTGAGACCAGGCAGAAAAGCTCCAAGGATCCAACCTTTTTGGCACCAAGGCCCAGTTTCATGGAAGACAAATTTTCCATGGATTGGGGTGGGGGAATGATTTTGGGATAATTCAAGCACAATACATTTACTGTGCACTTTATTTCTATCATCATTACATCAGCTCCATCTCAGATGATTAGACATTAGATCCTGGAGGCTGGGGACCCCTGCTTTAAATGCCCGGTGAATGGCTGGCTGGCTGGCTGGCTGGATAAGATGATGAATGGTTTTGGATAAATATAAGAGTTAGTTTTTAGATGATATCAAACAGTTTCAGTGCATTCGAAAACTTCTTTGGTTCCAAGCTGATTTTAATGATGTTAAACAAATACTGATTTTTCTCAAACAGGCCAGTGATGTCTCCTCTAAAGTGTCTACCCCTCATGAAGTTGTTAGACAGCCTAATCTCTCATTAGTATCCAGAAACTTGCTACACATGGAGTCACCTGTCCCAACCTAGAAGAGCTGGCTGTTTGTGCTGCTCAGTTTTGAGCACCATCTGTGTGCCAAATTGATGTTGTACATTATTTATTTACCTCTCATTAAGAGCAAGGCCAGAGCACCATCCAATTCTCAGAGCTTGCTCACTTACAATTGCACAACTATATAATGCTAAGGTGTGTTAAAATAACACATGCTTGCAAAAATTTTCAATAATTACTACAAACATTCACCAGAGGGGGGGATGCTTATTCATTTGCTTAATTTCTAATAGTGTTTTCTACTATGGTAATATTTTGTTAGTCTTACATTTAATTTGGAATATGACCAATTGAATTTATGCTTTTAAACAACAACAACAAAAAAGTATTTAGCATCTCATTCATGTTATTTGTTCTTAGATTTGGTACCCGTACAGTCTTTTGGCTGTGTTATTTTCTAATGAGAATTTTATAAAATGCTTTGGAGGCTCATTACAATTTGAGCTTCTTTCTTTCCATTCAAATGAGCCCCATTTAAAAATGTTGCATTTCTTGCCCTTAATTGAGTGTGGCTTCTGGATAACACAGACTTTTCTTCATCAAGTGCATGCCGCTTATGGACCTGGGAGTGTCAGCCATGTGTGGGATTCTAAAGTTCACCCTTCTAACCTAAGAAACTCTCCTTCCATTCTTTTCTTTTCATATGTTTCCTGGCTCTCAACAATGAAAGTAAATATTGATACTAGTATATCATGTTTAATACTCCTAGAGATTCATATGCAGCCAAATATTATATTGTGTAAATTTTTTTTTTTTTTACTTTACTCAACAACTTTCTTGTTTTCTTTCCAGGTTTGTTGAAGTATAATTACAAAAAAGTCATAATATATTTAAAGTATATAATCATCGGGGAAGAGGGGAGGGATACATCGGGAGCTTGGGATTGACATACACCTGCATGTGTGATGTGCCTGCTTAGCAGTGTCTGACTCTTTGTGACACCATGGACTATAGCCTGCCAGGCTCCTCTGTCCATGGAATTTTCCAGGCAAGAATTCTTGAGTGTGCTGCCATTTCCTATCCAAGGGGATCTTCCTGATCCAAGGATCAAACCCATATCTCTTGCATCTCCTGCATGGCAGGTGGATTTTTACCACTGGGCAATCTGGAAAGTCCAACACTGCTATATATAAAATAGCTAACTATTAAGGACCTGTATTTATTTGCATTGCTTACTTAAGAAGGCTTTCTTATATCTCCTTGCAAGTCTCTAGAACCCTGCATTCAGTTTGGTATATCTTTCCCTTTTTCCTTTGCCTTTCACTTCTCTTCTTTTCTCAGCTATTTGTAACGCCTCCTCAGACAACCATTTTGCCTTCTTACATATCTTTTTATTTGTGATTGTTTTGGTCACTGCCTCCTGTACAAAGTTACAAACCTCTGTCCATAGTTCTTTAGGCATTCCAGCTATCAGATATAATCCCTTGAATCTATTTGTCACCTCCACTGTATAATTGGAAGAGATTTGAGTTAGGTCATACATGAGTGGTATAGTAGTTTTCCCTACTTTCTTCAATTTAAGCCTGAATCTTGCAATAAGGAGCTCATGATCTGAGCCACAGTCAGCTCCCAGTCTTGTTTTTGCTGACTGTATACAGCTTCTCCAAATTTGGCTGCAAAGAATACAATCAATCTGATTTTAGTACGAACCATCTGATGATGTCTGTGTGTAGAGTCATCTCTTGTGTTGTTGGAAGAAGGTATTTGCTGTGACCAGTGCATGCTCTCTTCAAAACTCTGCTGACCTTTGCCCTGCTTCATTTTGTACTCCCAAAGCCAAGCTTACCTGTTACTCTCCCAGTATCTCTTGACTTCCTACTTTTGCATTCCAACTCCAATGATGAAAAGGACATCTTTTTTTGGTGTTAGTGCTAGAAGGATTGTAGGTCTTCATAGAACCATTTAACTGCACATTCTTCATCACTGATGCTTGGGGCATAGACTTGGATTACTGTGATATTGAATGGTTTGCCTTAGAAACAAATGGAGATCATGCTGTCATTTTTGAGACTGCACCCATGTACTGCATTTTGGACTCTTTTTTTGACTATGAGGGATACCTGTTTCTTTTAAGGGATTCTTGGCTACAGTAGTAGATATAATGGTCATCTGTATTAAATTTGCCCATTCTCATGGCACCCCACTCTAGTACTCTTGCCTGGAAAATCCCATGGATGCAGGAGCCTGGTAGGCTGCAGCCCATGGGTCACTAAGAGTCGGACATGACTGAGCAACTTCACTTTCACTTTTCACTTTCATGCATTGGAGAAGGAAATGGCAACCCACTCCAGTGTTCTTGTCTGGAGAATCCCAGGGATGGCGGAGCCTGGTGGGCTGCCGTCTATGGGGTTGCACAGAGTTGGACACAACTGAAGTGACTTAGCAGCCATTCATTGTAATTCACTGATTCCTAAAGTGTTGATGTTTGCTCTTCAAGAAAATTGGAGATACCAAGGGAATATTTCATGCAAAGATAGGCACAATAAAGGACAGAAATAGCAAGAACTTAACAGAAGCAGAAGAGATTAAGAGGAGGTGGTAAGAATACACAGAAGAACTGTGCAAAAAAGGTCGTAATGACCAGGATAACCTCAGTGGTGTGGTCACTCATCCAGGGCCAGACATTCTGGAGTGTGATGACAAGCAGGCCTTAGGAAGCATTACTATGAACAAAACTAGTGGCTGGAATGGGATTCTAGCTGAGCTATTTCAAATCTTAAAAGATGAAGCTGTTAAAGTGCTCTACTCAATATGCAATAAGTTTGGAAAATTCAGCAGTGGTAACCTGACTGGAAACAGTAAATTTTCATTCAATCCCCCCAAAAAAGGCAATGACAAAGAAAGTTCAAATTACATACAATTATGCTCACTTCACATGCTAGAAAGGTAATGCAAAATCCTTCAAGCTAGGCTTCAGCAGTATGAGAACAGAGAACTTCTAGATATACAAGCTGGATTTAGAAAAGGCAGAGGAATCAAATTGCCATATCCACTGGATCATAGACAAAGCAAGGGAATTTCAGAAAAACATCTACTTCTGCTTCATTGACTACAAAGCCTTTGACTGTGTGGATCACAACAAACTGGAAAATTTTTAAAGGGATGGCAATACCAGAATACATTTCCTGTGTCCTGAGAAACCTGCCTGCAGGTCAAGAAGCAATAGTTAGAACCAGACATGGAACAACAGACTGGTTCCAAATTTTGAAAGGAGTTCAGTTCAGTTCAGTCGCTCAGTTCTGTCTGAGTCTTTGCAATCCCATGAACCGCAGCACACCAGGCCTCCCTATCTATCACCAACTCCCGGAGTCCACCCAAACCCATGTCTTTGAGTCGATGATGCCATCCAACCATCTCATCCTCTGTCGTCCCCTTCTCCTCCTGCCCCCAATCCCTCCCAGCATCAGGGTCTTTTCTAATGAGTCAGCTCTTCTCATCAGGTGGCCAAACTTTTAGAGTTTCAGCTTCAACATCAGTCCTTCCAATGAACACCCAGGACTGATCTCCTTTAGAATGGACTGGTTGGATTTCCTTGCAGTCCAAGGGACTCTCAAGAGTCTTCTCCAACACCATAGTTCAAAAGCATCAATTCTTCGGTGCGCAGCTTTCTTTATAGTCCAACTCTCACATCTATACATGACCACTGGAAAAACCATAGCCTTGACTAAATGGACATTTGTTGGCAAAGTAATGTCTCTGCTTTTTAGTATGCTGTCTAGGTTGGTCATAACTTTCCTTCCAAGGAGTAAGCGTCTTTTAATTTCATTACTGCAATTGCCATCTGCAGGGAAAGGAGTATCTCAAGGCAAAATAGTGTTACCCTTTTTATTTAACTTATATGCAGAGTGCATCATGTGAAATGCCAGGCTGGATTGACACAGGCTGGAATCAAGATTGCTGGGGGAAATATCACCAATCTCAGACATGCCACTTTTGGGAGAAAGTGAAGAGGAACAAAAGAGACTCTTGATGAAGACGAAAGAGGAAAGTGAAAAGGCTGGCCTAAAACTCAACATTAAAAAAATGAAGATCATGGCATTCAATCCCATCCCTTTATGGAAAATAGATGAGGAAAAATTGAAACAGTGGCAGGTTTTATTTTCTTAGGCTCCAAAATCACTGCAGACCATGACTGTAGCCACACAAATAAAAGATGCTTGCTCCTTGTAAGAAAAGCTAGGGCAAACCTAGACAGTGCATTAAAAAGCAGAGATATTACTTTGCTGACAAAAGTCCATATAGTCAAAGCTATGGTTTTTTCCAGTAGTCATGTACAAATGAGAGAGCGGAACCATAAAGAAGGCTGAGGGCCAAAGAACATGCTTTCATATTGTGGTGCTGGAAAAGATTCTTGAGAGTCCCTTGGACAGAAAGGAGATAGAAACAGTCAGTCCTAAAGGAAATCAGTCCTGAATATTCATTGGAAGGACTTATGCTCAAGCTAAATTTCCAATACTTTGGTCACCTGATGTGAAGAACCAACTCATTGAAAAAGACCCTGATGCTGGGAAAGATTGAGAGTAGGAGGAGAAGAGAGTGACAGAGGATGATATGGTTGGATGCCGGACTTAATGAACATGTGTCTGAGCAAACCCCAGGAGATACTGAACGACAGGGAATCCTGGTATGCAAAAGGGGGTCAGAAAGTGTTGGACGTGACTTTGTCTCTGCTTTTTAATATGCTGTCTAGGTTGGTCATAACTTTTCTTCCAAGGAGCAAACATCTTTTAAATTCAGGGCTGAGGTCACCATCTGAAGTGATTTTGGAGCCGAAGAAAATAAAATCTGTCACTGTTTCCAATGTTTCCAAATTTATTTGCCATGAAGTAATGGGACCAGATGCCATGATGTTAGTTTTCTGAATGCTGAGTTTTAAGCCAACTTTTTCACTCTCCTCTTCACTTTCATCAAGAGGCTCTTTAGTTCTTCTTCACTTTCTGCCATAAAGGTGGTGCCATCTGCATATATGAGGTTATTGATATTTCTCCTGGCAATCTTGATTCCAGTTTGTGCTTAATCCAGCCCAGCATTTCTCATGATGTACTCTGCATATAAGTTAAATAGGCAGGGTGACAATATACAGCCTTGGTGTACTCCTTCCCGAATTTGGAACCAGTCTGTTCTTCTGTGTCCAGTTCTAACTGTTGCTTCCTGAACTGCATAGATATTTCTCAAGAGGCAGGTCAGGTGGTCTGGTTTTCCCATCTCTTGAAGTATTTTCCACAGTTTGTTGTGATCCACACAGTCAAAGGCTTTGGCATAGTCAACAAAGAAAAAGTAGACTTTCTTTTCTGGAACTCTCTTGCTTTTTCAATTATCCAATGGATGTTGGCAATTTGATCTCTGGTTCCTCTGCCTTTTCTAAAACCAACTTGAACATCTCATGTTCACTGTTCATTTACTGTTGAAGCCTGGCTTGGAAACTTTTGAGCATTACTTTGCTAGTGTGTGAGATGAGTGCATTTGTGCAGTAGTTTGAGCATTCTTTGGCATTGCCTTTCTTTGGGATTGGAATGAAAACTGACCTTTTCCAGTCTTGTGGCCACTGCTGAGTTTTCCAAATTTGCTGGCATATTGAGTGCAGCACTTTCACAGCATCATCTTTCAGGATTTTAAATAATTTAACTGGAATTCCATCACCTCCACTAGCTTTGTTTGTAGTGATGATTCCTAAGGCCCCCTGGACTTCTCATTCCAGGATGTCTGGTTGTAGGTGAGTGATCACACCATTGTGACTATCTGGGTCATGAAGATCTGTTTTGTGTAGTTTTTCTCTGTATTCTTGCCACCTCTTCTTAATATCTTCTGCTTCTGTTAGATCCATACTGTTTATTTTCTTTACTGTGTCCATCTTTACATGAAATGTTCCTTTGGTATCTCTAATTTTCTTGAAGAAATCTCTAGTCTTTCCCATTCTATTTTTCCCTCTAATTCTTTGCATTGATCGCTGAGGAAGGCTTTCTTATCTCTCCTTGCTATTCTTTGGAACTCTGCATTAAAATAGGTATATCTTTCCCTTTCTTCTTTGCCTTTCACTTCTCTTCTTTTCATAGCTGTTTGTAAGGGTTCCTCAGACAACCATTTTGCCTTCTTGTATTTCTTTTTCTTGGGGATGATCTTGATTCCTGTCTCCTGTACAATGTCATGTACCTCCATCCGTAGTTCTTCAGGCACTCTCTCTATCAGATCTAATCCCTTGAATCTATTTGTCACTTCCACTGTATAAGGGATTTGATGTAGGTGATAGCTGAATGGTCTACTCATTTTCCCTACTTTCTTCAATTTAAGTCTGAATTTGGTGATAAAAGTTCTTGATCTGAGCCACAGTTATCTCCTGGTATTATTTTTGCTGATTGTATGGAGCTTGTCCATCTTGGCTGCAAAGAATATAATCAATCTGATTTCAGTAATGACTATCTGGCGATGTCCATGTGTAGAGTCTTCTCTTGTGTTGTTGGAAGAGGGTGTTTGCTATGATCAGTGCATTCTCTTGGCAAAACTCTGTTAGCCTTTGACCTGCTTAATTCTGTACTCCAAGGCCAAATATACCTGTTACTCTAGGTATTTCTTGACTTCCTACTTTTGTATTACAGTCCCCTATGAGGAAAAGGACATTTTTGGGGAGTGTTAATTCTAGAAGGTCTTGTAGGTCTTCATAGTACCATTCAACTTCAGCTTCTTCAGCATTATTGGTTGGGGCATAGATTTGGATTACTGTGATATTGAATGGTTTGCCTTTGTATTGAACAGAGATCATTCTGTCATTTTTAAGATTGCATCCTAATACTGTATTTTGGATTCTTTTGTTGACTGTGATGGTTACTCTATTTCTTCTAAGGGATTCTTGCCCACAGTAGTAGGTATAATGGTCATTTGAGTTAGGTTCACCCATTCCAGTCTATTTTAGTTTGCTGATTCCTAGAATGTTGACGTTCACTCTTGCATCTCCTGTGTGACCACTTCCAATTTGCCTTGATTCATGGACCTACCATTCCAGGTTTCTGTGCAATATGGCTCTTTACAGCATTGGACTTTACTTCCATCACCAGTCACACCTACAACTGGGTGTTGTTTTTTCTTTGGTTCCACCTCTTCATTCTTCTGGATTTAGATCTCCACTGATCTCCAGTAGCATATTGTGCACCTACTAACCTGGGGAGTTCATCTTTCAGTGTCCTATCTTTTTGCCTTTTCTTACTGTTCACGGGATTCTCAAGGTAAGAATACTGAAGTGGTTTGCCATTCCCTTCTCCAGTGGACCCTGTTTTGTCAGAACTCTCCACCATGACGCATCCATGTTGGCTGGGCCTACATGGCATGACTCATAGTTTCATTGAGTTAGACAGGGCTGTCGTCCTTGTGATCAGATTGGTTAGTTGTCTGTGACTGTGGTTTTCAGTCCGTCTGCCCTCTAATGGAGAAGGATAAGAGGCTTGTGGAAGCTTCCTGATGGGAGAGACTGACTGAGGGGGAAACTCGGTCTTGAGCTGATGGGGTGAGGGGACCATGCTCAGTAAATCATTAATCCAATTTTCTGTTGAAGGGTGGGGACTGTATTCTCTTCCTATTATTTGACCTTAGGCCAAACTATGGAGGAGATAATGAAGACAATGGCTTCCAGTATTAGGCTATAGAATAAGTATCACTGTTATTTGGTTTTCTTCTATAATTTTCCTATCCCTTTATCTATGACTTTTTCCTAAGCACAATTCATAGTTTTCCTAGTTATTATATACCTTCTTTGATCACATTCTGCTTTATGTGGGAAAGAAACAGAACAGATTAGAATAGTATCAGCTTCTACCAATTTCTAGACACTCTGCTCGTATTCATGCTGCTCAACAGGGAAGTGGGTTTTTTGTTGTTGTTGTTGTTTTTTGTCTTGTTTTATTCTGTTTCGCAGATGTATCACATAGTTAACTCCTGTTCTTTTTACTGTGGGCTGAGTCTTCTAAGTCATTCTGTGTGTTTTGCTAATGAGACATTCTTCCCTCTACTTTGCATTTGGACAGTTAATGGGGGAACATATTGACTGAGATACCTTTTATGCACTGTTTCAGACATTCACCGCCTGCAGCTGCTGCTGTGGAGGTTTTTACACCAGCAGGTCAGCCGAGCCCAAGGGCATCTCACCTGTGCCCTTGTCTCTCCCTTCTCCCCCAGGATTTCCCTACTGACATGGAGGGATGGGTCTCACTTGGTCCCCTTATTTGTGCAGGTCAGGAATGTGAGGGAATTAATACCTTATGCAATGAATTTTGACCAATAGGGTACCAGCGCTGATGGATAAAGTCTTCCCTCAGATAAGTCACCTAAGATGAAGTTTATGCAACTTATCTGTACATAGTTCCACAAGACCAAATAGTCATTTTCAATGGTACCAGCTCAATAAAGCACCTTGAATTGGCCTCCCCTCCTGCTGGCCTCCCCCTCCTTTTTGCTCATCTCTGTCTCTAATTTTATTTTTTAATAAAATACTAGTGACATATAAGCCTTGGGCTCAGACTCTGCTTTCTGAGGGATTCTCTAAGATCAATTAGAGAATGTTAACATTAACATTCTCTCTCAAAAGTTTACTCTACTTTAGATTTGAAGTGTTCCAATTTTTAAGAGATTCTTTCATCTAGAATATTTGTTCTTATTTTCATTTTCATATTCTTGATTTAAAAAGTAAAGTATTTTCAAATATATAAGGCATTGACCATTATAATACTAACTGAAAACTGTATGATTTGACAATTATTTTTAGTGTCGAGATGTTTCCATCCCAACAATACTTTTTCATGGAGGAAGAAGAACTACATAGTAGTTCTGTAGATTTAGTACTTATAGTGGATGAACTTCAAGGGAAATATTTTAACTGCAAAGATTCCAAATTAAAGTAGGTTCATCAGAAAAATTCAAAGACTCACTAACTGCCCTTCATAGGTAGTGTTACTCACCCAGTCATGTCTGACTCTGTGATCCTGTGGATGGTAGCTCTCCAGCAGCTCTGTCCATGGAATTCTTCAGGTAATAATACTGAAGTGGGCTGCCATTTCCTTCTCCAGGACTCTTATAGGTATAGCTTCTCATTCTTCAGATTGTATTTGCCAAACCATATTAGCTTCTAGGATCTGTTCTAACTTTAGTGATAGGACTATCACCAATGATAATTTTCTGTTTTAGAAAGTACTGTACATCTAATTTTAGGCTGCTTATTGATGTGAAGGGCTTCCCTGGGGCTCAGCTGGTAAAGAATCCACTTGCAATGTGGGAGACCTGGGTTCAATCCCTGGGTTGGGAAAATCCCCTGGAGAAGGGCATGGCAACCCACTCCAGTATTCTGGCTTGAAGAAGTCCATGGAATATTTCATGGGGTCACAAAGAGTCAGACACAGCTGAGCAACTTTCACTTTCATTGATGTTAAAATTAAACTTGCAACCTATTAAGCTTAAACATTTGCTTAAAGGATGTAGATAGAAGTATTTTTAGATATTTTCTAATTCTTGCTTCTCACTCACTCTTCTCAAATAAAAGGAAACTGAGGAGCAGAGAGTTAGGGCAGCCTGTTCTGGGTCACCAGTATTAATTAACAGCAGAACTTGGACTAGATAACTAGACCCAAGGACTTTTTCCTCACACTAGTTTTTGAGCTTTAAAAGAGTAAGAGCTTTTTGTTCTATTCTGAGGAATTCCCACTGGGAATAGTCCATTAAACTACAGAAATGTGGCTGAGAAGAAAATACAATTTGTGAAAACTGTCTCTAGTATTTTAGCATTTTAAGTCTCTTTTTAACCCTTGAATACAGGATTCTGCCCTTATTCTCAAATACTATAATCTATTCAACTCTCAATCCTGACAGCTGTAGCTTTAAGAATTTATTTTGAATCGGAATATTCTCACTTTCTACCTCTCTAAACAGTACTCTAAAAAAGAAAAACAAAAACAAACAAACAAAAAAAAAAACCCTGCCATCTCCCTTAACTGGCCTCTCTCTCATCTTTGTTGCATCCTATAGAGATTATTGCATAGCAGTGAATGTGGTCTTTCTAACTGTAAATCTGACCATGTCATTCCTCTGTTAAAATTTCTAAATGGCTTCACATTCACATTTAAAGATGGCCACCAAGGTTCTGTTTGGTTTGCCCTTTCCTATCTCTCCAATCTCCTCATCTGGAACTTCCTCCTCACTCTTTTTACAGTAGTCAACATGGCTCTTTACTATTCTTCAAACAGATCAGTTTTGTTGCCACTTTAGTGTCTTTCTGGTTGATGTTCCGTTTTCCTAGAGCTCCTCTCCCAGATTTTCATTCTTTGCTCCTTTGTAACTTCAGGTATCTGCTCATGTCAGTTTCACTGAGTCCTTTCCTGGCCATAGATTCCTTTTCTATCACCTTCTTTCTCCTCTCTGTACTCTTATTATACTCCTTCTTTACAGAAATTATCACTAGTTGAAGTTAGATGATAAGGTAGCTGAAGTCACTCAGTCATGTCTGACTCTTTGTGACCGCATGGATGGTATAGCCTGCCAGGCTCCTCCATCCGTGGGATACTCCAGGCAAGAATCCTGGAGTGAGTTGCCATAAGGTAGCTAAATATATACATCTTGTGTCTTGCTTACTAGAGTCTAACTAACGAGGGAATTTGTATTGTTTATGTCAGTACTTGCAGCTCCTAAAATGACTGGTACAGGGATAGTGATGAAAAAAATGTTTATTGAATAAATGAATGCAAAAGGTTATAAATCTTTACTACAGAGAAGCCATTTTCTTCAAACATAAGCCATTATGATTTTACTTCCCATTCTCCAGCACTTATCCTGTTAACTAACTAAGCAATTCACCATTAATAGAGAGTCAATCAAGAAAGCCAGTCTCTAGTTCAAGCTATTAGAGAGCATTGAATTATCCCATGCATTAGCATGCCTGGAACTTGAATGTCAAAGCCATTTGGCTGCATGTTATTTACTGCTTTTGGACCATAGAGTTGGCTGTATTCAAACAATCTCATAATCACAGAAGAGCTCAGAGATGGCCCATCATCATTTATTATTACTTTAAACTCTGCAGGCGATATCTAATTAGTCCCCATAGCATTCTAGGTTGGGAACAGAGGCAACTGAAAAGGCTCGGAGAGAGAATCATCATGGGTGCTTTAAGGCATGAGTGAGACTATGGTTTAAAAAAGCAGGTTATCTTCTGTCTCTTAGACCTCTGTGTGTTTGTGCTCAGTGTGTCTAGCTTATATTCACTGGCCAAATAGTACAGTGTGTATCACCTATTTGTATTTCTTAATTTTAGAAATGGGAGTTTATCAGTAAGAGAAATGGTATGGACTTAACAGAAGCAGAAGATATTAAGAAGAGGTGGCAAGAATATACAGAAGAACTGTACAAAAAAGATCTTCGAGACCCAGAAAATCATGATGATGTGATCACTCACCTAGAGCCCGGTGTTCTGGAATGTGAAGTCAAGTGGGCCTTAGAAAGCATCACTGTGAACAAAGCTAGTGGAGGTGATGGAATTCCAGTAGAGCTATTTCAAATCCTGAAAGCTGACACTTTAAAGTGCTGCACTCAACATGCCAGCAAATTTGGAAAACTCAGCAGTGGCCACAGGACTGGAAAAGGTCAGTTTTCATTCCAATCCCAAAGAAAGGCAATGCCAAAGAATGCTCAAATTACTGTACAACTGCACTCATCTCACACACTAGCAATGCTCAAAATTCTCCAAGCCAGGCTTCAGCAATACGTGAACCATGAACTTCCAGATGTTCAAGCTGGTTTTAGAAAAGGCAGAGGGACCAGAAATCAAATTGCCAACATCTGCTGGATCATTGAAAAAGCAAGAGAGTTCCAGAAAAACAACTATTTCTGCTTTATTGATTATGCCAAAGTCTTTGACTGTGTGGATCACAATAAACTGACCTGCCTCTTTAGAAACCTATGTGCGGGTCAGGAAGCAACAGTTAGAACTGGACATGGAACAACAGACTAGTTCCAGATAGGAACAGGAGTACGTCAAGGCGGTATATTGTCACCCTGCTTATTTAACTTATATGCAGATTACTCATGAGAAACATTGGGCTGGAAGAAGCACAAGCTGGAGTTGAGATTGCTGGGAGAAATATCAATCACCTCAGATACGTAGATGACACCACCCTTATGGCAGAAAGGGAAGAGGAGCTAAAGAGCCTCTTGATGAAAGTGAAAAAGGAGAGTGAAATGTTTGGCTTAAAGTTCAACATTCAGAAAACTAAGACCATGGCATCTGGTCCCATCACTTCATGGCAAATAGATGGGGAAACAGTGGAACCAGTGTCAGACTTTATTTTTGGGGGCTCCAAAATCACTGCAGATGGTGATTGCAGCCATGAAATTAAAAGATGCTTACTCCTTGGAAGGAAAGTTATGACCAACCTTAGATAGCATATTGAAAAGCAGAGACATTACTTTGCCAACAAAGGTCCGTCTAGTCAAGGCTATGGTTTTTCCTGTGGTCATGTATGGATGTGAGAGTTGGACTGTGAAGAAAGCTGAGTGCCAAAGAATTGATGCTTTGAGCTGTGGTGTTGGAGAAGACTCTTGAGAATCCCTTGGCCTGCAAGGCGATTCAACCAGTCCATTCTAAAGGAGATCGGTCCTGGGTGTTCACTGGAAGGACTGATGCTGAAGCTGAAACTCCAATACTTCGGCCACCTAACGTGAAGAGTTGACTCATTGGAAAAGACTTTGATGCTGGGAGGGATTGGGGGCAGGAGGAGAAGGGGACGACAGAGGATGAGATGGCTGGATGGCATCACCAACTCGATGGACATGAGTTTGGGTAAATTCTGGGAATTGGTGATGGACAGGGAGGCCTGGCGTGCTGAGATTCATGGAGTCACAAAGAGTTGGACATGACTGAGTGACTGAACTGAACTGATTATGCAAGAAAAAGTTTTCTAACTGAACATTCAATGATATACTGTCAGAGGGTGGGGATTGTTCCAAGGCATGGAAGAATTTTAGAGGTGATATAACATAGAGGATAGCTGCATTCAACCAAACTGAATTCAAATCCTGGCCCTTCACATTTCCAGCTCTACTTGTTAGGCAACTAGATTGAACATGTTTGAGACTCATCTTCTTTGTCTCATTTCAGTCATCACAACACTCCACAAGGTGGGTGCCACTGTTTGCTCAGCCTTGACTAGAATGAGACAGTGCATGAATGCAGTTAGAGCAATGGCTGGCACCTTAAGAGTGCTTATTTATATCATCTCTATTAGGTTTTTAAGCGACAATCAACAGGTATTAGTTGGAAAACATGCTATATTAACATAATGTAGTTGAGATTCGGGAGAATATGAATTTATGATCACCTGGGTAAAACAAAGTATATGTAACCTAAATAAAATACAATGATAAAAATTGCAAATACACTAAAAGATATGGTAATGGATATAAGGTGCAAGACAGTTTTAGATTAACATGATTTGGTCTGTCTCAGAAAGGAGGATAAAAGGATGAAGCTCAAGGAGCATTGATAGAATGTCGAGACAGGAAGTTAGAAGTAAAGAGAGTTTTCAGTTGAAGCTATTATGCCAATTTCAAATTCCTGTATCTAAGTTCATTGTTCTTTGTCTCAATGTCTGAGTTGAGCTCAATGTTTGAGCTCCTGTTGAATACAGACCCCTTGGAGACTTCCACTTTGGACATAGCTTTGTTTGCCTCATTCTGGTGGCAAATGTACCTGAGAATAAGAGATTTATATTTATTCATGGCTTATATTTTACAGGAAAACATCTAACACCTTATTTTTGCATATCTGAAAATTCAAATGTTCCTTACAATTAGTTTTAGTTCTTTGTATCATAGAAGTTAATTGATTGGATGCAAAAGATTAAGTGTATTAAAGCCATGAATAAGTGAGCTTATCCTTTCAGGGGAAAAATGACCTTGCTTCTAAACCACACAGATGTAAAAAACAAGTGGATTCATTGCTTTTCTCCAAACATTTCACCTGTATGTACTTTCTTTTTCTAGTTAAGAACACAAATTACATTGCATTATGCTTGTTAAATATTTCAGTTAAAAAATGGGACTTTAATACAAAATGCCTGCTCTATCCTAAAATGGGACTTTTTACAGGGCTCTCATGGAGTGTGACCTCATTCCATTATTAATAATGCACTTTGTGAGTTTTCTTTCATCCATTGATCTTGTAGGAGCAGAGCTAACATTAACTAATTAATCCTCTTGTCATCTCCGTGTACAAGGTAAGGCATTTACTTAAGGGCTCACTCTGCTGTGGTGAAACTTGGGCAAAAATTGCTTGACAGTGCATGATGAATGTGTGGCGCCCAGGTGACAGTGAAGAGCTGACTTTTAAAAGAAAAGGGCTGCTCTGACTTTTCTGTCACTGGCCTTCTCCAACTTACAGGCGAGCTGACGACTTTCTCCTTATACTCTTATTGCTCAAAGCTATTCCCATCTGTTCGGAAGGCACAGTGCCCATGCAGGCACTGGTCAAACCCTTGGCACTGATCTTGGGAGATGAGCACTTTCTGGGCAGTCTGCGTCCCCCTGCCACGTTGCATCTGTTCACCAGATGTCTCACCTCTGGGTTCATTGGTATGCCAGCCCTGTTGCTGCATGTCTATTTGCAGCACACCAGCTGCTGTGTAAATGCCAAGCCACAAAGTAAATCACAGGGCAATGTGTGGTGTGTATGTGGCGGGTATGTGTATGCGGCAAGTGCATGTGTGTGTGCTGGAATGGGGGTTGGCAGACGCCTAGAGCATAAGATTCATAACACATTTCCATAATGCAGTCCCCATCAGCCTTCTCAGGGCGGCATTGCTGCAGGGTACAGCTGGGGAACGTTAAGACACCTGTTTTTAGCCATCAAAATGGATGCTTCAAAGTAACTCTGCTACCAGAATCCAATATTATCATTTACATCTTCTACTCTAGAAATCTGGATCACAAAGTTAAAATGACCACAATATCTTCTCCAGATAGAAACAATAGTAAGGCATATTGGAGCCCTCCTTAGTGGTTACTTCATATCATCATTCATTCATTTGTTCAGCAGGTATCCATTCAGTATACTTTTAATGTATCCAAGTTATTTGGCCCTATAGTAGATGAAAAAGAGCCACAGAGAAATGATAGCTGGCCCTTCTCTACCTGGGGCAACAAGATCTAAACATTTGACTGTGTTGAGTGTCCATAAAAGGTAGTCAGTGGTTGATGTTCAAGAGAGAGTTCCAGGGCAAGGGAACAATGCCTTAATGGTGAAGATCAGTCTTTATTACACTAGAAAGAGACAGTGCAAGTATTCTGGACATGAAGGAACAACTCCAGAAATGCCACAAAGGAAGATGTATGTCTGTGTCCTATTGTCTGCAGTTAAGTCACTTTAAAAATAAATGTGTATAAATAGTGAGACATGTTTGCACTCTGTGACATGTTCATCTATATCCTTGAGCTAGTTAGTTAAAACCTGAACTCTCATCAATAATGCAAACTTCAAGGAACTTGGAGGGTTCTTAAGTAGCAAATGAACTACCACAAGCAGGAACTGATACATTCAGATGTGGTTACATGGTGATTCATGTGTCTTTGCCAAATCCACACCAGAGAGTTTTTTAAATTAGCCTAGTGATGTTAGAAACTAGAATTTGGTTAGACAGATTGCATGAGATCTACCAATCTTTAAGAAGTTCAGGACCCAGAAAAGTTCATTGGGTGTTAATGTGAGTTAATGTGAGTTCTGGGGTTTTCCTGGCTTCAGTTCCCTCTACCTCACCCATGACCCTACCACTTACCTCTGTTACCATGATGGCTGATTCTGCCATCAGAGTTCATTGTGTCTATCTTGGAAAGAGATTTCTATGAAAGGTACATATGCCAGGGCAGAGAGTTGGAACTGCTGACATACAGTACAAGTCATATTTTTGTGCCAGTTTCTAATGGATGTTTGGGTATTCAAGATTTGCTCAACATATTGCTTTGTTAGACATAATAATTCTCCCTCCCCAACATTGGTGTTCAATCACCACCACCAAAAGAACTTGATATTTGCTCAACAGCAAACTCCTTTATGTGGGTTCTCTGGTATGAAGAAGATCAGTGGTTGAATTCACAGCCAACAGGCAGAGGACAAGTAGAAAACCATAGAATATAAAATGTCTAACTCACTACTATCATGATGTACTCCTATTAGCACTCATGCAGGACAATTAAACAATGATCACACAATTAGCAGAACTTGCGTCAATCCCTTCATAAACTCCCCTCATTTTATCTTGTGTATACCCCTGCTAAAAACATTTTGTACTATTCAGAGCCATAAATCCACTATTTTCCTGCTGACAGACTATCTTTCCAAAGTCATGGCTGGTGTCCTGACATTTAGAATAGAAATGTATAGATTTTTGAAACAATTATGGTGCCTTCTTCCTTCTGATCCCTGCCAACAGATAGCATTTTAATAGATTCAGGCTGAATCTATTACACAATCCCTCCCTTAAATTTTAGTAATCCTTTATTCTTAGGAACAAAAATTCAAATTAAGATCACTAATGTTGCCAGCTTTATTTAAAGGCTAAATTTTGACTTTTGACATATAGATTCCAGCTCATCAATCCCTAGACTTTCTGTTTGATATTTATTTTCCTATTTCCCTCCCCTGCCTTCCACGGGGCAGTTTTAAACCCAGGGAATTTGGTGTTAAGGCTGAATCTAGTTGAAATTCTGCTACGTGCCAATTCTTCCAGTAATTCTCCCAATTTCTTAGATATTTCTGTGATCATGTATTGACTATATCATCTGTGGGTGGATTATTTAAAGGGTAAATGTATGAGAAGCTGGTTTTCAGTCATGTAAATCAGTTTTCTGTCTTATGTGCCTTCTACTTATCCTTTTTTCAAAAAAAATTATGGCTCTTTTTCCAGCACCAAATCGTAGGACATGATTACAAGATATTCTGTACGCCATTAACTGTATATATACATATATATATATCATCACATTTTTGAAGAATATGGTTGGTATTAACTATTTTGACAATAAGCCTGTTGAAAATGTCAAATTGGGTTCATTCAAAGGACAATCGTGAAGAATTTTTGTATGGCATACAGTCCTAGAAGACATCATTTAAGAAAATCCCCAAATCACAGAGCTGAGACAGACTCACCCAGTTGCTGATTCCATTCTTAAAACATTAATCTGAACAGCAGCTAATGTGGATGATAAGTGCTTTTTAAAATGTGACAGTTTTGACAGCTATCTTGGTCTGTGTTGAAGTGGTAGTGGAAAGAAATATTAATAGAACACGTACTTAAGCTCCAGAAATGATCAGGAAAAGTATTGCAGGAGGGCAAGTGGAGGCAATAGGAGTTAAGGATAAAAGAATTTCTCATTCCAACCCCACCGTCACGGAGTCTTAGCCTTTTTAGCTCTAAGATAGGAATCAAAATACCTCTGTCACAAGGCTGACATGAGACAGAAATCAGATACAACATGCAGAGGACACTGCAGATTGGTATGTACGTGTACATGCTAAGTTGCTTTAGTTGTGTCCAGCTCTTTGTGGTCTTATGAACTGTAGCCCTCCAGGCTCTTCTGTCCATGGAATTCTCCAAGCAAGAATACTAGAATGGGTTGCCATTTCCTACTCCAGGGGATCTTCCCAACCCAGGGATCAAACTCCCTCCCATCTCTTATGTCTCCTGCATTGGCAGGGGGTTTCTTCACCACACACACCGCCTGGGAAGCCTGCAGATTGGTATACCCAATATCTAAATGGTTTCTAACAGGCTTCTGATACCATAAATCTAAAGAGGAAGGGATTTGTTAGATGGCATTAAATAGTTTATAACATTTTCCAGGATGATGAGGGGATCCCATAGAGCTGGAAAATCAAAAACTTTATTTCAGAGACTCCTTTGCAGATAAGTCTACAGATACAGCTTACAGTCTGCTACACGGTACACTTGTATGAGGTTAGTAAGGAAGGAGCAAGGAGTGGGCATCAGTGGCTTCACAGAGCAGGTGGTTTCTCTTTGTGAGGCAGGGGAGTGCAAGCACATGCTCTTAGGGCTGGAGCAGAGGTTCTAGTTATCTGATCCAGGGCATCACAGGCTCTGAGCAGCAGACTGGGGGCCAGTGGTATTCCCCTAGGACCCCATTTTCCCTAGTTATTCTTCTTATCGTATATCATTCAAGCATAATCCCCTCATCATCCTGGAAAATGTTATAAACTATTTAATGCCATCTAACAAATCCCTTCCTCTTTAGATTTATGGGAATTAATTATAAGGACTGTAAATAAAATCTGAGACTGAATCTGAAAATTATTTAGGAAATTATAAAGACCTTTAGCTATTTTTGAAAGGAAGAATCACAGCATATGTATACGTATTGACTGATTTCAAAATGCAATAATATCCTCTAAGGAAACAGAGCTTCCAAATCAGGTTGTTGGACCTCTATTTTATGATGAGCACAGGTATCTTAAGCATTAGGTCTTTTCTTTCTGGATAGAGGCTAAAGTTCTTACAGATATGACTGAAAGTGAGTTTATAATTTATAATGACAACTGCTTTTATTCTCTCCTGCCCTCCCCATTTCATATTAGATGCTTGGAGTTAAAATCAATATGTATATATAAGATATTAAAAAGTATCAGTGTGTAAGAATTATAAGAGCATGTTTCTTGGCATTTAATACTGATACTTATCTAGAAGAAACTGATTACTCAGGACTCTCTTGGTTGTGAGAGAAAGGCTCAGCTTGAAAGAGGAAAAGCGTTAATATATTTTGAAACCAGAAAATGTAAGGTAGGATCTTGTTTTTGGCACAACTAGTGTACAAACTGGGCTTCCCCAGTGGCTCAGTGGTAAAGAATCTGACTGCAATACACGAGCTACGGAAGACACGGGTTTGATCCCTGGGTCGAGAAGATCCCCTGGAGGAGGGCATTGCAACCCACTCCAGTATTCTTGCCTAGAGAGTCCCATGGACAGAGGAGCCTGGTGGGCTACAGTCCATGTGGTCACAAAGAGTCGGACACGACTGAAGGGACAGCAGCTGCAGCAGTGTACAAACTCAGGGTTGATCCTCACCCCCCTCTTCTTTCTGTGTGTTTGTTTTGCAAGTCCCATGACTTGTGGGGAAGATTACTTTGTTCAGTCCCCTATTTGTATATCCCTGATAACATAGTCCTAAAGGCATGTGCCTTTCTTGAGGCCAAAACAAAGTCTACTGGGGAAAACATGAATTGCTGACTTGAAATATGTTCCCATTTTGCACTGATCCTGTGACCTGAGTATGGTCTTTGATAAGCCAGAGCTGGTTCTCAAAAGCATCAGTTAGTCTGAGAACAGTATTTGAAGCCCCAGAAGACACTTGATTAGCATGGTGGAGAATAAACTCTCTAAAGAAGGTGGATAAGTAATGAGAAACTACTCTATAGCAGTCAGTGCTCTGTGGTGACCTAATTGGGAAGGAAAACCAAAATAGAGGGGATATGTGTATATGTATAGCTGACTCACTTTGCTATACAGTAGAAACTAACACAGCATTGTAAAGCAATTATACTACAATAAAAGTTAGTTTTAAAAAAGTGACTGGAAAGAAACAGGCAAAATAAATGTATTAAATGTAAACATCTGGGAAAAAAAGGAAGTTACAGGAGTCCCCTCCAAGGTATTCCTTGATTTAAAAAAAAAAAGCCATTCCTGGTGCTCATTTCCCCCAAAACTGTAAAATGAATCTCCAGCTGTTCCTTTATTACATATTTTCCATCTCCCTCATGGATTCATCCTGGCACATAAATTTCTTTCCTGAAAATGAGATAGTCAAGCTGTAATCACATACACTCATATAATAAAAACATATTATGAGGAACAACTAAGCAAAAGAGCAACACACACTCAGATTATATTCTAGCACCTTCCAAAAGCAGGGCAATATGATCTGGGAACAGCCTTGGTATATAACACTGTAGTTGTTGTTCAGTTGCTAAGTTGTGTCTGACTCTTTGCAACCCTATGGACTACAGCATGCCAGGATTCCCTGTCATTCACTATCTCCGGGAATTTGTTCAGACTCATGTCCATTGAGACTGTGATGCCATCCAACCATCTCATCCTCTGTCACCCCCTTCTCCTCCTGCCCTCAATCTTTCCCAGCATCAGGGTCTTTTCCAATGAGTTGATTCTTTGCATCAGGTGGCCAAAGTATCAAAAATTCAGTTCAGCATCATATCTTCCAGTGAATATTCAGTGTTGATTCCCTTTATGATTTGATCTCCTAACTGTCCAGGGGACTCTCAAGGGTCTTCTCCAGCACCACAGTTCAAAAGCATGAATTCTTCAGCACTCAGCCTTCTTAATGGTCCAACTCTCACATCCATGCATCACTACTACAAAAACCATAGCTTTGACTATACAGACTTTTGTCAGCAAAGTGATATATTTGCTTTTTAATACACGGTCTAGGTTTGTCATATTTTTTCTTCCAAAGATCAAGCATCTCTTAATGTTGTGGCTGCAGTTACCATCCACAGTGATTTTGGAGCCTAAGAAAATAAAATCTGTCACTGCTTCCAATTTTTCCCCATCTGTTTACCATGTAGTGATAGGACTAGATGCCATGATCTTAGTTTTCTGAATGCTGAGTTTTAAACCAGCCTTTTCACTTTCTTCTTTCACTCTCATTATTGTGATCTTTTATAGGCCGGGACCTGGGGACTGGAGTCAATGAAAAGAAAGAGAGAAAAAGAAAGAGGGAGAGAACAGTATCTCTCGGGTTACATGGGAAATCAACAAAGCCCATGCACAGGACTTGTACCACTCATGAAGGCACAGGGCGTCCTCTCGAGGAGGTCTTGAAAGCACAGGCTAGAAAGTGAGCTCAGTAGGCTCCCACGCTCCGAAGAGAATGAGACAGAAAGAAGGACATGGGGGACCCAAGTCTCTAGTGGAACAAGGGTACTTTATTAGCAGAAGTGCATGCTTATATATCATCAGTAAAATAATTACTCAGACATTACAAAGAATGAAATCCCACCAGTTGCAACAAAATGGATAGTCTAATACATACAAGGTCGCTGAAGAGAGTCACTGAAAGGAATCCAAGCAGGTGCCCTTTCCCATGATCTCAGTCCTGAGAACTGCATGCAGCTCTACTCACTCCTGTATTCCAGGAACTGATAAGGAACAGAGAGTCCTTGAGAAATGGCACACAAAGGAAAATGCAACATATTGGATCCCTTAAGTTGAATGTCCCCTGACATCTTATCAAGAGGCTCTTTCTGCCATTACAGTGGTATCATGTGCATATCTGAGGTTGTTTATATTTCCCCCAATGTTGATTCCAGCTTGTGAGTCATCCAGCCTAGCATTTTGCATGATGTGCTATGCATATAAATAAGCAAGGTGACAATATAGCCTTGAAGTACTCCATTCCCAATTTTGAACCAGTCCGTTGTTCCATGTCTGGTTCTAACTCTTGCTTCTTGTTATGCATACAGGTTTCTCATTAATCTATTATTCCCATCTCTTTAATAATTTTCCAGGCTGTTGTGGTCCACAGAAAGGCTTTCATGTAGTCAATGAAGCAGAAGTAGATGATATTTTGGAATTCCCTTGCTTTTCTATGATCCAATAGATGTTGAAAATTTGATCTCTGGTTCCTCTGCCTTTTTTAAATCCAAGTTGTATATGTGGAAGTTCTAGATGCATACACTGTTGAAGCTTAGCATGAAGGATTCTGAGCATTACCTTGCTAGCATATGAAATAAATTCAACTGTATGGTAATTATAGGGCTCTTTACAGTTTAAAACAATCATCTTATTTAATCTTTTCAATAGCTCTTTTAGATAGCTGATGATGATGTTTTTTAATCTATTTCATAATCACATAATATGATTATTATTTCTAAATATTTTACAGGTAAGAACAGAGAGGGAGGCCAAATTCATAGTTATTGTGTGATAAAGAGAGGATTTTTATCTTGGTAATGGGATACCTGGGCTTCCCAGGTGGCTCAATGGTAAAGAATCTGCCAGACTTGGGTTTGATCCTTAAGTAAGTAAGTAAGTAAGTAAGTAAAGTTACTCAGTCGTGTCCGACTCTTTGTGACCCCATGGACTGCAGCCCACCAGGCTCCTCAGTCCATGAGATTCTCCAGGCAAGAATACTGGAGTGGGTTGCCATTTCCTTCTCCAGGGGATCTTCCCGACCCAGGGATCAAACCTGGGTCTCCTGCATTGGAGGCAGACGCTTTAACCTCTGACCACCAGGGAAGCCCCTTGGTTTGGAAATATTTCCTAGAGGAGGAAATGGCAACCCACTCCAGTAATCTTGCCTGGGAAATCCCATGGAGAGAGGAGCCTGGTGGGCTACAGTTAATGAGGTCACAAAAGAGCTGACCACAACTTAGCAACTAAGCAATAACAGCAACAACAACAACAACGGGATACCTGAATAACTTGCTCTTTCTACTCATGGGCTAAATCGTGGGAGATACGTTGATAAGGTCATTCTAATGAATTCTGGAATACCATGAGAACTTTTAGCAGGGCGGCATGACTTTTGGGGATAAGGGTTTGGGCTCAATCGAAAGAGAAATACATTGAGCTGAAAACTTCATGAAGCCCACAAAACTTCTGTTACATAATATAATATTGAAATTATCAGTTTCCCTTCCCAATGGCCTACAGCAAAGGAAGCTCTGAGTGTCTCTCCTCCTGGACTTTGCAGGTAAAAGCAATTATAAAAATCTGCTCTTAAACACTGTCCAATTCAGGAACCCAGAGCTCTTCACTGAGGGCCACATACTAGTTAGAAACAAATATGCCACACCTACTTGATGAAAGTCTTGTCTTGTCCTTAGATCCTTGTAGATATACACAGATTTCAGCCTAACACACATATTTCCTCAGAAGTATGTATTTAGCTGCTATCATGCAAAGTAACTTGTTTTCATTATTTTTTTAATGTCTAACATCAGCTTTGCCCTTAATAGCACATTCTCTCTCCAGGGATATCTAAGTGATTTTTGATCCTCTTTAAGCTTCTGTGTTATAAGCAATGTTTATAACTTAAAAGAGGTGTGGGGGGGGAAGGCTTGCGTCTGTGTTGTACAAAACACTTTGAAACTGCTACACTTCTGGGTTCTCAAAACAACCCTGCAAGCTATGCAAGATAGATATGCAATCCTAGTGGGACAGATAGAGAAACTGAAATCCCAGGGGGTAAGGGACTTACTGAATGTTCCAGTCCTTCACAGCAAATTAAAAGAAGCAATCAAACCTCTCATTCCAGACCTAAGGTTTTTCTATAAGACTAGTGGCTTATATTTTTAAATCTTTTTTTTTCCACATAAAATTTAGCTTTGTATATTGATACACAATAAATAAAATAGCCAATAGAAATGGTGCTTATATGGGAATTGGAGGATCAAGTCAGCTTCACCATGGCAATCCCAGAGACTGATAGCAAAAGGGCTCTAATGGACACTTTGAGATCTAGCCTAAATTGCTCTCTCCTTTTCATGTGTAGCTGAAAGCATATTGTATTTTCTTCCTGACCACTTTCCCAGTCCCCATCTCTTTGAGAAAGAGAAGCTTCACCTAAATTATTTCATCTGATTGATGATTGTCATTTATAACTTTATTGCTACTTCTATCTTGGGTATTCCTTTGGAAAAGGTATATGGATTCATTACATATTCTAATGAATTGTCTGTAGATTATAAGATAAGTCAAGCATGTATCTGCTGATACTTTTTAAGTGGACTTGTGTTTATACTCACAAATATCTCTTTTTAATAGTAGGCTTCTCTGGTGCCTCAGATGGTAAAGAATCTGCCTGCAATGCATGAGACCTGGGTTGGGAAGATCCCCTGGAGAAGGGAATGGCTACCCACTCCAGTATTCAGGCCTGGAGAATTCCTTGGACAGAGTAAACTTCCAGGTATAGTCCACAGGGTCGCAAAGTCGGACATGACTAAGTGACTCTCACTCACTCGTCTGTGTATCTAGTCTGATCCAACTGAATCTAGTCTTGTAAGTGGGGTGTCACATATGCTCAAAGTTGTGCTAAGGTATTGATTCCCTACAGCTGCCAGGAGGGCCCAGGAAATCTGAGTTCCCTGGAGTAGATCTTCTCTATCTGGCAGCAGATTCCTCCGTTCGTTCCAGTGTACCACAAAAAGATAATTTCCCATGTTGGGAAGCACTGGAGAAAGTTTAGAAGTGCTTAGGACTCAGAAATACTATTTTGCTCACTAGATTCAAATTAATCTCACTAATATTTCTTATTAGTGGACTATACCATTGAGCTGTTTCAAATCCTGAAAGATGATGCTGTGAAAGTGCTGCACTCAATTTGCCAGCAAATCTGGAAAACTCAGCAGTGGCCACAGGACTGGAAAANCAATATGGCAACTTCTCAAGATATTAAGAATAGAGCTACCATATGATCCAGCAATCCTGCTCTTGGTTATATAATAGCAAGAATTGATGAGACATGTACTTCTGTGTTTACTGTGGCATTAATCACAGTAGCCAAGACAGTGTCCATCAGCAGGCGAATAGGTAAAGAACACATCATATACACATGCAATGGAATCCTATCAGCCTTTAAAAAGAAGAAAATCTTGCAATATGTGACAACATGGATGAACCTGGCTGACATATTAAGTGAAATAAGACAGCCACAGAAAGACAAATATGCATATTTCCACATATATGAGATGTCTAAAATAGTCAGGCTCACAGAGATAAAGACTAGAATGGTGGTTGCCAGGTATTTAGGGCAAGGGGAGGTGATGAGTTGCTATTCAATGGGTATGTTTTCTGTCTTGTAAGATAAATAAAGTTTAGAGATCTTCTATACAATATATTGTCTATAGTTATGAAATTGTAGCTCATACTTAAAAATTTGTTAAGTGGGTAGTTTTCATGTTACATGTTCTTACAATGTTTTGAAAGCTGCTTGATTAAAGCTAGAAATGAAAACATTAATTTTTAGGAATATTAATATGATACTTATTGAAATGTAAACCTAGTTTTGGTATTAATTGAAATGCTTTCTAGTAAAATTAGCAATAATTTATATTGTTAATATTAACAATCAGATGATGGTATAAAATTAGTAGGAGTCATTGTCTCTTGGAAATATAATGTCACATATCTGTATGATGAATAAAACTAGGTTACATATAATCTAAGATTGACAAAATAAGATTGGCTACATATATTGTTCATTGTTGAGGCTGGATAATAGGCACCTAGGGATTTATTATACTAATCTCTGTACTTTGGTATACTTCTGAAATTTCCATAATAAAGTTAAATAAAACAAGCACAATTTTTAGGGAAAAAAAAATTAGGCATAAAATGCCAACACAGCAACACATCAATGACTTCACCAACAGTCAGCAAAATCTTTGTAGGATCTAAAAGGAGTCATGATAGAGATCAGAAAGGTAATTTTTTTAAAGGAAAGAAAATGAAATAACCACCTTTGTGACCTAAAGCAAATGTAGTAGAAGCAGCAAAGTGAAGAGGTTTGAGAATCAAAGGTAACCAGAGAGGATGCTTTGTAGAATTAAAATTGCAAATTGTTAAGTGCAGTATTATAACCAACATCCCAAAGTCAGTTTGGAATTTAACCATAATTTTTTAAGAGGCTTTTAAAAATTCTTTTTTAAAAGCAATGTATCTCCAATGATTTATTAAAATTATTCTCTATAGCTTTTCTCCCTTTTAATGATAACTGTTAAACTAGTCTCAAATTTTGTTCCCTATATCAAGAAATGAAAGTCAGGCTGTGGAATTGGAGCTGGCAGCAATGATGTCAGGACAAGTTCAAATGAAGCCCATCACTTGAGTAAAAATTTATAGCCTTGCCTGTGCTGTATGGCACTCCATGTTTAGTTCAAGGCCAGTAAGAGATTTATCAAAGGAAAGTAACAAGATGTATGGGAGTAGTAGGTAAAATTTTGAAAGCCTTTATGAACTAGAGTAAATCTTAAAACTTTTGGTTTAATCTTTGAAAGCTGGACTTCTACATATAATTATAGGTTAACATTTGACACACTGTGTAGGTGAATAAGACACTAGGAAAGCACATCTCTAATGAATCCAAGAAGCCTCCATTACCCAATACACACATATAAGTACCTGGGATCCAAAAAAAAAAAAAAAAAAACCATTACTGGGATGGCAATGAGCGATCAGCAAGCAGGTGAAAACTGGATCGTGTGCTTTTTCAAGAAGGCACCCCAGGTATTCAGCTTCAGCTAACAGTCAAAAGTGAGGGCCTTTGTGTACATTTTTTCATACTTTTTAAGAATAGCCAAAATTTTAGATGATTATGTGAAATCTTCCAGTTATATCATTTATCGTTCAAGTTTATGAAGTCTTTGTGGGCCAACTCCATGCCTACCAAGCAAAACTCAACTAGGGTCCTCATTCTGCCTGAAGCGATCATGTTTACAAAGTTTGATCTATGCTTACTCATTTTTTATTACTTTCCTCCTATTTTTTGGTCATGTTTAACTTGGTTCAGGGCAAGCTGCAATATGTGTTCCTCATTGATTTTATTTTCTTGGACCCTTACTATGATTTTTGATTTCTTTAAAAAGAAAAAAAAAAGATGTTTCTGGATCCTTCTTCATTTTGTTTCCTGAATATTTTTCCAGTGAGTGTGAACTAATGAACATTAATGGGGAGAGAGCTATATGGGGACTAATCTATATGAAGTTCCTTTGTTTGGGCAGATTAGAGTTTGGTGCTAATAAAATCCAGCTTAAAAGTTTTATTTTTATATTAATTTTCAATGAATAAATGTGTCTCTAATTAGAACTGAAAAGATTGTGAATCACCATGTATTATATAACCTATGCTGCTGCTGCTGCTAAGTCGCTTCAGTCGTGTCTGACTCTGTGAAACCCAATAGACGGCAGCCCACCAGGCTCCTCCATCCCTGGAATTCTCCAGGCAAGAACACTGGAGTGGGTTGCCATTTCCTTCTCCAATGCATGAAAGTGGAAAGTGAAAATGAAGTCACTTAGTTGTGTTCGACTCTTCACGACCCCAGGGACTGTAGCCCACCAGGCTCCTCCATCCATGGGATTTTCCAGGCAAGAGTACTGGAGTGGGTTGCCATGTCCTTCTCCAATATAACCTATACTTTTTGACAAAATTAACCTAAGATGGTTACCTTAGCTTAAGAGGTTAGCTAATAATGTTTACTGCTAAGTCGCTTCAGTCGTGTCTGACTCTGTGAAACCCAATAGACGGCAGCCCACCAGGCTCCTCCATCCCTGGAATTCTCCAGGCAAGAACACTGGAGTGGGTTGCCATTTCCTTCTCCAATGCATGAAAGTGGAAAGTGAAAATGAAGTCACTTAGTTGTGTTCGATCTTCACGACCCCAGGGACTGTAGCCCACCAGGCTCCTCCATCCATGGGATTTTCCAGGCAAGAGTACTGGAGTGGGTTGCCATGTCCTTCTCCAATATAACCTATACTTTTTGACAAAATTAACCTAAGATGGTTACCTTAGCTTAAGAGGTTAGCTAATAATGTTTACCAAAAGATGGTGACACAGATATCTGATTTTAAACTTTGGCTTAACTTGGTGGGTAAGTGAAACATCTGGGAGTAAATCTGCCAATGACATGGTGATCATTTACTGAGTTTGCAGGGCCATGATCATAAAATAGGAGCTCTCCATAAAATGGGAGGTCCACCAATGCATGGGGAGACAGAATGCTATGGAGAGGGGCTGGTCTGACTCTGCTGCCAGCAAGCTGTAAAACCTCTCTGCTCCTAGGTTCATTATTTATTTACTATTTATACCTTGCCTATTTCCAAAACAGATTGGAGGTGGCTTTCGATAAAAACCATTAATGTATCAGAACTCTTTTATGAGGTTAATAACCTGAGATTTAAAAAAAAGTCATAGCAGCAAATATAAGCTAAGAGAATATGTTGTAATGGAGCAAAAATGCTGCTATGAGTTCCATGGCTACAGAGCAAAACAGGAAACAAGTTGTGTTGTTATCATAATCCATGGGTCTCAGTTTTGTTATTTACAAAATGAGTCGGAGATGAGTTAGATGAAATCACTTTTTAGGTCTTTTCCAGGTTCAGACATTTCTATTACAAAGTGATAAGTATATTTCTGGAAAGAATTCCTCACATTCTGCAGGATCAAGCACCAACAGGGGAAATTGCATAACCTAGGCAACTTTGTAAGCAGAGAAATAAAAGTAGCAAGGCTAATGAAAATACAGATAAAATTCTACATAAATTTAAAAAAACACAACAACTTTAATACTTAGAAGACCAAGAGCAGGTCTGAATATGGGCTGAGGTAAGCCTGTGTAGGAAAAGGTTGAGATTATGTAGACAGACGGTTTAAGGACAAAATGCATGTGGACAGGCAAAATGTGCAATTAGAGCCTCAACATGACATGAAGACAGCCTGAGCCAAGACAAATACTTGGGTGTAGGAACATGGAAGGTGGCACTGAATTCTTTAGAAGACTGTTCACGTTTTTAGAGTTCAGTCACACAAGAATCTGTGTCTGGGAACTGATCAGTCTCAGGTGACTGGTGCTTCTATAAAGATATGTTACAGTTTCTATATTGGACCAGACACACCTGAGAGGTTCCATCAAATGTAATATTGATTTGGCTGCCATTGTGTAGAGAAGGACTAAAAGCCTAGTTAGAGCCAAGTCACTTCAGTCATGTCCGACTCTGTGTGACCCCATAGACGGCAGCCCACCAGGCTCCGCTGTCCCTGGGATTCTCCAGGCAAGAACACTGGAGTGGGTTGCTATTTCCTTCTCCAATGCATGAAGGTGAAAAGTGAAAGTGAAGTCACTCAGTTGTGTCCGACCCTTAGCGACCCCATGGACTACAGCCTACCAGTCTTCTTCGTCCATGGGATTTTCCAGGCAAGAGTACTGGAGTGGGGTGCTGTTGCCTTCTCCGAAAAGCCTAGTTAGTTGTAACCAAAACAACAGCAACAACAACAACTATATAGGAGGGCTATGGCTACAAAGATATTTTAATCATAAATGATGGTTAGGAGAAAGAATATGGGGTAACTTTGGGGAAAAAATTCATGTAAATGGCACTAGAAAATGGAGAAGAAAATTATAAATTAGTTCATGGTGATTTGTGGTAGCAAACTGAGTTAAGAGAACCTATTTGGGCAAAACAGAATTTCATAAAAACACTGAGAAAAAAGGAAGGAATTGTCCAGCAATTCCCCTCTTGAGAAAATAAAATTCCTTTAAGTTGGTGTTTTTCAAACAAGGGCAATTTTATTTCTTAGGAGGCCATCCAGTACTATCTGGAGATGTTTTCAGTTATTGAATTGGGGAACTGAATTCAACGAAGACTATGGTTGTCATCAAGCCAGCGCCTTGAGAAGTACAGAGGGACCATCCGTATTCAGAAACTTGGCAGCACACTAAAAGTGCTCTGAATAGTCTCTTTTTTTTTTTTTTCCATTTGATTGACAATCACGAATACTGCTTGAAATCAATAAAACTCAGGGCATCAGGAAAGGAGTCAAAATGAAGAAAGAGAATGGGTTATAACCAGGATAAGAAGGTCAAAAGAAATAAAGCAAAGAACAGAAGGAGATGAAGTGAATCAAATGAAAACAAAAGAAGCAGAGTCAAATGCCTTGCTTCTAAGAAAGCAGAAGTATGTTCTTATATTTACACGAGGAAGAACCTCTAGATGCAAACAACACTCTTTGGCATCTCTTTCTTTCCTGGGATTTAGAACAAATTTATGCACACCTGATGTTAACTTAACCTAGAATCTTCAGTTTGGAAATCAGTAGGGAACTCGATTGAACGTTTTAGGATAACTTGTGTCCCTACATCAGATCTGATTTAAATGGAACCACAGCATAGGAAAAATTGGCCCTTTCCCAGCTGTTTCAAATGCCAATTCCATCTGAGACTTCTTCTGTAAGGGAAGAATTAACATTGTTTCCTGACATTTTCCCTCATGACTGACATTCACTAGGAATTTATCCACAACCATTGGTTTCATTAACATTATTATTGCTTTAGGTTGGCATTCTGTTCTCTGCCTCATCTTGTAAATATCAGATGGCATTTTGTTCCAAATATAAAAAATTTTCTTTCTTGTACACACATTTACCACCCAGGAAGCCCACATGAGGACGTGAACACAACCTACTGTAGATCAAGTAGAGGTCAAGAGAGTGTGTACTTCCAAACCCAGGCAAAGGGAGTTTGCCATGTTTGCCATGACAGTCTATACCACTCACAAATGTTTTGAAACAGGAGAGGAGGAAATGCCTTCATCTCTGGACACTAAGTCTTCCTCAATCTGAGGACATTAAGAGCCATTTCATGAATGTCACATCTACCTGTCTGAAGTCTAAATGGAAAACAGCATCACACAGTTAACTGAAGATGTGTCTAGAGAGGTCACTATAGTGCCATGAAAGAAAATTAGGGTGATTTCTTACCTGGTATCTCAGCATATGTGCATATGTGTGCAAGTCTGCAAGCAGATACACATAAAAGAATGCATCTCACTTTCTTTGCTCTTCACAGCAGATCCTGAATTTTAGGATTTATGAGCTGTCAGAATTTCAATAAGTGAAAATGTCATCTTACTTCTAATGATATATTTGATTAAGCCACGCAGATATGTGATAGAGATTCTTCACGGGTTTATTGAGATCAGTCAGTACATAAAATGCCTTCTCTACTAGTAACCGATATTTATTGAATGCCTCCTATGTGTGTCAGACACCCTGCCAAGGGCTCTACACATGTTATTTTATGTAATTCTCCTGTGTCTTAGAATTATGCGTTCACCAAATCATTCCTTTTAAGAGAAATGTATTTTACAACACCCTTGGAGTTAAGTCAGACCATGAGACTAAGTTATGGTCAATAAAATGTGGGCAGAAATAATGCATGCCATTTTCAGAGCTCACCTTTGAAACTCTCACATGTAAGCTCTCTCTCCTACTCTTTCCCCATTGGCTAGATGGAGGGAAAGGATCCAGAGGATACTTTTTTGACTCCCCTGGATGAAGACAGCCTGGATTCTTTGAAGGAAAGCCACTCAGGGAGGCTGATGGTAATTATATCCACTGATAACTTTTACATGAAGAATACATGAAGTTAAATAATGCTAAGGGGCTAACTCTTCATTACTGTTGCTGTAGAAGCTAAGATTATTTAACCAACCTAATTAGCAGTTGTTAGCTAGAAAAAAAGATTCTGCTATAATATAAAGTCTAAAGATGTAGCATTTGTCTTAAAGTTGGGTGATAGGTAGTAAGGAGACTGATAATAGAGGCTCAAAAGATGGGAACACGTCATTTAGTTTCAGTGTACTTGGCATACTCTCACCCACAATAGTATAGATGGCCAACCACATGCCTTCTGAGCCAGCAGCTCCACTGGCAATTAAAAGCACTGAACTGTTAGTGTGTTTGGATACTGTTGGCTTCTTTGACAGGCATTGCAAGAAAGAGATGAACTCAGGAAAAATCTGGCTGGCTTGCAAGTAGAAATAAAAGGAAATCAAAAAAGTCAGAAAAGCTATTTGCTTCTAGATTAAAAACAATAAAACATGGAATGTTAAAAAGGTTTTAAGGGTCAGTGACCTAATGAAACAGATTAATAAAATGTCTAAAAAAAATGTATAAAGATGACCATCAAGTTAAGAGTCAACTTGACTTCTCACTCAAGCCCTAACAGCTCTCGTCTTGGGTGAGAAAACCTTAAGTTTGAGGAAACAGCAAAATGATGCAAATATGAAATTAAGTTAAAAAAAGAAATTGGAATGGTGATGTTGGCATCAGGAACTAATAATAATTGCAAAAATTACAGTGCTACAGGCTGAACTGTGTCTCCCTAAATTCATCTATTGGTATCCTAGCTTCCCCTACCTCAGAATGTGACCTTATTTGACATAGGGCATATACAGAAATAATCAAGTTGAGCCAAGATCACTAGGGTGAATGTTAATCCAATACAGTAGGTGTTCTTATAGGAAAAGGACATTTTGACAGATTGTATAGAAGGAAGCCCCTGGGAAGATACAGGGAGAAGAAAGCAAAGTGAATCAGTAAATCCTCTGTGCTCTTTTCTAATTTTCCAAATTTCAGTATCACCATGATTAGCCTGTCCCTACTCTACTGTGGTACATTAACTGTATGGGGAGAAAGAAAATAGCTTGTCTCTATAAGTCACAGCTATTAGACCACAAAGAGCCACTTCTAGTGAGATGGAGAAAGTAGCTGATTACCTAGAGAATCTGCTGGATGTAATTCTGGGGTGTCTCCTTTGGGGTGGTGCTAAATATGTCCCATGCATGGGAATAGCATAGCAGAAAGATGGCTCTGTAGCCTCCATACCTTTTCATTGTCTCTTGGGCACACAGCTAAACCTCCTTTGCAAGTGCCCTAACAGGGGGTGCGGCAATGTGACTCAGGGGTGGGTTAAGAAATGCAGTATACCTGTGGTGGACTCATGTTGATGTATGGCAAAATGAATACAATATGTAAAGTAATTAACCTCCAACTAAAATAAATTTATATAAAAAAAGATAAAGCACAGGACATTGTGAACAACAGCAAAATAGAAATGCCAGTATAATGGCATGATTCCTCCAATAACAGCCTCTAAAATCTCTTAAGGAATCTTTCTCTTCTACTTAACAGAATTCTCTTACAGAATTCTTCTCTTCCACTCTCCTGTCCTCCCTTCTCACTTCCAGTTTGGCTAAACAGGTGAAGGGATCCAAGGAAGAACTCCAAAGATTCAGGGGAGCCCAGAATTCCTAGAGCAGATGAAGGGATCCCAGATCTCAGAGTTCCTGCTTTTGAGGCTGCCAAGGAAACTGCCTAATCTAGAACATTCACATTGGACTTTATGGGAACAAGAATTAATAACTCTAATTTGGTTAAGCCATGAGATTTCAGAGTTTACTTGTTATTGAAGCAGCTATATTGCTAATCCTGAAACACACACTCCCCAATATCCAGCAAAATAACATTAGCTTTTCAGAATAGTCTCTCCAAAATTACAAAACTGCTCTAGATCATAAAGAAGCCAGTATGTGGTGGGTTAATCAAGCTATAGTGGCTTAGTTTTAGAATAAAGATTGAAGAAACTTTGATATTACTTATACCATACAAACACATAGAAAGGGGATCTTCTTCCTGAGCCAAGACAGATATGTAAATTTGATCTGTCAATATGGTATGCACAGTTGTATCATAAACAAAGCTATGGTGAACTTTCTAGTTCTAGTAACTAAACCAACTTTTCTAGGTATAAATAAAGGAATCAGAATTAATGAATTTAAGCTCTAAGCATTTTATTTTCCTCTGAAAAGAATTCATAATTTCTCATCTTTTCAGTATCAATATTATAAAATTTTTAAAAATCCAGTTGGATAAATGAAAAAGTTTCTCACTTTGATTTTAATTTCAATGATTTTAATTAGGAGTGTGTTTAAAAAACATTCAATTTTCAAAATTTATCTAGTTGAGAAACATTTAATACACTGCCCACTTGTGAATTATACTAGATTTTTATAGTACTTTTATGGATTCTTAGTAAAATAAGCATTGCAAATATTTTTTAAAGTAGTGTATGAACAAACATACAGACACCCAAAGTTTGTATTAAATTCTTTCTGCAACATTTAATGAGTTACAGTGATTCAAATGAGTCAAGAATGAGAGAAAACCACAACTGCAGAAAAAAACATGAGTTGACCCTTATCCCTGCCAATTAATTATAAGTATAATGGAGTCTGAACATGAGAAAAAGTCAGAGGGGTGGAGTCACTTCAATGTTAAGTGGCAGTCGCTATAGAATATGACTGAATAGGAAAATTATTAATGAGGCAGTCTAAGTCTCAAACCAGCTATCCAAATGCCAAATATAAGTGAAATGGAGCTGTAGATCAGGGAGACAGCGACAACACCAACACTAGCGAACAGACCAGCAGGACCATAAAGAGAGTTGAATGAGCAAAGTGGGTTACCTGGAGATGGAGGCATTAGCCTCTCAGAGTTCACAACATGCATTAATGTCCTAATGAGAAACCTAATCCCAAGCTACTTTTCTAGTGATTAACTCCTGGGATGACTAATCATAGGCAGAATTAAGGAATTAATTACATTGGAATTAGTGTCATTATGGACCAACTGTACTTGTTTAAGAAGGAAAAGGTAACAACCAGAAGCTTTTTTTTTTTTTTTTAACCAGGAGTTCTGCATGGATTTATTGACTACTTTTCTTCGAATGTTGGAGTTATATTCAATTTTACTGGTGATGTAGTATGATCAGGCAGAAGTGGAATTTTCCTTTCTATTCAGACATGATGAGGTGCTGACTATAGACATGAACAATAGATGACAGGTAACAAATGGCTCCAAAGTCACAGACAGAAGAAGCAGAGATCTACAACTCTACCTTCCAAAGGTCTTCAGCAAAGCATGGTTTCATCCGTGCTTGCCTTTACAAGATAGCTTAGCCATTATCTGATGTCACAGACAATCTTTTAGTGTTATTTAAACCTGTCTCTTTCCCTTTCTTCCTTCCTTCCTAATAGACATGGCCTACATTAAAATATCTGTCTGAAATGCAGGAGACCTGGGTTCCATCCTTGGGTAAGGAAGATTTCATAGAAAAGGGAATGGCTACTCATTCCAGTATTCCTGCCTGGAGAATTCCACTGAGGAGCCTGGCAGGCTACTACACCACATGAGGGTCACAAAGAGTCAGACACGACTAAATGACTAATACTTTCACTTTCATAATTTCATGTTAAGACTGATCTTAGAAATACTGAAAATGATCAGAGAGGCATTGTGAACAATTTGTTTTGCAAAGATAAAAATCATCATTCACATCATTCTAGAGCAAGAGCAAACAACATACAAAGCACAGAGCACTAGGAAAGAGAATAAATTATTTTCCCCCTATTCCACTCAATCAAGATTGCTGGGAGAAATATCAATAACCTTAGATATGCAGATGACACCACCCTTATGGCAGAAAGTGAAGAGGAGCTAAAAAGCCTCCTGATGAACGTGAAAGAGGAGAGTGAAAAAGTTGGCTTAAAGCTCAACATTCAGAAAACGAAGATCATGGCATCTGGCCCCATCACTTCATGGGAAATAGATGGGGAAACAGTAGAAACAGTGTCGGACTTTATTTTTTTGAGCTCCAAAATCACTGCAGATGGTGACTGCAGCCATGAAATTAAAAGACGCTTACTTCTTGGAAGAAAAGTTATGACTAACCTAGATAGTCTATTCAAAAGCAGAGACATTGCTTTGCTGACTAAGGTCCGTCTAGTCAAGGCTATGGTTTTTCCTGTGGTCATGTATGGATGTGAGAGTTGGACTGTGAAGAAGGCTGAGTGCAGAAGAATTGATGCTTTTGAATTGTAGTGTTGGAGAAGACTCTTGAGAGTCCCTTGGACTGCAAGGAGATCCAACCAGTCCATTCTGAAGGAGATCAAGCCTTGGATTTCTTTGGAAGGAATGATGCTGAAGTTGAAGCTCCAGTCCTTTGGCCACCTCATGCGAAGAGTTGACTCATTGGAAAAGACCCTGATGCTGGGAGGGATTGGGGGCAGGAGGAGAAGGGGATGACTGAGGATGAGATGGCAGGATGGCATCACTGACTCAATGCACATGAATCTGAGTGAACTCCAGGAGTTGGTGATGGACAGGGAGG
>SJXQ01006521.1:125682-147766 GCA_006408695.1 Aepyceros melampus
GCTGGACTGGAAGAAACACAAGCTGGAATCAAGATTGCCGGGAGAAATATCAATAATCTCAGATATGCAGATGACACCACCCTTATGGCAGAAAGTGAGGAGGAGCTAAAAAGCCTCTTGTTGAAAGTGAAAGAGGAGAGTGAAAAAGTTGGCTTAAAGCTCAACATTCAGAAAACGAAGATCACGGCATCTGGCCCCATCACTTCATGGGAAATAGATGGGGAAACAGTAGAAACAGTGTCAGAGTTTATTTTTTGGGGCTCCAAAATCACTGCAGATGGTGACTGCAGCCATGAAATTAAAAGGCGCTTACTCCTTGGAAGAAAATTATGACCAACCTAGATAGTATATTCAAAAGCAGAGACATTACTTTGCCGACTAAGGTCCATCTAGTCAAGGCTATGGTTTTTCCTGTGGTCATGTATGGATGTGAGAGTTGGACTGTGAAGAAGGCTGAGCGCAGATGAATTGACGCTTTTGAACTGTGGTGTTGGAGAAGACTCTTGAGAGTCCCTTGGACTGCAAGGAGATCCAAGCAGTCCATTCTGAAGGAGATCAACCCTGGGATTTCTTTGAAGGGAATGATGCTGAAGCTGAAACTCCAGTACTTTGGCCACCTTATGAGAAGAGTTGACTCATTGGAAAAGACCCTGATGCTGGGAGGGATTGGGGGCAGGAGGAGAAGGGGACGACAGAGGATGAGATGGCTGGATGGCATCATGGACTCAATGGACGTGAGTCTGAGTGAACTCCAGGAGTTGGTGATGGACAGGGAGGCCTGGCGTACTGCGATTCATGGGGTCGCAAAGAGTCAGACACGACTGCATGACTGAACTGAACTGAACTGATTCTTTGTTCTTGTTGTGGTTCCAGTGGTACACATAGGCAGTTTCTATTTCTTCCCAAAACTCCCATGTGTTACCAGGAGACACCCCTCCCCTTTTATGCTGTTGTTTTCTGGTTTTGCTTTGACTCACTGTGTTGAATGTGGAATCTTCATTCCTTGACTAGGGATCGAAGTTATGCCCCCTGCTTTGGAAGCACAGTCTCAACCTCTGCACCACCAGGGAAGTATCCCCTCTTCTGAGGGGTAAAGTTCTCTCAAAGCCTACAGACTAGGCCCTGGCTGACTCTAGATAGTTCCTCCTACAGATGCAGGGATGTCTTCACTTATACCCAGTGCTGCTTTCTCTGCCCAGCTGGCATTGCAAAGTTAGCTAATACAGCAAAGATGGACTTTGTTTCATGCAAATCCAGGGTTAAGTCTCAACTCTGCCATGGATTCCCTGTCCTTAGACAAAGCCCTTCATCTCTGAACCTCCACTTACTCATCTACAAAACAAGCATAGCAACACTTTCAATTAAATATCACATTATACATCTGCATGCTGTAGAATGTGATACGTGGGGATTATCTAATTAGATTGTGGCATAGTGTAAAGTGAAAGTCGCTTAGTCACATCCAACTCTTTGTGACCCCATTGACTATCCAGTCCATGGAATTCTCCAGGCCTGAATACCGGAGTGGGTAGCCATTCCCTTCTCCAGGGGTTCTTCACAACCCAGGGATCAAACCCAGGTCTTCCACATTGCTGGCAGATTCTTTACCAGCTAAGCCACCAGGGAAGCCCAAGAATACTAGAGTGGGTAGCCTATCCCTTCTTTAGAGGATCTTCCCAACCCAGGAATTGAACTGGAGTCTCCTGCATTGCAGGCAGATTCTTTACCAACTGAGCCACCAGGAAAGCCTGTGGCACAGTGTAGGCACTCAGTAAATATCAGCATCTTGGCAGCCAAGACGTTTCTTCCCAACATTGCTATTAAGAGCCATCACACACAGCTTTTTAAATTATTTTTCCACATAACTTCCTAGTTCATCAGCTGAGGACTCCTCTCTCTGTGCTGCCATAGATTTAGATAAAGGCTCTGCTGGCCCAGGATAGTGGGTAAAAAGAACTATCTGTTTGCCTGGCTAACAAGGATAAACAACTCCCTCTCTGTGGTTTATGTTGAATGTCTAGTAGTGCATCACCAAGAGAAGCACTTAACAAGAATACCCATAAATATAGCTATATTTATTCAGCTACGCTATCCGCAAGGCCGAGTATACAAATGGAGGATGAAAACAGACATAATGGGTCACTAAAATTAGCCTGCCAGTTTGTAAGGCAGATAATAATAATCTGATATGTTGCCCTTTAGAGCCTGTGCTCCAAGGAGCTTTAGTTACATAAGAAAGATTTATTGTAAGAATTAGAATTGTGTTTTCTTCCATCTTAATGTGATATCTACTGTTCTGGGCATACAGGCCACAGATATACACTGCTACAAGGGTACTGAAAGGTCCTTTGCCTCCCAAATCTTGATACTTGAATATTATCTGAAATCCATTTATATTCCTTAATCATACACAGACACTGCATCTCTTTCCCTTCAGTTCAGTTCAGTTGCTCACTCTTCTCTGACTCTTTGTGACCCCATGAATCACAGCATGCCAGGCTCTTTCCCTTAGAGTTCTCAAAATCATGTCCTATAGGAATGGAATAGAATTCAAAAGCTATTAACCATTAATGAGAGAAATAATAGAATAACTGTCTGATTATGAAAGAGGAACCCAACATAACGTACATGGATCCAGAGCTAGATGAAAGATAAATGACTGAGATACAAGAAGGCAGTATTGTAAAGTAAAATAAAGTAAAGACCTCCAGGACAATATGAAATGCCCCAACATTCGAATTATAGGAGTCCCAGAAGAAGAAGACAAAGAGAAAGACCATGAGAAGATACTTGAGGAGATAATAGTTGAAAACTGCTCTAAAATGGGGAAGGAAATAATCACCCAAGTCCAAGAAACCCAGAGGGTTCCTAATAGGATAAACCCAAGGCAAAACACCCCAAGACACATATTAATCAAATTAACAAAGATCAAACACAAAGAACAAATATTAAAAGCAGCAAGGGAAAAATAACAAATAACACACAAGGGGATTCCCATAAGGATAACTGCAGATCTTTCAATAGAAATGCTTCAGGCCAGGAGGGAATGGCAAGACATACTTAGAGTGATGAAAGAAAATAACCTACAGCCCAGATTACTGTACCCAGCAAGGATCTCATTCAAATATGAAGGAGAAATCAAAAGCTTTACAGACAAGCAAAAGCTGAGAGAATTCAGCATCACCAAACCAGCTCCCCAACAAATCCTAAAGGATACTCTCTAGACAGGAAACACAAAAAGGGCGTATAAACCCGAACCCAAAACAATAAAGTAAATGGCAACAGGATCATACTTATCAATAATTACCTTAAACATAAATGGGTTGAATGCCCTAACCAAAAGGCAAAGACTGGCTGAATGGATACAAAAACAAGATCCCTATATATGCTGCCTACAAGAGACCCACCTCAAAACAAGGGACACATACAGACTGAAAGTGAAGGGCTGGAAAAAGATATTCCACACAAATATAGACCAAAAGAAAGCAGGAGTAGCAATACTCATATTTGATAAAATAGACTTTAAAACAAAGGCTGTGAAAAGAGACAAAGAAGGCCACTACATAATGATCAAAGGATCAATCCAAGAAGAAGATATAACAAGTATAAATATATATGCACCCAACATAGGAGCACCACAATATGTAAGACAAATACTAACAACTATGAAAGGAGAAATTAACAATAACACAATAATAGCGGGAGACTTTAATACCCCACTCACATATATGGACAGATCAACTAAACAGAAAATTAACAAAGAAACACAAACTTTAAATGATACAATAGACCAATTAGACCTAATTGATATCTATAGAACATTTCACCCCAAAACAATGAATTTCACCTTTTTCTCAAGTGCTCACGGAACCTTCTCCAAGATAGATCACATTCTGGGCCATAAAGCTAACCTTGATAAATTCAAGAAAATTGAAGTCATTCCAAGCATCTTTTCAGACCATAATGCATTAAGATTAGATCTCAACTACAGGAGAAAAACTACTAAAAATTCCAACATATGGAGGCTGAACAACACACTTCTGAATAATCAACAAATCACAGAAGAAATCAAAAGAGAAATCAAAATATGCATAGAAACAAATGATAACGAAAACACAACAACCCAAAACCTGTGGGACACTATAAAAGCAGTGCTAAGAGGAAAGTTCATAGCAATACAGGCATACCTCAAGAAACAAGAAAAAAGTCAAATAAATAACTTAACTCTACACCTAAAGCAACTAGAAAAGGAAGAAATGGAGAACCCCAGAGCTAGTAGAAGGAAAGAAATCATAAAAATTAGGGCAGAAATAAATGCAAAAGAAACAAAAGAGACCATAGCAAAAATCAACAAAGCCAAAAGCTGGTTCTTTGAAAGGATAAATAAAATTGACAAACCATTAGCCAGACTCATCAAGAAACAAAGGGAGAAAAATCAAATCAATAAAATTAGAAATGAAAAGGGAGAGATCACAACAGACAACACAGAAATACAAAGGATCATAAGAGACTACTATCAGCAATTATATGCCAATAAAATGGACAACGTGGAAGAAATGGACAAATTCTTAGAAAAGTACAACTTTCCAAAACTGAACCAGGAAGAAATAGAAAATCTCAACAGACCCATCACAAGCACGGAAATTGAAACTGTAATCAGAAACCTTCCAGCAAACAAAAGCCCAGGTCCAGACGGCTTCACAGCTGAATTCTACCAAAAATTTCGAGAAGAGCTAACACCTATCCTACTCAAACTCTTCCAGAAAATTGCAGAGGAAGGTAAACTTCCAAACTCATTCTATGAGTCTACCATCACCCTAATACCAAAATCTGACAAAGATGCCACAAAAAAGAAAACTACAGGCCAATAACACTGATGAACATAGGTGCAAAAATCCTCAACGAAATTCTAACAATCAGAACCCAACAACACATTAAAAAAGATCATACACCATGACCAAGTGAGCTTTATCCCAGGGATGCAAGGATTCTTCAATATCCACAAATCAATCAATGCAAGGATTCTTCAATATCCGCAAGTCAATCAATGTAATTCACCACATTAACAAATTGAAAAATAAAAGCTGTATGATTATCTCAATAGATGCAGAGAAGGCCTTTGACAAAATTCAACATCCATTTATGATAAAAACTCTCCAGAAAGCAGGAATAGAAGGAACATGCCTCAGCATAATAAAAGCTATATATGACAAACCTACAGCAAACATTATCCTCAATGGTGAAAAATTTCCCCTAAAGTCAGGAACAAGACAAGGGTGCCCACTGTCACTGCTACTATTCAACATAGTTTTGGAAGTTTTGGCCACAGCAATCAGAGCAGAAAAAGAAATAAAAGGAATCCAAATTGGAAAAGAAGAAGTAAAACTCTCACTGTTTGCAGATGACGTGATCCTCTACATAGAAAACCCTAAGGACTTCACCAAAAAATTACTAGAGCTAATCAATGAATATAGTAAAGTTGCAGGATATAAAATCAGTACACAGAAATCCCTTGCATTCCTACACACTAATAATGAGAAAGTAGAAAAAGAAATTAGGGAAACAATTCCATTCACCATTGCAATGAAAAGAATAAAATACTTAGGAATATACCTACCTAAAGAAACTAAAGACCTATATATAAAAAGCTATAAAACACTGGTGAAAGAAATCAAAGAAGACACTAATAGATGGAGAAATATACCATGTTCATGGATCAGAAGAATCAATATAGTGAAAACGAGTATACTACCCAAAGCAATCTACAGATTCAGTGCAATCCCTATCAAGCTACCAGCGGTATATTTCACAGAACTAGAACAAATAATCTCAAGATTTGTATGGAAATACAGAAAACCTCAAATAACCAAAGCAATCTTGAGATAGAAGAATGGACTCGGAGGAATCAAGCTGCCTGACTTCAGGCTCTACTACAAAGCCACAGTCATCAAAACAGTATGTTACTGGCACAAAATCAGAAATATAGATCAATGGAACAAAGTAGAAAGCCTAGAGATAAATCCACACACCTATGGACACCTTATCTTCGACAAAGGAGGTAAGTATATACAATGGACAAAAGACAATCTCTTTAACAAGTGGTGCTGGGAAAACTGGTCAATCACTTGTAACCAAATGAAACTAGATCACTTTCTAACACCACACACAAAAATAAACTCAAAATGGATTAAAGACCTAAACATAATAACAGAAACTATAAAACTCGTAGAGGAGAACATAGGCAAAACACTCTCTGACATAAATCACAGCAGGATCCTCTATGATCCACCTCCCAGAATACTGGAAATAAAAGCAAAAACAAACAAATGAGANAATTTAAAAAATTTAAAAAAAAGGCAGCTTTTGCCTGAAAGCAGCTTTTGCCTCAACAGAAGGAAGGGAAAAAAAAAAAATTAAGTACCCATTATGTGTGAACAGCTGTACTTAAAATTTTGATATTTTATGTCATTGATTTGCCCTTAAAAGTTGTCATATTACACTTGGAAAAGAAGGGCACCAGAAATGTTTATGAGGCTTGTTTGCTGTGGCCACTCAGACAGTGAAGAGTGTAACAGATATTCATCTGTCTATGACTGACTCTAAAACTTACACTCTTCTCTTCCTATCATTCTATCTCTATAACCTCTAAGAACACTCTCATGCCTAGAACTGTTAAAAAATAAAAATAAAAAATTGCATCAGTGGCTGAATGAGTCAAAAAAGCTTTCTATCACCAGAAATAGGTGCCAGAGTCCACAGGAGCAGAGAAGTCTCTAGAGAATGGAGATTGAACCTCTGCGGAATCTTTCATATCTGTGTCCTGTGTTTGTCTCTCTTTGCTATCATTGCTGTGGTCAGATTACTAGAAGCTGCATGCATATTTTAAACAGTGACATTAGCAGTTGCCACTATGCTTCATTATACCTGGCTTGCCCAGTACTTTATAAACCTGACCACATTTAGTCCTTAGCATTTTCCTGAAAGACTGTTTTATTGTCCCATTTTTCACGTGAGAAAAATTAATTAAAGAGTGGAAAATGCCTCTTAATTGAGAACATTTTAAAGCTAGGATTCTAATCTGGATTTATTTACTCAAATGAAAATCTAACTCTTGGATCAAGATGTCAAAGTTCTCAAAACACTTGGAGGAAAAAAATTAAAGTAGAAAATAATTGAACCTTTCCATGTGAGGAATCTGCCTGATCACAATGATATCTTGTATGAGTTAACTTAGAGAATGCTGGGGCTGCTGAACCTGACCTTCCTTCTGCAATTAGTTTTACACATTTTCCTATTGCTTAGCATCACACAAGGGCTTTCCTTTTTTCATTCAACATTTCTTTTTTCTATTGAGAAATATGACGGGGAGTTATAACCCTGCTTCCATCCATCAAGCCGAACAAATTTGTTAGAACTACTGGAGGAAAACAATGTACTTGTCTACCCCTAAACACACTCTTATCATCCTCCTGACCTTTGAGGAAACAGGTATCATTGCCACATGCAACTTCATTTAGATGGGTTCCTTAATACATAAGTGAATGCATAAATATAGGAACAAATAAATGAATAAGTAAATACATCATCAGGACCTCAGAAAATTTCCTGTGCTCTCATCTCCAAATAAACATTGCTGAAAGGTAAGCAGTAGAGTGACTTTCTTCAATGAAAACTTCTGCTATACCCTCTAGGGTTGCAAGGAGAGGTAGGCTGACATTACACACTTTGGGCTCAAGTAGGACTGTTTAGGTGAACAGAAAATTTTAAAAGGATGTGGCTCTTTTTTCATGATGGTCTCATGGTCTTTTCCAACACTCTTGCTGCCATCACCTCTTTTCAAGCCAAAAGTTTTAAGTAGGGATATCTCCTCTCTTGTTTTGGAAAAAAAGAGCAAAGGTAGGTTCAAATCTAGCAATTTTGCATCTGTAACATCTCAGGGATCACATATTAATTGATTTTTACATCTTATTTGCCTTCAAGTTAGCCATTGACTTTCTATGTAGGAATGAGTTAGTACCTTCTACTATGTAAACTGGCTGTAATTAACTGTGTCTTCACAGTTATTCCCATGGCATGATATGGCCACCTTCCCATTTCTCAGCCTGTGTCTTAGCTAGTAACTCAGAAGGCAACAGATGACACTCTCACAGTGGAATAATTAAAGGAGAATTTGCTAGAGACTATTTACAAATATGTAGGCAGTGTTTGGGAAAATCCAAGGGTGTAGTGGTGCCTCATCTACGTCATCACTTCTAGGTGAAAAGGGAGAAGGGAGGCAGTGGTCCTGAAAGCCAAAAAGAGAGAGAGAGAATGGAGAGGATATCTATAAAAGAAGCCATGACATCCAAGGGAGAAAGCTACCGAGTGAAATTTTAGAAGTAAAGGGAAGATGAGTGTCCAAATTCACATTCCCTCCCTCTGATCTCCTCGTAAGCTCCTCATTGGGCAAAGGCCATAGGAGGCTGGATGGGAAAGGAGCTCATTAATATGATCAGAACAGCTCAACCTCTTGAGTCAGAAACAGATAAAGGAGGGTGAAGAGCAAATCTGGGAGGAGCAAATACAATATCCAATACACCTTGTCATCAATTTATATCTAGCAGACCCACATACAAAAGGGAACATTTCTAGTGAGAGAGTCAATTCCTAAGCAGGTTGATAAGAAGCCCAGGTTCCTTGAGGAGGAGAGAGTGATCTGGGGCTCTCAAGGAGGAGATCAGTTCAGTTCAGCTGATTAGCTGTATCCTACTCTTTGCAGCCTCATGGACTGCAGCATACCAGGCCTCTCTGTCCATCACCAACTCCCAGAATTTATTCAAACTCATTTCCATCAAGGTGATGATGCCATCCAACTATCTCATCCTGTCATCCACTTCTCCTCACACCTTCAATCTTTCCCAGCATCAGAGTCTTTTCAAATGAGTAATTTCTTCACAACAGGTGGCCAAAGTATTGGAGTTTCAGCTTCAGCATCGTCCTTCCAATGAATATTCAGCACTGATTTCCTTTAGGATGGATTGGATCTCCTGGCAGTCCAAAGGACTCTCAAGTCTTCTCCAACGCCACAGTTCAAAAGCATCAATTCTTTGATGCTCAGCTTTCTTTATAGTCCAATTCTCACATCCATACATGACTACTGGAAAAACCATAGCCTTGACTAGATGGACATTTGTTGGCAAGGTAATCTCTCTGCTTTTTAATAGGCTGTTTAGGTTGGTCATAACTTTTCTTCCAAGGAGCAAGCATCTTTTAATTTCTTGGCTGCAATCACCATCTGCAGTGATTTTGGAGCCCCCCCAAATAAAGTCTCTTACTGTTTCCACTGTTTCCCCATCTATTTGCCATGAAATGATGGCACCAGATGCCATGATCTTACTTTTCTGAATGTTGTTTTACACCAACTTTTTTACCCTTCTCTTTCACTTTCATCAAGAGGCCCTTTAGTTCTTCGCTTTCTGCCATAAGAGTGGTGTCATCTGCATATCTGAGGTTATTGATATTTCTCCCAGCAATCTTGATTCCAACTTGTGCTTCCTCCAGCCTAGCATTTTTCATGATGTACTCTGCTGCTGCTAAGTCACTTCAGTCATGTCCGACTCTGTGTGAACCTATAGACAGTAGCCCACCAGGCTCCCCCATCCCTGGGATTTTCCAACTGATTTCCTTTAGGATGGATTGGATCTCCTGGCAGTCCAAAGGACTCTCAAGTCTTCTCCAACGCCACAGTTCAAAAGCATCAATTCTTTGATGCTCAGCTTTCTTTATAGTCCAATTCTCACATCCATACATACTACTGGAAAAACCATAGCCTTGACTAGATGGACATTTGTTGGCAAGGTAATCTCTCTGCTTTTTAATAGGCTGTTTAGGTTGGTCATAACTTTTCTTCCAAGGAGCAAGCATCTTTTAATTTCTTGGCTGCAATCACCATCTGCAGTGATTTTGGAGCCCCCCCAAATAAAGTCTCTTACTGTTTCCACTGTTTCCCCATCTATTTGCCATGAAATGATGGCACCAGATGCCATGATCTTACTTTTCTGAATGTTGTTTTACACCAACTTTTTTACCCTTCTCTTTCACTTTCATCAAGAGGCCCTTTAGTTCTTCGCTTTCTGCCATAAGAGTGGTGTCATCTGCATATCTGAGGTTATTGATATTTCTCCCAGCAATCTTGATTCCAACTTGTGCTTCCTCCAGCCTAGCATTTTTCATGATGTACTCTGCTGCTGCTAAGTCACTTCAGTCATGTCCGACTCTGTGTGAACCTATAGACAGTAGCCCACCAGGCTCCCCCATCCCTGGGATTTTCCAGGCAAGAACACTGGAGTGGGTTGCCATCTCCTTCTCCAATGCATGAAAGTGAAGTCGCTCAGTCATGTCTGAGCTCTTTGCGACCCCATGGACTGCAGCCTACCAGGCTCCTCCGTCCATGGGATTTTCCAGGCAAGAGTACTGGAGTGGGGTGCCATTGCCTTTAAATAAGCAAGGTGACAATATACAACCTTGACATATTCCTTTCCCAATCTGGAATCAGTCCGTTTTTCCATGTCCAGTTCTAACTGTTGCTTCCTGACCTGCATACAGATTTCTCAGGAGGCAAGTAAGGTGGTTTGGTATTTCCATCTCTTGAAGAATTTTCTACAGTTTGTTGTGATCCACACAGTAAAAGGCTTTGGCATAGTCAATAAAGCAGAATTAGATATTTTTCTGAAACTCTTGCTTGTTCGATGATCCACTGGATGTTGGCAATTTGATCTCTGGTTCCTCTGTCTTTTCTAAATCCAGCTTGACTATCTGAAATTTCATGGTTCTGTACAGTTGAAGCCTGGCTTGGAGAATTTTGAGTGTTACTTTGCTAAAATGTGCTATGACTGCAATTGTGCGGTAGTTTCAGCATTCTTTGGCTTGCCTTTCTTTAGGTTTAGAATGAAAACTGACCTTTTCCAGTCCTGTGGCCACTGCTGAGTTTTCCAAATTTGCTGGCATATTGAGTGCAGCAATTTCACAGCATCATCTTTTAGGATTTGAAATAGCTCAACTGGAATTCCATCACCTCCACTAGCTTTGTTCATAGTGGTGCTTCCTGAGGCCCACTTGACTTTGCATTCCAGGATGTCTGGCTCTAGATGAGTGATCACACCATGGTGATTATCTGGGTCGTGAAGATGTTTTTTGTATAGTTCTTCTGTGCATTCTTGCCACCTCTTCTTAATATCTTGTGCTTCTGTCAAGGAGGAGATAGAGGTCTGGAATTCTCAAGGAGGAAGAATAGACAAATGTCTTTTTTTCCTCTACATTCCTTAGTCTTAGTCATATCAAACATTTTTTTCTTTAGGTCCTGGAACTGATGATTACACAATAAATAACTCAGTTTAAACTCTGTAGTAAGGATTATATAACAAAAGTATATCCTGCTTGAGGACAGTTTCTTATTCCTGACTGACTCATCCTGTTACTGTAAAAATGTATATTATGGAAGTGGGTCTGGTAATATCTTTCTATTGTTAAATTCTAATCCTGTTACCTTAAAATGTAAATTGTGGGAGTGGGTCTGGTAAAGTGTTTACAACCTTGAGACATTCTTTTGATTTATTGTAATAACTAATTAAAAAATTATAGAACTCCCTTGCTCAGACTAGCAAGGGGGGCACTCTCCATCCCGCTGCTGATGTCTATGTCAGAAGCTATCTCTGTCCATTTCTTACTTTAATAAAATTCTGCTACACAAAACTCTTGAGCAATCAAGCCTGGTCGCTGGTACAGAAGTTATATCTTTATCTTTGGAGATCCCAAATCTGACATCGTTAACCATAAGCTATCATCTTGTAGGCTCTCTGGGATCTTCAGGACAAGGTAAGAACACTCAGAGCTGTAGCCTCTTTGCTTTCTCAATATACATGTTTTCTGCTTTGCTTTACTAACTCTATGGTGTGCTTGTGTTAATGAGTGACACACCCTGTGTGAAGCAAGTGGTGAGCCCTGCTCTGCAGTTTCACTGTGCCTTGTAATAACGGAAGGCAGTCCCCAAAAGGGGAGACTTGTTAGGGTTTATACCAACCTGTCAATGCCGAGAGACACCCAGCATCCCTGTGAGGGGAGCAGCCAGAAATGGGCGAAGTGTGTGGACCCAACTTTTCTTTCTCCATCATCTTTTCCTAGTGTCTTTGACCATTTCGTAGTTTCATGGAGAATTAGAACTCTTAACCTAATCTTTCAGATCATAGACTTTCAGGGGACTTGTGATCCATGCTGTTAACATGTACTTTTACTGAGACCCCATGTGTGGAAGCACCTAGCCTTGCTAGGAGCCGAAAGTTATAAGAGCACATTTGGGAACGAGGTGGAACTCGAGCTTCAGGAACATCTCTCAGGCTAGAGGTTACTCTCCTGGCTGCCTGTCTCAGGGGCCAGAGTCCTAAAAGTCAGTCTTTGTCATGGCTGTGCCTCCAGTTTACGTGAATAGAAGCACTGCTCATGACCATAGGGTTTTTAAGGACACATTGGGAATTGCAGGACCTGGTCAGATTAGAAGTGCAGTGCACTTCTTCCTTTGGTAGTGCTGGCTATTTGTGGACCAGAGGAGGCGCACTGGTGGCTTTTTTCTCAACTCCCTAGATATTCCTTTTGTGGAATCTGTGGGAATGAACTGGAAGCACTGGCCCTAGTAGCTTGAGGGAAAAAAATCATTCTTTCCTCATTGGCCAACCCTCCACAACCTCTTTTGCTATACTGGTGTGATGACTCTCAAAAGGGACATCTAGGTTTTTGTTCATCCCTTTATAACTCACCAGGTCTACTGTGGTTAGGACTGTACTCAGGAATGTGTATGGGCACACATAAGATCGATGCTTCCCCAGTAGTCCTAGCTTGGAAAACATTCTGGAAAGCTACTCTGTTACACTTGAGGGGCATCAGAGAAAAGGGGAAATCAAACAAAGGTCTTGGTGGTAAGGAAGTGAAAATCAATCTGAGATCCCATCAAGTCTATCCCTGGTGCATCTCCACTCCATTTTGGTGGCAGAACCGGGAGGGATGAGTGTGACACCTGTGTCAGTAAGGGACAGACTAAGTCCAACCAGGGAAGGAAAGCTTTGATGTAAAGTTTGTCTACACCCCCACCTAGAATAGGGAGGGAAGCCTCTGGTGGAAAGAAGCCACAGTGGTAGATGCCATTTTTTTCTCTCTTACAGACGGGAGCTAACAGTTCCAGGACCACTTCTTCACAATGTATTTTAAAAAACTGGGACACGTTTGATTCTCAGAATTTTAAAAATACATGCCTGATCATCTTTATGATACTGAATGACCACAGTATCCTTAGGAAGATTGGGGAACACTGGCCAGTTTAAGGGTCTCAATTATAATACTGTTTCACAATTAGACCAGTTCTGTAGAAAACAAGAGCAATGGCTAAAGTACCATATATATTGTTCTTTATCTCTCTGTGAGACATGCCAGACTTATGTCCTAAGGGTGCAGATTTCAGTGTGAAACCTTCAGCTGCCTCCTGTTCTTTTACTTTGCCCCATATCTGGGGCTCCCAATTGAACAGGATGAGAATTAGGGCACCCTTCCAGGAGGAGTTGCCTCTGTTTTGGTGGAAATTCAAACAGTACCAATTGTGGTCGAGACTATTGAGAGGATCCAAAAAGTACACAGAAGCCTTTACAGGACTAACTTTACTTTATGAGCTTACTTGGAGAGATGTAATGTATCTCTTGGGACAGATGCTGACTCCTGACTTGAGAACTCGAGTTTTGGGGGAAGCTACTACTCTTTGGAGATGAATGGCCTGAACATGAGACAAGGGGAAAGAGGGAACACAAAATAGCCCTCCTTCCTACTGGAAGCCAAGCAGTTCCAATAACAGAGCCACTTGCTGGATGTATTCTTGAAGGATTTAAGCAAGTGCACACTAAGACTTTAAACTATGCTTAGTAGGCTGACATAGAACAGGGAGAGAAGGAAACTCCTGGTAAATTCCTAGATAGACTACAGGAGGCTTTCGACAAGTATACTGATGTTGATCCTGAAAATGCAGAGGAGAAATAATCTTAAAAGATAGATTTCTCACTCAGTCAGCTCCAGATATCTGCCATAAGTTACAAAAACAGGCATTTGGACTACATCAGTCTTTAAAAAAACTGTTGCAACTGGTTCAGATGGTATATTATGGTACAGAATACGAGGAGGAAAATAACAGGCAAAAAAAAAAAAAAAAAGACCAGGGAAAGACTGAAGCCCCAGCATGGCTGTTAGACCTGCTCTGAAACAGCCTGAGAATACCCAGAGGGACCCAGGTGAAAAGGGACAGATTTATTATTACTGTGGAAAAGGAGGGGGTCGGGGAGCATCTCAAGCAGGATTGCCTTCAGGCATCTAAGCCAGTCTTGGCTCCATGTCTGGTCTGTGAAGGACCACACTGGAGAAGAGACAGCCCTCTGAGGCGTAGGCCCCAGGTGTCAGACTCTCAGGACAATCAGGACTGAAGGTGCCTGGGGGTCCCCACACAAGCCCCTGTCCTAATACCATCCGAGTAACCCCAGGTATTAATAACTGTGGAGGGCCAATCAGTCAATTTTCTTTTGGACACTGGGGCAACTTTCTCTGTCCTAACTGAAGCCCCTGGCCCACTTTCCTCCTAATCCACTACCATAATGGTACTGTCTGGATAAGCCACATGTTATTATTTCAATCATCCTTTAAGCTGCAACTGGGACTCTATACTATTTTCTCATGAGTTTCTATTAGTGCCAGAGTCTCTCTCACCTCTTCTGGAGAGGGATATACTGAACAAGGTCCAGGCCTATGTTTTCATGAATATGGAACCTGCCCTTTTAATTGAACAAAATGTAAATCCTAAAATGTGGGCTGATGGAAAAACTCTGGGTTGAGCACAAATGCTGTTCCTCACCTATTTCCACAACAAAAGCAGTACCCACTAAAACCCAAGGTTAAGGAAGGGTTAAAATCCATCAGTGAGAATAAACAGTAGGGGCTATTAATGCCCTGTAACAATCCATGAAACACACCTATTTTGGGTATAAAGAAATCAAATGATAAATGGAGACTAGTTCAAGATATATGAATAATAAGTGCCTGATCCTTATACTTTATGGTCTGAAATTCCTAAACAAGCCAAATATTTTTCAATCATTGATTTGAAGGATGCTTTCTAGAGTTAAATCCATCTTAGATCATCCTCTACCTATGACTTTACGACAATAGAGAGGATTCTTAGGCATTTTAGGCTACTGCCGCATTTGGATTCCAGGTTATGGGGACTTGCCTGGCCTTTATATAAACTTATAACTGAGACTCAGAAGGTGCAAACCAACAACCTGGTTTGGTCGCCAGAGACTCAAAAGGCTTTTAAGGCTCTTCAAATTGTTCTCTTGCAGGCTCCTGTTTTGAGCTTGCTCACAGGATCAGAGTTTGCTTGTTACTAACAAAAAAAAAAAAAAATCAGGCTATGGCCACATTGCATAAGGGTAATTGTTACTATTGTTTTGCTAATGCCTAAAGCTCATAAGTTTACTAATGAAATTTTTACTTTACTGACTTCTCATGATGTAAGTAGGATCTTAAACTCTAAATTTCAGAGCAACAATGTTCCATCTTTAAAGCTGCTGTAATTCAAGGTGTGTTGAAAGCTCTAGGAATAGAATATCACTTACACTGTTCCTGGAGACCCCAATCTTCAGAAAAAGTTGAAAAGTACTGTCACTTTAAGGACAGTATTAAAAGACATCTGTGTAAACTAACTCAGGAAACTCAAGAGAGTTGGTTTAAAGTTTTACCTGTACCTTTAGCGAGGGCTCGAACTGCGCCCCCAAAATGGACTATCTAAATAACAGAACGCTTCTGTGCATAGATTTGTCATAGATCCCAGAGCTGTAGAACTAACTGTGACTCAGCTTTAGTTTTTCAACCTCCTCCTCAACTGAAGACTTCCCATGGTGGGTTTCTCTGCTTCAAGGAAAGGACTTTCTTTAGCTCTGTGAATATCCTCACCAACAGCAATCATATGTGATGCCTCTTCTTGATCTAATGACACCTAGCAATCTTAAGATGGACTGATGTAACTATGGACATAATGTAACTTTCAATTTTTAGTATGTTTTAACTTGGTTTAATGACTATTTTGCCTTACATCTGTGACTGTATAGTGGGGTTTGTTCCTAACTGTCTGAAAGCTTTTAAGTTACAAATGGTTGTCCAAGCTCCTATGAGTGCCACAACCTCCTCCAACTATTATTTAGGGCCCCAGGATCAGAGACCCTCAATATGAGGGTTAGGAAAATATGTTGCTTCAACAATGTAAGGACAGTGCCCCACTGCAGCAGGAAGTAGTTACAGAATGAAAATGACACCGTTTTTCCTTGACAACATAATTCTCCTAAAAGAAAAGAGGGGAATGAAAGAGTCAATTCCTAAGCAGGTTAATAAGAAGTCCAGGTTCCCCAAAGAGGAGAGAGGAGTCTGGGGCTCTCCAGGAGGAGGTAGAGGTCTGGTTTTCTCAAGGAGGAGGAATGGACAAATGTCTTTTTTTTTTTTTTCTCTATATTCATTAGCCTTAGTCACATAAAACATTTTTTTTCTTTAGGCTCTGAAACTGATGATCACACACGAAACAACTCAGCTTAAACCCTGTACTAAGGATTATATAACAATGTATCCTGCTTGAGGACAGTGTCTCCTTCCTGACTGACTCATCCTGTCATTGTAAAATATTATGGGAGTGGGTCTGGTAAGATCTTTCTATTGTTAAATTCTAATCCTGTTCCCTTACCATGTAAATTGTGGGAGTGGGTCTGGTGAAATGTTTACAACCTTGAGACGTTCTTTTGATTTATTGTAATAACTAATTAAAAAATTATAGAACTCCCTTGCTTAGACTAGCAAGGGGGGCACTCTCTATCCCTCTGCTGATGTCTTGTCAGAGCTTTCTCTGTCCCTTTTCACTTTAAGAAAACTCTGCTACACAAAAACTCTTGAGTGCTCAAGCCTGGTCCCTGGTCCTGAAGTCAAATCTTCTTCTTCGGAGATCACAAATCTGACATCACTCACCGTAAACTATCACTAGTCCCTCTTTCTTTGAACTACTGTAACAAGAAAGGCATTTCTCGCCACTCTATTGCAGGCTGATTATATATTCTAACCCATTGCATTTGTTTCATATGCAGGTGATTTTCCCACATTAGACACTCCTGGAAGGGCTGCAGCTACATAATTTCTTTGAAAGTTTGCTGCTGTGGAGGATCAAGACCCAGACCACTGAGGTCAGTCTAATGTAATGTGAAATAACCAAACTCTGAATGTTTCTTTACCTTGAGTATATAAATGAAATATCAAAAGAATTTAGCAAATTGTCCAAAGTTTCGCAGTGAATGGAGTTGAGCAAACACTTAGACTTCTTCCCGATTTTATGCAGTCAGGGTTTGTCTGTTTCTGGTTAGGACACTTCCTTCCTCTCCCCCTCCTTTTCTCATCCCCCCCTGTCCCTCAGCCCCACCTCCACATACACATAAGCTTAAATCTGGGCATCATGTCTCTAGGTTGAGGTCATTTTTAGAAAGGCAGTGTTCATGTTCTATAAGGATTCATGTGGGAGAGAAGATATTCTTCATGAACATGGGAAATAATAATCTGCATTTTATTTTGAGTCTTCCTACCTCCTCGCTCCCTCTAAATCACCATGTAATCAATCTGAAGCAGCAACATGCAGCAGCATTAAAATTAGGGATGTTTGAAGAGGGAATTAGTCTACTCACTCATTATTCTTGATTAATAGAAAATTATCTTGCTAACATTTACTATGCTATTCATTTGTTATTTGGAAGTGATTAGCCACAAATAGCAGTTAAGAACCAGCCAGTTTTGGAGTTTCAGCCACAGCTGTAATTTCCTTCACAGTGACTCTGCCTTCAGAAATGCCTCCCTCACTTGAAAATAGCTCATGCCCTCCTCAGTCACCACCTCCTCTCAGACACTAGCTTTTTCTCTCACCCAGAGGGAAATGGGTGGCCCCACTCCCATTCACCCCATTCATGAAGACCTGAAACTCCTCAGGGAAGAATTTTAATTTATTGCCCATAGTTAGGATGAATTGTTTGATATGACATTTACATTATGTACAGATAAGTTTCATTCATCTCACCGCTTAATTTTCATTGTTCATAAAGCAGCACTGAGCATCCGTGACTACATAACAAAGAATAAGAACAGATTCATTTTCCTCAGGGAGCTTGAAGTCAGTCGGAGAGAGTGATGTGAATTCAACTAACCAACACAGGACAGAAGGTAGTAAATGAAAATCAAGATCTGGAGCAGGAGTAAGCATAGGTGTATTCTAAAAGACCTCAGATGAAGGGGATAGCAGGCAACTGAACTTTGAAGAATGGGCTAGTTTACAATGGGCACTTAGGACCCAAAGGCAGACAGACTGATGGTAACCACTCAGGCTGTTTTCTGCTTCCCAAAGGTCTTTCACACATCAGTTCTTTCAGGTGAATTCTCATTTATTCTTTAAAACCTTCCTCTGGCTCCACTGACTCTCTGAAGTTTCCTTGCTCCTCTTAGGGCTAAGGTCATCATCCCTCCTTTGTTCCTCTACTTGCTTTGCATCAGCTGCTATGCTAAGAGCATCATGCTAATCTCTGTTGTAGGAAATGCTTTACTTACACAGCTGAATCTACACTAGCTTGTCATCAACTTGGTAGCAGAAACATGACGTCCACCTGTGATTGTCCAACACTGAGCAGACCACCTGGCATGTTGAAAGAGTACTGTACACTTTTGCTGATTTAACATTGGCAGTGCAGTGGTTAACAGTCAACAGGCAAGCCTGTGTCCTGACTCTACAACTTGATACAATGTGACATTGTTAATGTATTTAATCATTCTGTGTCTCAGTTTCCTTGTGAAATGGGAGTAAATAATAATTTTCTAATACTGTTTCAAATACTATTTTTAAATAGTAAATGCGCTGGTATTGCTATCAGGATAAAATGAGTTCATACAAGTAAAGTGTACAGAAGAAGGCCCAGCGCATTACAAGTGTTCAGCACATCACTGTCCTTGGAATGCCTTTTGCTCTACTGCTAACAGGCTGAAGTGCTTGGGCAGGTGGCTAGCCATGATTGCACTTATGACACCGGATTCCCTTTTGTGAGTATTCTCCTGTGACACTATGTGGCATTAGGCATCTTACAGACACTGACACAGAGAAGACTGAGGCCCTGCCAAGTCACCCAGAGAATCAAGGACAGGTATACCATACCTACAACCATACTATGGACTGAGAGTTTGGTATAGCAGGTCCCACTTCTAAACCACATGCTTCCCAAGCAGATAAATCCATCATGTCAATGTCAAATTTCCACATTAATTAATGGAGTTTCTCTAAGCCTGGGATACTGTGTGAGTTATTTTATGGTTCCTCTTCTGTTGCTGAAGAAAAGCTTTGGAGCAGTGGCTAGCCTGAGCTGTCTTGCATAGGGAATTGTTGGGTCCAGCAGTTTCAACCTCCAAAGCAGTGAATCTTTACCTGGGGTGGTTTTGCCACTACCTGGGGACATCTGGAAATGTCTGGAGATGCGTTTGCTTATCACAGCTCAGGGATACTACCAACATCAACTGTATCGAGCTCAGAGATGCTATTAACCATCCTACATGTGCAGAAGGACCCTGACAACAAATAATTATGCTGCCCCAAATGTCAATTCTGCCAACACTGAGAAACTATGCGTTAGAACGAGGTCACTACCTGAGCATGGGATTAAGGAAATGGTATAAATTTTAAACATCTACTTGATGGCTCAGTTTCGGGTAGCAAAACTCATGGGAGGAAAAGATTAAACAAAGTACAAAATGAAGATGATAGAGAAGGGCAAAGAGACCTGCTTTTGACAATAGCACTGTCTCTTTGGATGCTTTAAATTTTCTACATCCCAGCAACCCAATTTACTACAGTTTTCTGGCAGATACGCTGCACGGTTACTTGGTTTGATGGTAATGATACCCAGCAAGAACACTGAGCCTTAAGAGCAGCTTTGTGGATTCTGTGGTCTGACCCACTGCCCTTTAATAAGACTAAGTTCCCTTTGTGACTTCTCAGTTGGAGAGGATCAGGGTCCTAGGAGCAAAAGCCTCGTTTGATTCATTTTACCCTTCAGTTTTCTTTAAAATTGCACACGTCACAGTGGAGGGCCCCAGGTGAGAAGGAAAGAAGCAGGCATCAAATTGGATAAAATAATAAAGCAACTAGAGTCACAACCTCTCTGTTCTCCAGCTACCTTTCTGCAATATTCACTTGGTTTTCTGTCTGTAAAGCAAAATCATCTGATGGCCCCTAAACCATTTCCAATTTAACACGCATGTCACACTTTAGTAATTATTCATCATAATTTCAAAGAAGCTATCATATCTTTCTACTGGGAGATTATTTCTGCCTTCTAATCCCAAAGTCAATGAGCTAGAGTCATATGGATAAGTTATTTGTGTTCGTGCATTGGTGCTTCAAAGGAATTTGTTAAGAAACAAAGATAGAATATTTTGTTCTTGCAGTTAATCCCTCTGCAATACTTCAAATGTATAATATTAAAGATTTATCCAGTTTAAAATCTTACCCAGCATAAAATGAGTTATTACTGCTCAGAGATATTTAAATTTGACTCAGGAATTTGTTTTTAATAGATAATTGAAGGTACGAGTTTCCATAAATGAATTGTGATTTTTCTCCAGCAAGGTAAACAGTTGACCCTTGAACAATATGGGCTTGGACTGCATGAGTCCATTTATACATGGATTTTTAAATTATTTTCAAGAAATGAGTGTCATAGAACCACACAATTAGCAACTGACTTAATCTGTGGATGCAGAGCTGAGGTTACAGAGGAAATTTGGATACCAAAAACCAACTGTGAGGTTATACTTGGATTTTTGATTGGGTAGAGAATCAGCATGCCTACCTCCCTGTTGTTCAATGGTCAACTCTATTTTTTTCTTGTGACTTAACCAGTGCTCTCTATGATATTTTATAGCTACATGTTGGAGTTGTTTGTTCTGCTGAAAGATTTGTAAATCTTTAAATGTACTTTCTTCCTATATCATCTTTTCCTATGAACCCAGTGGACTTTGAGGGAGACTACAAATATGGTCTTTTCACTGCTCTTAAAGGCTAACTCATTTGCTCCTCAATCTCACATTCCATCACCAAAATTCTGTGCTGCTCAGTATCATTAGGAGCATAAGACAACCAGAGTGCAAAACACCTATCAAAAAAAAAAAAAAGAAGTTTGTTCAATGTGTGGAGGCAAGCTCTCTTTCAGTTTAGTCTGATTCTTTGCAACCCCATGGACTGCAGCTCACTAGGACTCCCTGTCCATCACCAACACCCAGAGTTTACTCAAACTCATGTCCATTGAGTCAGTGATGCCATCCAGCCATCTCATCCTCTGTCATCCCCATCTCTTCCTTCTCTCAATCTTTCCTGGTATTGGGTCTTTTCCAAAGAGTCAGTTCCTTGCATCAGGTGGCCAAAGTATTGGAGTTTCAGCTTCAGCATTGGTCCTTCCAATGACTATTCAGGACTGATTTTCTTTAGGGTGGACTGGTTGGATCCCCTTGCTATCCAGGGAACTCTCAAGAGCCTTCCCCAACACCACAGTTCAAAAGTATCAATACTTTGGCACTGAGTTTCTTTATAGTCCAACTCATATCCATACATGACTACAGGAAGAACCATAGCTTTGACTAGATGGACATTTGTTGGCAAAGTAATGTCTCTGCTCTTTAATAGGCTATATAGGTTGGTCATAACTTTTCTTTCAAGGAGTAAGTGTCTTTTAATTTCATGGCTGCAGTCACCATCTGCAGTGATTTTAGAGCCTCCCAAAATAAAATCTGTCACTGTTTCCATTGTTTCCCCATCTATTTGCCATGAAGTGATGGGAGAAGATGCCATGATCTTACTTTTCTGAATGTTGAGTTTCAAGTCAACTTTTTCACTCTCCTCCTTCACTTTCATCAAGAGGCTTTTTAGTTCCTCTTCACTTTCTGCCATAAGGGTGGTGTCATCTGC
>SJXQ01006523.1:0-15070 GCA_006408695.1 Aepyceros melampus
ATCGACGTCTGGAGCTGCGGTCGGATCCTGAGTTTTGCTCGAAAGTGCTGACATGGGACTTGGGTCCCTCTGGAGTGTCCACAGGGTGGTCAGGCCGCGTCTGGAGTGGAGACATGCACTCCCGCTCTCCTCCTGAGTGGTAGCAGCACTGTGAGGCTTCCTGTCGCGTTGACACAGGGACCTGTGGCTTTCCCTTGAGATGCCTCCAGGGCTGTCACACGTGCCAACATGCGGTCAGTCGATCCTCGGGGTGACAGTCGAGAGAGTACAAGGAAACCAGTTTCATCTGGAGTGGATTGAGACTTCTGGGTACTTGGGGACTGATGGCACGATCCCTGGAGATCATCTCCACTCTCCTGTGTAGGGCACGTCCTTCTGGTATGCAATGGGAACGCCGCGAATAGCTTCCCGATGAAGCACGGAAACTAACTCTCACCTCGCGCTGAGGAGGGGACAAAGGGTCTTCTCTTGAGTGATGGCGGGACCCTAGGGGTTCCTGTAGAGTGGAGACGCATGTGTCCGGGAACTTCTTGAGTCGCTGCAAGAGAGTGAAGGACACTTTCGAGGTCCAAGAGGGAAGGTGTGATTTCTCTCGACGTGCAGCAGCAGAAAAGGGCCTCAAAGCGCATGTAAGGGAGAACCTGGTGTTTCTCGAGTTGCAGCAGGTCCTTCTCGACTTACAATGGGGATCTCAGGGACCTTCTCGTGTGGCCTGAGGAGAGGACAGTCTCCGTGTGAATGGCGAGTGACATTGTGGGATTCCTCTCCAGTCGGTGGCGGGTCCTCGGTCCACGTCTTGAGCTGCGGTCGGACCCTGAGCTTTGCTCGAAAGTGCTGACACAGGAATTGGGTCCCTCTGGAGTGTCCACAGTGTGGTCAGGCCTCGTCTCGAGGNTCCGTGTGAATGGCGAGTGACATTGTGGGATTCCTCTCCAGTCGGTGGCGGGTCCTCGGTCCACGTCTTGAGCTGCGGTCGGACCCTGAGCTTTGCTCGAAAGTGCTGACACAGGAATTGGGTCCCTCTGGAGTGTCCACAGTGTGGTCAGGCCTCGTCTCGAGGCGACATGCACGCCCACTCTCCTCCTGAGCGGTAGCAGCACTGTCAGGCTTCCTGTCGCGTTGACACAGGGATCTGTGGCTTTCCCTCGAGATGCCACCAGGGCTGTCACACGTGCCAACATGGGTCAGTCGATCCTCGGGGTGACAGTCGAGACAGTGCAGGGAAATCAGGTTCATCTGGAGTGGATTGAGACTTCTGGGTACTTGGGGCCTGAAGGAACGATCCCTGGAGATCATCTCGACTCTCCTGTGGACAGCACCTCGTTCTTGTATGCAATGGGAATGCCACAAATCCCTTCCTGACGAAGCACGGAAACTAACTCTCGTCTCCGCTGAGGAGGGGACAAAGGGGCTCCTCTTGAGTTATGGCGGGACCCTCGGGGTTCCTGTTGAGTGTAGGCCCGTGTGTCCGGGAACTTCTTGAATCGCACCAAGGGACCGAAGGACCCTTTCAAGGTCCAAGAGGGAAGGTGTGATTTCCCTCCACATGCAGCAGCAGAAAAGGGCCTCAACGCGCATGGAAGGGAGAACCTCCTGTTGTTTCTCGAGTTGCAGCAGGTCCTTCTCGAGTTACGACGGGGACCTCAGGGACCTTCTGGTGTGGCCAGAGGAGAGGGCAGTCTCCGTGCGAATGGCGAGGGACATTTCGGGAATCCTCTCCAGTCGGTGGCGGGTCCTAGGCCCACGTCTGGAGCTGCGATCGGACCCTGAGTTTTGCTCGAAAGTGCTGACATGGGACTTGGGTCCCTCTGGAGTGTCCACAGGGTGGTCAGGCCTCGTCTCGAGTGGAGACATGCACGCTCACTCTCCTCCTGAGCGGTAGCACCACTGTGAGGCTTCCTGTCGCGTTGACACAGGGATCTGTGGTTTTCCCTTGAGATGCCACCAGGGCTGTCACACGTGCCAACATGGGGTCAGTCGATCCTCGGAGTGACAGTCGAGCGAATGCAGGGAAATCAGGTTCATCGGGAGTGGATTGAGACTTCTGAGTTCTTGTGGCCTGATGGCACGATCCCTGGAGGTCATCTCCACTCTACTGTGTAGGGCAACTCCTTCTGGTATGCAATGGGACCGCAGCGAATCCCTTCCCTACGAAGCACGGAAACTAACTCTCACCTCGCGCTGAGGAGGGGACAAAGGGGCTCCTCTTCAGTTATTGTGGGACTGTCGGGGTTCCTGTCGAGTGGAGGCGAGTGTGTCCGGGAACTTCTTCAGTCGCAGCAAGGGACTGAAGGACCCTTTCGAGGTCCAACAGAGAACATGAGATTTCCCTTGACATGCAGCAGCAGAAAAGGGCCTCAACAGGCATGAAAGGGAGAACCTCCTGGTGTTTCTCGAGTTGCAGCAGGTCCTTCTCGAGTTACGACGGGGACCTCAGGGACCTTCTCGTGTGGCCTGAGGAGAGGCCATTCTCCGTGCGAATGGCGAGGGACATTTCGGGATTCCTCTCCAGTCGGTGGCGGGTCCTAGGTCCACGTCTGGAGCTGCGGTCGGACCCTGAGCTTTGCTCGAAAGTGCTGACACGGGACTTCGGTCCCTCTGGAGTGCCAAATTGTGGTCAGGCCTCGTCTCGAGTGGAGACATGCACGCCCGCTCTCCTCCTGAGCGGTAGCAGCACTGTCAGGCTTCCTGTCGCGTTGACACACGGATCTGTGGCTTTCCCTCGAGATGCCACCAGGGCTGTCACACGTGCCAAAATGGGGTCAGTCGATCCTCGGGGTGACAGTCGAGAGAGTGCAGGGCAATCAGGTTCATCTGGAGTGGATTGAGACTTCTGGGTACTTGTGGCCTGATGGCACGATCCCTGGAGATCATCTCAACTCTCCTTTGGAGAGCACCTTCTCCTGGTATGCAATGGGAACGTCGCGAATCCCTTCCTGACGAAGCACGGAAACTAACTCTCACCTCGCGCTGAGGAGGGGACAAAGGGGCTCCTCTTGAGTTATGGCGGCATCCTCGGGGTTCCTGTCGAGTGGAGGCGTGTGTGTCCGGGAACTTCTTGAGTCGCAGCAAGGGAGTGAAAGACCCTTTCGAGGTCCAAAAGGGAAGGTGTGATTTCCCTAGACATGCAGCAGCAAAAAACAGCCTCAACGCGCTTGGAAGGGAGAACTTCCTGGTGTTTCTCGAGTTGGAGCAGATCCTACTCGAGTTACGACGGGGACCTCAGGGACCTTCTCGTGTGTCCTGAGGAGAGGCCAGTCTCCGTGCGAATGGCGAGGGACCTTTCGGGATTCCTCTCCAGTCAGTGGCGGGTCCTCGGTCCATGTTTGGAGCTGCGGTCCGACCCTGAGCTTTCCTCGAAAGTGTTGACATGATACTTTGGTCCCTCTGGAGTGTCCACAGGGTGGTCAGGCCTCGTCTCGAGGAGAGACATGCACGCCCGCTCTCCTCCTGAGTGGTAGCAGCACTGTCCGGCTTCCTGTTGCGTTGACACACGGATCTGTGGCTTTCCCTCGAGATGCCACCAGGGCTGTCACACGTGCCAACATGGGGTCAGTCGATCCTCGGGGTGACAGTCGAGAGAGTGCAGGGAAATCAGGTTCATCTGGAGTGGACAAAGACTTCTGGGTACTTGTGGCCTGATGGCATGTTACCTGGAGATCATCTCGTCTCTCCTGTGGAGAGCACATTCTCTTGGTATGCACTTGGAACGCCGCGAATCCCTTCCTGACGAAGCACGGAAACTAACTCTCACCTCGCGCTGAGGAGGGGACAACGGGGCTCCTCTTGAGTTATGGCGGGACCCTCGGGTTTCCTGTCGAGTGGAGGCGCTTGTGTCAGGGAACTTCTTGAGTCGCAGCTAGGGAGTGAAGGACCCTTTCGAGGTCCAAGAGGAAAGGTGTGATTTCCCTCGACATGCAGCAGCCAAAAAGGGCCTCAACGCGCATGGAAGGGAGAATCTCCTGGTGTTTCTCGAGTTGCATCAGGTCCTTCTCGAGTTATGACGGGGACATCAGGGACCTTCTCGTGTGGCCTCAGGAGAGGCCAGTCTCCATGCGAATGGTGAGGGACCTTTCCGGATTCCTATCAAGTTGGTGGCGATACTAGGTCCATGTCTGGAGCTTCAGTCGGACCCAGAGATTTGCTCGAAAGTGCTGATATGGGACTTGTGTCGCTCTGGAGTGTCCACAGGGTGTTCAGGCCTCGTCTTGAGTGGAGACATGCACACCCGCTCTCCTCCTGAGCGGTAGCAGCACTGTCAGGCTTCCTGTCGTGTTGACTCAGGGATCTGTGGCTTTCCCTCGAGATGCCACCAGGGCTGTCACACTTGCCAACATGGGGTCAGTCGATCCTCGGTGTGGCAGTCGAGAGAGTGCAGGGAAATCAGGTTCATCTGGAGTGGATTGAGACTTCTGGGTACTTGTGGCCTGATGGAACGATCCCTGGAGCTCATCTTGACTCTCCTGTGGAGAGCACCTCCTTCTGGTATGCAATGGGAATCCAGTGAATCCCTTCCCGACGAAGCACGGAAACTACCTCTCACCTCGCGCTAGAGACTGGCCTCTCCTGAGCCCAAACGAGAAGGTCCCTGAGGTCACCGTCGTAATTCGAGAAGGACCTGCTGCAACTGGAGAAACACAAGGAGGTTCTCGCTTCCATGCACATTGAGGCCCTTTTCTGCTGCTGCATGTCGAGGGAAATCACACCTTCCCTCTGGGAGCTTGAAAGGGCCCTTCACTCCCTTGCTGCGACTCAAGAAGTTCCCGGACACACGCGGCTCCACTCGACAGGAAACCGAGGGTTCCGCCATAACTCAAGAGTAGCCCCTTTCTCCCCTCCTCAGCGCGAGGTGGCAGTTAGTTTCCGCGCTTCGTCAAGAAGGGATTCGTGGCATTCCCATTGCATACCAGAAGGAGGTGCTCTCCACAGGAGAGTCGAGATGATCTCCAGGAATCGTGCCATCAGGCCACAAGAACCCAGAAGTCTCAATCCACTCCAGATGAAGCTGATTTCCCTGCACTCTCTCGGCTGTCACCCCGAGGATCGACTGACCCCATGTTGGCACGTGTGACAGCCCTGGTGGCATCTCAAAGGAAAGCCACAGATCCCTGTGTCAATGTGACAGGAAGCCTGACAGTGCTTCTACCGCTCAGGAGGAGAGCGGGCGTGCATGTCTCCACTGGCGATGAGGCCTGACCACCCTGTGGACACACCAGAGGGACCCATGTCCCATGTCAACAGTTTCGAGCAAAGCTCAGGTTCCGACCGCAGCTCCAGACGTGGACCTAGGACACGCCACCGACTGGAGAGGAATACCGAAAGGTCCCTTGCCACTGGCATGGAGACTGGCCTCTCCTGAGGCCACACGAGAGGGTCCCTGAGGTCCCCGGCGTAATTCGAGAAGGATCTGCTGCAATTCGAGAAACACCAGTTGGTTCTCGCTTCCATGCGCATTGACGCACTTTTCTGCTGCTGCATGTCGAGGGAAATCACACCTTCCCTCTTGGACCTCGAAAGGGTCCTTCACTCCCTTGGTGCGACTCAAGAAGTTCCCAGACACACGCGCCTCCTCTAAAAGGAACACCGAGGGTCCCGCCATAACTCAAGAGGAGCCCCTTTGTCCCCTCCTCAGCGCGAGGTGAGAGTTAGTTTCCGTGCTTCGTCGGGAAGAGATTCGCGGCGTTCCCATTGCATACCAAAAGGAGGTGCTCTCCACAGGAGAGTCGAGATGATCTCCAGGGATTGTGCCGTCAGGCCACAAGTACCAAGAAGTCTCAATCCACTCCAGATGAACCTGATTTCCCTGCACTCTCTCGACTGTCACCCCGAGGATCGACTGACCCCATGGTGGCACCTGTGACCGCCCTGGTGGCATCTCGATGGAAAACCACAGATCCCTGTGTCAACGGGACAGGAAGCCTGACAGTGCTGCTACCGCTCAGGAGGAGAGCGGGGGTGCATGGCTCCACTCGAGATGAGGCCTGACCACCCTGTGGACACTCCAGAGGGACCCAAGTCCCATGTCAGCACTTTCTAGCAAAGCTCAGGTTCTGACCGCTGCTCCAGACGTGAACATAGGACTCGCCATCGACTGGAGAGGAATCGAAAGGTCCCTCGCATTCCCACGGAGACTGGCCTCTCCTAAGGCCACACGACAAGGTCCCTGACGTCCCCGTCGTAACTCGAAAAGGACCTGCTGCAACTCCAGAAACACCAGGAGGTTCGCCCTTCCATGCGCGTTGAGGCCCTTTTCTGCTGCTGCATGTCGAGGAAACCACACCTTCACTCTTGGACCTCGAAAGGGTCCTTCACTCCCTTGCTGTGACTCAAGAAGTTCCCGGACACACGCGCCTCCACTCGACAGGAACCCTGAAGATCCCGCCATAAATCAAGAGGAGCCCCTTTGTCCCCTCCTCGGACCGAGTTGAGAGTTAGTTTCCATGCTTCGTCGGGAATGGATTCGAGGCATTCTCATTGCATACCAGAATGAGGTGCTCTCCACAGGAGAGTAGAGATGATCTCCAGGGATCGTGCCATCAGGCCACAAGTACTCAGAAGTCTCAAGCCACTCCAGATTGACCTGATTTCCCTGCACTCTCTCGACTGTCACCCCGAGGATCGACTGACCCCATGTTGGCACGTGTGACAGCCCTGGTGGCATCTCGACGGAAAGACACAGATCTTTGTGTCAACGCGACAGGAAGCCTGACAGTGCTGCTACCGCTCAGGAGGAGAGCGGTCGTCTATGTCTCCACTCAAGACGAGGCCTGACCACCCTGTGGACACTCCAGAGGGACCCAAGTCCCTTGTCAGCACTTTCAAGCAAAGCTCAGGATCTGACCGCAGCTCCAGACGTGGACCAGGACCCGCCACTGACTGGAGGGGAATCCCGAAAGGTCCCTCGCCATTCACACGAAGACTGGCCTCTCCTGCGGCCACACGAGAAGGTCTCTGAGGTCCCCGTCGTTACTTGAGAAGGACCTGCTGCAACTCGAGAGACACCAGGAGGTTCTCCCTTCCATGCGCGTTGAGGCACTTTTCTGCTGCTGCATGTCGAGGGAAAACACACCTTCCCCCTTGAACCTCGAAAGGGTCCTTCCCTCCCTTACTGGGACTCAAGAAGTTCCCAGACACACGTGCCTCCACTCGTCAGGAACCCCGAGGGTGCCTCCATAACTCAAGAGGATCCCCTTGTCCCCTCCTCAGGGTGAGGTGAGAGTTAGTTTCCGTGCTTCGTCAGGAAGGGATTCACGGCATTCCCATTGCATACCAGAAGGAGGTGATCTCCACAGGAGAGTCGAGATGATCTCCAGGAATCCTGCCAACAGGCCACAATTACCCAGTAGTCCCAGTCCTCTCCAGATGAACCTGATTCCCCTGTACTCTCTCGACTGTCACCCCGAGGATCGACTGACCCCAAGTTGGCACGTGTGACAGCCCTGGTGGCATCTCGAGGGAAGACACAAATCCCTGTGTCAACGCGACAGGAAGCCTGACAGTGCTGCTACCGCTCAGGAGGAGAGCGGGCGTGCATGGCTCCACTCGAGATGAGGCCTGACCAACCTGTGGACACTCCAGAGGGACCCAAGTCCCATGTCTGCACTTTCGAGCAAAGCTCAGCTTCCGACTGCAGCTCCAGACGTGGAACTAGGACCTGCCACCGAATGGAGAGGAATCCCGAAAGGTCCCTCGCCATTCACACGGAGCCTGGCCTCCCCTGAGGCCACACGAGATGATCCCTGAGGTCCCCGTCGTAACTCGAGAAGGACCTGCAGCAACTCGTGAAAAAACAGTAGGTTCTCCCTTCCATGCACGTTGAGGCCCTATTCTGCTGCTGCCTGTCGAGGGAAATCACACCTTCCCTGTTGGACCTCGAAAGGATCTTCACTCCCTTGCTGCGACTCAAGAAGTTCCTGGACACACGCGCTTCCCCTCGACAGGAATCCCGAGGGTCCGAAATCACTCAAGAGGAGCCCCTTGGTCCCCTCCTCAGCGCGAGGTGAGTGTTAGTTTCCTTGCTTCTTCCGGAAGGGATTCGCGGCGCACCCATTGCATACCAGAAGGAGGTGCTCTCCACAGGAGTGTCGAGATGATCTACAGGGATCGGGCCATCAGGCCACAAGGACCCAGAAGATTCAGTCCCCTCCAGATGAACCTGATTTCCCTGCACTCTCTCGTCTGTCACCCCGAAGATCGACTGACCCCAAAAGCCACAGATCTCTGTGTCAACGCGACAGGAAGCCTGACAGTGCTGCTACCGCTCAGGAGGAGAGCGTGCGTGCATGTCTCCACTCGAGACGATGCCTGACCACCCTGTGGACACACCAGATGGACCCAAGTCCCATGTCAACAGATTCGAGCAAAGCTCAGGTTCCGACCGCAGCTCCAGACGTGGACCTAGGACACCCCACCGAATGGAGAGGAATCCCGAAAGGTCGCTCGCCATTCGCCCGGAGACTGGCCTCTCCTGAGGCCACACAAAAAGGTCCCTGAGGTCCCCGTCATAACTCGAGAAGGATCTGCTGCAACTCGAGAAACACCAGGAGGTTCTCGCTTCCATGCGCATTGAGGCTCTTTTCTGATGCTGCATGTCGAGGGAAATCACACCTTCCCTCTTGGAGCTCTAAAGGGCCCTTCACTCCCTTGCTGCGACTAAAGAAGTTACCGGACACACGCGCCTCCACTCGACAGAAACCCGAGGGTCCTGACATAACTGAAGAGGAGCCCCTTTGTCCCCTCCTCAGCGTGAGGTGGGAGTTAGTTTCCGTGCTTCGTCGGGAAGGGATTCGCGGTGTTCCCATTGCATACCAGAAGGAGGTGCTCTCCACAGGAGAGTCAAGGTGATCTCCAGGGATCGTGATATCAGGCGACAAGTACCCAGAACTCTCAATCCACTCCAGATGAACCTGATTCCCCAGCACTCTCTCGACTGTCACCCCGAGGATCGACTGACCCCATGTTGGCACGTGTGACTGCCCTGGGGGCATCTCGAGGGAAGACACAGATCCCTGTATCAACGCGACAGGAAGCCTGTCAGTGCTGCTACCGCTCTGGAGGAGAGCGGGCGTGCATGTCTCCACTCAAGACGAGGCCTGACCACCCTGTGGACACTCCAGAGGGACCCAAATCCCATGTCAGCACTTTCGAGCAAAGCTCAGGAGTACCCAGAACTCTCAATCCACTCCAGATGAACCTGATTCCCCAGCACTCTCTCGACTGTCACCCCGAGGATCGACTGACCCCATGTTGGCACGTGTGACTGCCCTGGGGGCATCTCGAGGGAAGACACAGATCCCTGTATCAACGCGACAGGAAGCCTGTCAGTGCTGCTACCGCTCTGGAGGAGAGCGGGCGTGCATGTCTCCACTCAAGACGAGGCCTGACCACCCTGTGGACACTCCAGAGGGACCCAAATCCCATGTCAGCACTTTCGAGCAAAGCTCAGGATCTGACGGCGGCTCCAGACGTGGAACTAGGACCTGCCACCGACTTGAGAGGAATCCCGAAAGGTCCCTCGCCATTCCCACGGAGACTGGCCTCTTCTGAGGCAACACGAGAAGGTCCCTGTGGTCCCCGTCAAAACTTGAGAAGGACCTGCTGCAACTAGAGAAACACCAAGAGGTTCTCCCTTCCATGCGTGTTGAGGCCCTTTTCGGCTGCTGCATGTCTAGGGAAATCACACCTTCCCTATTGGACCTCGAAAGGGTCCTTCACTCCCTTGCTGCGACTCAAGAAGTTCACAGAAACACGCCCCTCCACTCGACAGGAGCCCCGAGGGACCCGCCATAATGCAAGAGGAGCCCCTTTGCCCCTACTCAGCGCGAGGTGAGATTTAGTTTCCCTGCTTCCGACCGAAGCTCCAGACATGGAACTAGGACCCGCCACTGACTGGAGAGGAATCCTGAAATGTCCCTCGCCATTCGCACGGAGACTGGCCTCTGCTGAGGCCACATGAGAAGGTCCTTGAGGTCCCCGTCGTACCTCAAGAAGGACCTGCGGCAACTAGAGAAACAACAGGAGGTTCTCCCTTCCATGTACGTTGAGTCCCTTTGCTGATGCTGCATGTCGAGGAAAACCACACCTTCCCACTTGGACCTCGAAAGGGTCCTTCACTCCCTTGCTGCGACTCAAGAAGTTCCCGGACACACGCGCCTTCACTCGACAGGAATCCCGAGGGTCCCGTGATAACTCAAGAGGAGCCACTTTGTTCCCTCCTCAGCGCGAGGTGAGAGTTAGTTTCCGTGCTTCATCGGGAAGGGATTCGCGGCGTTCCATTGCATACCAAAAGGAGGTGCTCTCCACAGGAGAGTCGTGATGAACTCCAGGGATCATACCATTAGGCCACAAGTACCCAAAAGTCTCAATCCACTCCAGATGAACCTGATTTCCCTGCACTCTCTCGACTGTCACCCCAAGGATCGACGGACCCCATGTTGGCACGTTTGACAGCCCTGGTGGCATCTCGAGGGAAAGCCACAGATCCCTGTGTCAACGCGACAGGAAGCCTGACAGTGCTTATACCGCTCAGGAGGAGAGCGGGCGTGCATGTTTCCACTCGAGACGAGGCCTGACCACCCAGTGGACACTCCAGAGGGAAGCAAGTCCCATGTCAGCACTTTCAAGCAAAGCTCAGGGNCCCTGGTGGCATCTCGAGGGAAAGCCACAGATCCCTGTGTCAACGCGACAGGAAGCCTGACAGTGCTTATACCGCTCAGGAGGAGAGCGGGCGTGCATGTTTCCACTCGAGACGAGGCCTGACCACCCAGTGGACACTCCAGAGGGAAGCAAGTCCCATGTCAGCACTTTCAAGCAAAGCTCAGGGCCCGACCGCAGCTCCAGACGTGGACCTAGGACCCGCCACCGAATGGAGAGGTATCCCGAAAGGTCCCTCGCCATTTGCATGGAGATTGTCCTCTCCTGAGGCCACACGAGATGGTCCCTGAGGTCCCAGTCATAACTCCAGAAGGACCTGCTGCAACTCGAGAAACACCAGGAGATTCTCACTTCCATGCGCGTTGAGGCCCTTTTCTGCTGCTGCATGTCGAGGGAAATCACACCTTCCCTCTTGGACCTCGAAAGGGTCCTTCACTCCCTTGCTGCGACTCAAGAATTTCCCGGACACACCCGTCTCCACTCGACAGGAACCCCGAGGGTCCCGCCATAATTAAAGAGGAGCCCCTTTGTCCCCTTCTCAGTGCGCGGTGAGAGTTAGTTTCCGTGCTTCGTCGGGAAGGGATTCGTTGCGTTCCCATTGCATACGAGAAGGAGGTGCTCTCCACAGGAGAGTCGAGATTATCTCCAGGGATCGTGCCATCACGACACAAGTACTCAGAAGTCTCAATCCACTCCAGATGAACCTGATTTCCCTACACTCTCTCGACTGTCACCCCGAGGATCGACTTACCTCATGGTGGCACGTGGGACCACCCTGGTGGCATCTCGATGGAAAGCCACGGATCCCTGTGTCAAAGTGACAGGAAGCCTGACAGAGCTGCTACCGTTCAGAAGGAGAGCGGGCGTGCATATCTCCACTCGAGACGAGACCTGACCACCCTGTGGACACTCCAGAGGGACCCAAGTCCCATATCGGCACTTTCGAGCAAAGCTCAGGTTCCGACCGCTGCTCCAGACGTGAACCTAGGACTCGTCATCGACTGGAAAGGATTCGAAAGGTCCCTCGCATTCACACGGAGACTGGCCTCTCCTGAGGCCAGACGACAAGGTCCCTGAGGTCCCCGTCCTAACTCGTGAAGGACCTGCTGCAACTCGAGAAACACCAGGAGGTTCTCCCTTCCATATGCGTTGAGGCCCTTTTCTGCTGCTGCATGTCCAGTGAAACCACACCTTCCCTCTTGCACCTCGAAAGGGTCTTTCACTCCCTTACTGCGACTCAAGAAGTTCCCGGACACACTCGCCTCCTCTCGACAGGAAACCCGAGGGTCACACAACGCGAAATTAAGCCTGACAGTGCTGCAACCGCTCAGGGGGAGAGCGGGCGTGCATGTCTCCACTGGAGACGAGGCATGACCACCCTGTGGACAGTCCAGAGGGACCCAATGTCATGTCAGCACTTCCGAGCAAAGCTCAGCATGCGACCGCAGCTCCAGATGTGGACGTAGGACCCGCCACCGACTGGAGAGGAATCTCGAAAGGTTCCTCGCCATTCGCAGTGAGAATGGACTCTCCTGAGGCCACACGAGAAGTTCCCTGAGGTCCCCATAGTAACTAGAGAAGGACCTGCTGCAATTCGAGAAACACCAGGAGGATCTCCCTTCCAAGCGCCTTGAGGCCTTTTTCTGCTGCTGCATGACGAGGGAAATCACACCTTCCCTCTTGTACCTCACAAGGGTCCTTCACTCCCTTGCTGCGACTCAAGAAGTTCCCAGACACACGCACCTCCACTCGACAGGAGCCCCGAGGGTCCGCCATCACTCAAGAGGAGCCCCTTGGTCCCCTCCTAAGCGCGAGGTGAGAGTTAGTGTCCTTGCTTCGTCAGGAAGGGTTTCGCGGCGCTCCCATTGCATACCAGAAGGAGATGCAAGCCACAGATCCCTGTGTTAAGGAGACAGGAAGCCTGACAGTGCTGCTACTGCTCAGGAGGAGAGCGGGCGTGCAAGTCTCCACTCGCGACAAGGCCTGACCACACTGTGGACACTCCAGAGAGACCCAAGTCCCATATCAGCACTTCGAGCAAACCTCAGTGTCTGACCGCAGCTCCAGACGTGAACCTAGGACCCGCCACCGACTGGAGAGGAATCCCGAAAGGTCCCTTTGCCATTTGCATGGAGACTGGCCTCTCTTGAGGCCACACGAGAAGGTCCCTGAGGTCCCCGTCGTAATTCGAGAAGGACCTGCTGCAACTGGAGAAACACCAGGAGGTTCTCACTTCCATGCGCGTTGAGGCCCTTTTCTGCTGCTGCATGTCGAGGGAAATCACACCTTCCCTCTTGGACCTCGAAAGGGTCTTTCACTCCCTTGCTGCAACTCAAGAAGTTCCCGGACACACGCACCTCCACGCAACAGGAACCCCGAGGGTCCCGCCATAACTCAAGAGGAGACCCTTTGTTCCCTCCTCAGCGCGAGGAGAGGGATAGTTTCCGTGCTTCGTCGGGAAGGGATTCGTAGCGATCCCATTGCATACCAGAAGCAGGTGCTCTCCACAGGAGAGTCGAGATGATCTCCAGGGATCATGCCATCAGGCCACCAGTACCAGAAATCTCAATCCACCCCAGATGAACCTGATTTTCCTGCACACTCTCGACTGTTACCCCGAGGATCGACTGACCCCATGTTGGCACGTGTGACAGCCCTGGCGGCATCTTGAGGAAAAGCCACAGATCCCAGTGTCAACGCGACAGGAAGCCTGACACTACTGCTACCGCTCAGGAGGAGAGCAGGAGTGCATGTCTCCTCTCGAGACGAGGCCTGACCAAATTCTGGACACTCCAGAGGGAAGCAAGTGCCATGTCAACACTTTCAAGCAAAGTTCAGGGCCCGACCGCAGCTCCAGACGTGGACCTGGGACCCGCCACCGAATGGAGAGGTATCCCAAAAGGTCCCTCACCATTCGCACGGAGACTGGCCTCTCCTGAGGCCACACGAGATGGTCCCTGAGGTCCCCGTCGTAACTCCAGAAGGACCTGCTGCAACTAGAGAAACACCAGGAGGTTCTCGCTTCCATGTGCGTTGAGGCCCTTTTCTGCTGCTGCATGTCGAGGGAAATCACACCTTCCCTCTGGGAGCTTGAAAGGGTCCTTCACTCCCTTGCTGCGACTCAAGAAGTTCCCAGACACACGCGCCTCCACTCTACAGGAACCCGAGGTTCCTGACATAACTGAAGAGGAGCCCCTTTGTCCCCTCCTCAGCGTGAGGTGGGAGTTAGTTTCCGTGCTTCGTCGGGAAGGGATTCGCGGTGTTCCCATTGCATGCCAGAAGGAGGTGCTCTCCACAGGAGAGTCGAGATGATCTCGAGGGATCGTGATATCAGGCCACAAGTACCCAGAACTCTCAATCCACTCCAGATGAACCTGATTCCCCAGCACTGTCTCGACTGTCACCCTGAGGATCGACTGACCCCATGTTGGCACTTGTGACTGCCCTGGGGGCATCACGAGGGAAGACACAGATCCCTGTGTCAACGCGACAGGAAGACTGACAGTGCTGCTACCGCTCTATGCTTCGTCGGGAAGGGATTCGCGGTGTTCCCATTGCATGCCAGAAGGAGGTGCTCTCCACAGGAGAGTCGAGATGATCTCGAGGGATCGTGATATCAGGCCACAAGTACCCAGAACTCTCAATCCACTCCAGATGAACCTGATTCCCCAGCACTGTCTCGACTGTCACCCTGAGGATCGACTGACCCCATGTTGGCACTTGTGACTGCCCTGGGGGCATCACGAGGGAAGACACAGATCCCTGTGTCAACGCGACAGGAAGACTGACAGTGCTGCTACCGCTCTGGAGGAGAGCGGGCGTGCATGTCTCCACTCGAGACGAGGCCTGACCACCCTGTGGACACTCCAGAGGGACCCAAGTCCCATGTAAGCACTTTCGAGCAAAGCTCAGGGTCCGACGGCGGCTCCAGACGTGGACCTAGGACCCGCCACCGACTTGAGAGGAATCCCGAAAGGACCCTCGCCATTCCCACGGAGACTGGCCTCTCCTGAGGCAACACGAGAAGGTCCCTGTGGTCCTCGTCAAAACTCGAGAAGGACCAGCTGCAACACGAGAAACACCAGGAGGTTCTCACTTCCATGCGCGTTGAGGCCCTTTTCTGCTGCTGCATGTCGAGAGAAATCACACGTTCCCTCTTGGACCTCGAAAGGGTCCCTCACTGCATTGCTGCGACTCAAGAAGTTCACGTACACACGCGCCTCCACTCGACAGGAACCCGAGGGTCCCGCCATAACTCAAGAGGAGCCCCTTTTTTCCCTCCTCAGCGCGAGGTGAGAGTTAGTTTCCGTGCTTCCGACCAAAGCTCCAGACATGGAACTAGGACCCGCCACTGACTTGAGAGGAATCCCGAAAGGTCCCTCGCCATTCGCACGGAGACTGGCCTCTCCTGAGGCCA
>SJXQ01006524.1:0-56195 GCA_006408695.1 Aepyceros melampus
TACTACAGCCCACCAGGCTCCTCCATCCGTGGGATTTTCCAGGCAAGTGTACTGGAGTGGGGTGCCATTGCTTTCTCCCTGACATTACTTTATCAGGGTGCATATTCAAGTCTCTGCCAAAGCAGTTAAAATTTCACTAGGTTACTCTGCTTTAAGGAAGTAGATTTAGGCCACAGAAGTTTAAATGGAAGGAGGAATAAGCACACAAAGGAACATATGTTAGCATGACCCTATAGGAGGCAGATTGTGCTTAGCTTAGACATTCTCCAGGCTTTGATGTTAAAGCATCAAGGAGGCAAATAAAACAGGAAAAGCAGAAGAGACAACAGCAGCAGCATTAAGAGCAACATTTTATGATTCTATTTTGCCTATAGAGGGTGCACCCAAACACTATTCCTTCTGAGCTCATCTGACTTGTGGGTACTCTACAACTTCTAAGATAAGTTTAATTTCTGAATCTCCATGAGATATTAGGAGCATTGTATCAATTACTCCAGTCCAGTCATACCATACATACTTTGCTGAAGCATGAAATTCCTAAAGCAGGACACAAAGACTTTCTTTCTATCATTTCAGACACAAGTTTAAAATGTAAATACTACTTAGAGGTAAGTAGTGTGAAATCAATAACAGATGTTTTTCAGTTTTGAAAAGGAAGATAGAAGACAGCAGTAGATCCTTAAGAAGAAAGAAGAGTTAGCAATTGTGAAGAGGCCAGAGACACACACAAAATATCAATCATATTTCCCTTACGGCCTTATACCTTACTTTTTAAAAAATTGTTCTTAGGCAACCTGTGCAATTGACTTCCAAGCTGGCTCAGTGGTAAAGAATCCACCTGCAACTCAGGAAACGCAGGTTCAATCCCTAGGTCGGGAAGATCACCTGGAGAAGGAACTGGCAACTCACTCAAATATTCTTTCCTGGGAAATCTCGTAGAGAGAGGAGCCGGGTGGGTTACAATTGATGGGGGTCACAAAAGAGTCAGGCAGGATTTAGCAACTAAACAACAACAACAACCTGTGCAATATCTATGAACATTTGACTATGTACCTTAATATAGATACCACTCTTTCAGAGTGTATTTTTACCTTTCCTGCCCTCCCTGTATTTCCCTTACGGCCTTATACCTTACTTTTTAAAAAATTGTTCTTAGGCAACCTGTGCAATTGACTTCCAAGCTGGCTCAGTGGTAAAGAATCCACCTGCAACTCAGGAAACGCAGGTTCAATCCCTAGGTCGGGAAGATCACCTGGAGAAGGAACTGGCAACTCACTCAAATATTCTTTCCTGGGAAATCTCGTAGAGAGAGGAGCCGGGTGGGTTACAATTGATGGGGGTCACAAAAGAGTCAGGCAGGATTTAGCAACTAAACAACAACAACAACCTGTGCAATATCTATGAACATTTGACTATGTACCTTAATATAGATACCACTCTTTCAGAGTGTATTTTTACCTTTCCTGCCCTCCCTGCACAGCTAAATTTTACTACTATAATTATCAGTTGGGTGATGACCCAATAATTCTATAGGAATTATGATATAAAATTTTGTATTTTTTAAAATATAAATTTATTTATTTTAATTGGAGGTTAATTACTTTACAATATTGTATTGGTTTTGCCATACATCAGCATGAATCCACCACAGGTACACATGTGTTCCCCATCCTGAACCCCTCTCCCTCCTCCCTCCCTGTACCATCCCTCTGGGTCATCTCAGTACACCAGCCGCAAGTATCCAGTACATGCATCAAACCTGGACTGGCGATTTGTTTCATATATGATATTACACATGTTTCAGTGCCATTCTCCCAAATCATCCCACCCTCGCCCTCTCCCACAGAGTCCAAAAGACTGTTCTATACATCTGTGTCTCTTTTATTGTCTCACTTACAGGGTTATTGTTACCATCTTTCTAATTCCATATATATGCGTTAGTATTCTGTATTGGTGTTTTTCTTTCTGGCTTACTTCACTCTGTATAATAGCCTCCTTAAAAAAACTGGAAATAAAACTGCTTTATGACCCAGTAATTCCACTGCTGGACATACACACTGAGGAAACCAGAATTGAAAGAGACATGTGTACCCCAATGTTCATTGCAGCACTGTTTATAATAGCCAGGACATGGAAGTAACCTAGATGTCCATCAGCAGATGAATGGATAAGAAAGCTGTGGTACATATACACAATGGAGTATTACTCCACCATTAAAAAACTTTTTATTTTAATGATCACAACATAAAGCATCATTTGAGAAAACTGAATATATCGAGTATGTTATGTATATTATAATAATTTATTTGTGTTATTATACACTAGAGACATAAAAACATAACTGCACTGAGAATTTTATGTTAGTTTATAATCTTTATTTCCTAAAATAATTGATGGGGCACTGAGTCAAGTCTTGGTAAAGATAATCTGAGTATTTTCCCCCCTCTTTTTGTGTCATCTACTGCTCCATCTGGATGTAAAGGTGATGTTTCTGAGGTTTGGGACACGGTTTGCCCAACATGGTTGGGCAACCATGTTATTCCCTAATTATTTTTTATGGAACTGATAGTTAGAATATATAATCTAAAAGGACAAAATAGATGGAAAACCATTGAGGGTACTGCAAAATAACAGTCAATCAAAAGAAATCAAGGATATAAATGACATTAACAAAAACTCATGAATTCTTGCCCTGTTTCAAAACCCAAATTTCTTTCCAATCCAGAACTAGGGGAGAAACAGGATCACAAGAAGGAAAGAATGTGCAATCCACAACAAGAAAATACAGTTAAGATTCCCCTAAACCTCATTCAAAGGCCATTTACTCAATGAAGTATACACTGGAGAAGGTTTATATTAATACATAGGGGACCAAAGTGTTACCATGGTGTTCGTATTACAGAAATGTATACATGAATCAAGTGATAAATGGAGTCCAGGCCCAAGGGTGATTCACAATGAGTACAGTGAGTTCCCAGACACCAGCTTTCATTTTCAGTAAAAACAATATACTTGGTAGTTGAAAGAACCTCCACATTAGTCTCTTAGCCTATGGAGAGGAGTCATTATAGTAGGGAAGGCAAAACTATATGAATCCTAGAAGATGTTAGCTGGTTACCACAAATTCAATCAAAAAGAAGCTTCATTTTCACGTGTTGTGTTAATGAACCATTTTTGCTGAAATAAATTAGCATGATTTTAAGTACATGGCATGTGACTACTGAGCTGGAAGAAGCTTCTTTTCTATGCCTATCAGACTTGAGAACAAGAAGTAGCTCCCATTCATATGTGATGGGTCACATAATAGTTTTATGGCTTTGTCCCAAAGCTAGATTAACCTTCTCCCCTTCTGACATAATATAGTTTGAAAAGATTTTGGCCATCTGGATATTCTGCAGAATATCACTTTGGTCCGCTATATCAAAGCTATTATGTTAATCTAACTAGATGACAAGATATGGGAACCACATTTGAGACCTTGATAAAGTACATATGTTCTAGACAGTGGAAGAAAAACTGTATGAGGATTCAGGGTCTTGCCACATCAATGTAGTTTTGTTATAAATTCAATGATCTGATGCATGACAGGACTTTAAAAAAAAAGAAAAAGATAAATGATTGTGTCTTTCATAGCCCATGGTGACTCACATCTTCCACTACCAAAGAAGCTCAATATCTATAAGGCTTCTTCAGTTACTGAAGCCAACATATTCCAAAAGTGGGAATAGAGCCCTGGTTCTCTATTGAATAACAATGAAGGCTGCTAGCTGGGAGTGGGGCCCAGTGCTGAAAGAACTCTTAGCAGGTGTAGGCTGTGTTGAAAGGAGTGCTGTTGCTTTGGCATATTATCTCAACAGAATCTATGGAATTAGATGTTTTGCATTAGAAAAAAAAAAAAAAGCCACATGGAGTTTAGGGCAAGCCCCTGTGAGAAAATTATAACATATACCATAGACCCAAGAAATTTGGCATAAAGCTATGCTACCTACTTCAAAGCTTTTTATTCCATCTGAAAATAGTCTCTGAAGTACTATTTAACCTCACAAGACATGCCTAATATGACCATGATCATGTGGCCAGAGACGCCCGTCATAAGCTGAGTTTTGTCACAGTAACAAAGTCATAACTTTACACAGGCCTAGCAGAAATTCATCACGTGATAGAAGTGGTGCCTCTTGGATAGACAGGAGCAGAGCCAATGAGCACAAGTAAGCTGCATGAGTAGGTAACCTAATGCCCCTGCCATGTGGTCCACCATTATCAATACACTGGTGCTTCTCCCTCACAATATCACTATATCATCATAGGACTGTGACCTTAGGACCAGCAGACAAAAAAGGAAACAAATCAATCTTAATACCTGTGTGCACTGACTCGGTTTTCTGGTTGAAACTGAAAATGGACTACTGCTGAATTTCAGCTTAACTCAAGGGTGATTTGAAAGACACTTGTGTGGGAATATCCTTCTAATGGGCAATTCACACTGTGTGGCTCTCACCTTCTATGCTGCATGGAAAGAAAAGTGGCCTGATATAAGGATGTATATGGGTTCATGAGTATCTTGGATGTGTCAAGGAAGAACAAGCTTAGTACTCAGGTAATCTTCTGATGGGCTTCCCTGGTGGTACAGTAGGAAAGACTTTGCCTGCCAATGCAAGAGATGCAGGTTTGATTTCTGAGTTGGGATGATCCCTGGAGGAGGAAATGACAACCTATTCCAGTCTTCTCGCTGGAAAATCATGTGAACAGAGGAGCCTAGTGGGCTACAGTCCATAGAGTTGCAAAGAGTTGGGCACAACTGAGCACACACACAGGATGATCTACCGATATACATCAGTTTGCAATCCTCTGCTTAATTTAATGATAAATAGATGACAAGCTCAGCATCTTTAGCTTGAAAAGAGCATGATGATCATGGGCTTACTTTTCTATATTACACTTCATTTTATTATATTTTGTCATTTTTCTTTTTTCCTTTGGGCCACATTGTGCAGCTTGTGGTATCTCAACCAAGGAGTGGACCCAGGCCCTTGGCAGTGAGAGTGTGGAGTCCTAACCACTGGAGTGCCAGGTGGTGGTGGTGTTAGTTACTCAGTTGTATCTGACTCTTTGTGACCCCATGGACTATAGCCCATGGATTCCTCTGTCCATGGAGTTCTCCAGGCAAGAATACTAGAGTGATTTGCCATTCTTTTCTCCAGAGGATCTTCCTGACCCAGCGATCAAACACAGGTCTTCCACATTGTAGGCAGATACTTTACCATCTGAGCCAACAGGGAAGTCCTTTGAACTGCCAGGGAATTTTCCAGACGTAATTTTATAATTTTTCCCAGGAAAAGGCTGACCACAATACTGGTGGGATTTTCCCAGATGGGGCAAACAGACAAAAGCGCATGCTTCCAAGTGACCCATGGATTGGGCTATAGTGAATACGATGGTACACCACTGAGATCCTCCTTCCAGAAGACTGAGATACCCATTCTTCCAACAGCTGGGAGTGTTGACTGCTGACAACTCACAGTTGGGCTCTTCTGGAATTACTCTCAGCCTAAAAAACTGCCTCACCAGTGTTAGTCCTCTTCCTCAGGGGCTGCTGCTGCTGCTAAGTCGCTTTAGTCGTGTCCGACTCTGTGCGACCCCATAGACAACAGCCCACCAGGCGCCCCCGTCCCTGGGATTCTCAAGGCAAGAACACTGGAATGGCTTGCCATTTCCTTCTCCAATGCATGAAAGTGAGAAGTGAAAGTGAAGTCGCTCAGTCGTGTCCAACTCTTAGCGACCCCATGGGCTGCAGCCCACCAGGCTCCTCCATTCATAGGATTTTCCAGGCAAGAGACTGGAGTGGGGTGCCCTTGCTTTCTCAAACAGTTCACATCAAACGACTAGTCAGTGATAGGGTTCAAGTCCTGCGTCAATCTAGAACAACTTTAAAGGGCCATCACAACTTCACTGCAATATGTAGTACTGGCTGCAATATCACTTGTAATTGTATCCCAATTCAGTTTCTCACTCTGCCCTATCCTCCTATCCTCATTGCTTTAGTGGTCTGTTTGCTAAGAGCTTCCTAAGTTGCACTAGTGGTAAAGAAGCTGCCTGCCAAATGCAGGTAGACATAAGAGATGTGGATTTGATTCCTGGGTCGGGAAGATGCCCTGAAGAAGGACATGGCAACCCACTCCAGTAGTCTTGCCTGGAGAATCCCATGGACACAGGAGACTGGCAGGTTACAGTCCAGAGGGTTACAAAGAGTCAGACACAACTGAAGCACGCACACATTGCTAAGTACACCCTTCTGCGTGTCATCTTTGTCTTGAGTTCTGCTGTGGTCTGAATGCTTGTATATCCTCAAAATTCATGGATGGAAATACTAATCCATAATGTGATATATTAAGAGGTGGGGCCTTTGGGAGGTAATTGGGTTATGTAGGTGGAACCCTCATGAATAGTATTAGTGCTTTTATAATAAAAAGTTGCAGAGACATCTTCGCCTCCTTTTCCCTGTGAGGGTACAAAGAGAAGACATTGTATACAAATCAGAAAGTAGACCCTCAGGAGCCACCACATTGAACCTGCTGTTGCAGTGATTTTGGACTTCTCAGTCTCCAGAACTGTGAGAAAGAAATCTCTGTTTACCAGTTACCTAGCTTGTGGTATTTTGTTTTAGCATCTTACATGGATTAAAACAAAATCTATTTCTGGGAAAATCAACTTCTTGCTTCACTAATAATTAACTTTTTCCTATACTCTAGACAAAATTTCCACATGCCAGCAGAATAACACATATAGACAATTTCAAGATATCACCCTCCACCACTTAGAAAGTTCTCCTCTTTAGATTGCCCTCATCTATTTCCTGGCTTCCCAGATGGATTAGCAGGTAAAGAAGCTGCCTGGAATGTGGGAGATGCAAGAGACACAGGTTTGATCCCTGGATCAGGAATATTCCCTGGAGGAGGAAACGGCAACCCACTCCAATATTCTTGCCTGAAAAATCCCATGGACAGAGGAGACTGGTAAGCTACAGTCCAAAGTGTTGCAAAGAGTCGGACACAACTGAGCATGTATGCATCTATTTTCTGCCATCATTTAATTGTTCATTGCATTTTTTTCCCCTGTAAATTCTTCTTTTCTTTCCTACCTCTTCAGGTACTAATTTTTATTTCAAAGAATTATTTTAGTATTAACTCACTGTAACAAATACTTTTATTTTCTAAAAATACTTCCTCTCTGTGCCCTTAAAAATACTTGCATCATAAATACAATCATTAATATGTTCTATTTTATATTATTTTGATTTTGTCTACATATTGGGTGAAAGGGGCAGTGCTCTGTGGTTTAAAAACTTGAGGAAATAGTCCTAAAATGCAATTTCCTACATTCAAATAAATGGACCCATGAAAAGATATGCTATGTGTTGCATACACACTAAAAATGGGTTTTGAAATCAGAAAGATCTAATTGTTAATCACAACTCTTCCACTTTATGTGAACAAGTTATTCAGTGTCACCAAGCCCAAATTTCCTCCTTCGTCTATGAACACAGCATCTTATTTTAGAGCAGCATTATAAAGATTAAACAATTCACTGAAAGAGCTTAGTATCTTTCTGAGCACATGGGTTCAGTAAGTGATGAGTACTTTTATTAATGAAGGAACACCTTTTTATCTCCTTGGATCCCTAAACTTGATCTTTGAATAAGGTAGGTGTTCAGTGCATGCTTTTGACATGACTTTTAATGAATATTCTCCAATATTTTTCATAAAGAAAACAGTCAGGATATTAATAATAGGTTTCTACAATGGTATTGAATTTTAAATCTCTGATGAAAAGGATAACAGCAAGGCAAATACTGAGTATGCCCCTGGTGATTTTCAATAGCACGGCTTTAGAAATGTAAAATCTGGAAATATAGGGCTCTCCATATTTTAATCATGGGATAGTACTTACGTTACCCATACCTAATCCTGCTTAATGTTGGCAGGTGATTTAAAGTTTATATTAATCCCAGCAAGTACTATGGAAAACCTATCTCCTCAACTTTGTTTCTTTGAAAATCTACCCCACCAACATATATCATTTTCTTTTATAAAACAGAAATCCACAGAGATACACATAATCTTCCTATTAATGCAATATTAGTGCAATGCTTGAAAAAGAACCTTAACTCTGGACAATGGTAATAAAACAATGTCAAAAAAATGGAAATGTTTCAAGAACATATAAAATATTTAATATGTTTTCTGTAGAAAACCATATCTGTTAGGGAATTTTAGAAATCTCTATTAATTTAGATAAAAAGCTATCCAAGAACTTTTAAGCATATGTGAACTTGAGGGAAATAATGTACTGCTTTTATAATTGTGAATAGAAAGTCACTAAAAAAAAATACAGAAATATTCACACTAAATTATAGAAGTCCTCTTTCATTTTTTTTCAATCCCCTTCCCAGAAGTAACCCCTGTTTACAGTTTGTTGTATATATTTTGTCTTTCCCATGCCTTTAATATGTCCATATTAACTATATTTTATTCATTTTTATACAGGACATGACGAGTATCTTTCTTTCCATGGAGGCATAGCTGAAATAAGTAAAGTGTAGAAGAAAATGTTCCCTAATTAATAAATTATTTTCTAGAACTTTGAATATAGTTAAAACATAAAGTAAGTTGTAGGAACTTCGGGAGGAAGGGATGTTTGTAGAAATGAGAAATCTCTTTGTAGCTTAGTTTTAACACTTTCTTATCATCACTCCTTCAATTGTCCACCTTTTCTTTAATTTTGTCAAGGTTTCAAGAATATAAAATGTGAATTTTCCTTTTAAAAACTCTGAAGATCTGTATTTTTTACTGGAGTTATACAGTTGAAATCTGTATCCTGGCTATGAAAAGGACCTCTTTTGAATTTCATATATTTAAACTATGAATCTCTCAAAGTCTTTTGCAAATTATTGTATAATATTATGGTTAACTGAAAGTATATGAAAAAAATAAGAAAACAACACCAATAAAATATTTTAGTTAGCTCCATTTCTTTTGCCATTCTATCCCTTTCTTGGCCATTGCTGTCAATCAAGTATAATTGTGAAATTGCCTTGTAGATGGATATAAATGGAGATGAGTTTGAAACTCATTTTCTTTTTTAGTCTAGTCTGAAAATTCAACTCCATGCCATTTCTTGGACATACAATGGATAACAGCCCTTTATTTAAAGGACATCTGGTCATCAATATAATTTGATTTTCATCTACAGGAGGCTAGATGTGTATATGTGTGTCTGTGTGTGAGTTCAGACTAATACTGAAGACCTAAGCATATGAATGATCATTAGCAGAAATAGTAAAGGAAGTTAAACAAGGAGATTATAATAAGAAAATGCAATAATGGGAAACTTGCTTAATGAGGACATTGGTGCCAAACTACATTATTCATAGGACATTCTGATTAGAGACAAATGTAAAATGAAACCTACATTCCTTAGTGGAAGTGTTCATTTACATTTCAAATAAATACTATTACTCCAACCTTTGGCTGAGAAAATGAGCCTTCATACTGAATAACTAAAGACCCCTCCCCACCCAAGATAATGTGTACCAAATATATTGTTAAGTAATAAATGGAGGAGTCAAGTACATTTTCTTGATTTTGAGAGTTACAATTTATTGTATATCCAGTGTAAGACACCATTAATAAATGTAATAAATTCAGGACCTCTATGCATGAAATTAAATATGACTATAAATAGATTTATATATTTTTATCATTTTATTGTATTCCCATAGTTCCTTTTCTCATTTTGGGTCAATCAGCTCTACTGATGAAAGCAAAGTGATAATGAGACCTGTTTATGGGTTATAGTTTTTCTTATTTTAGGTTTCTTGGCCATAAAAGAGAATCACAAATACTACAAAGTGTAGATGAATTATCCAGAACAAATATTCCCAGTGAGTGTGTGTATGTGTATAGAGCAGTATGTTTATCCCAATCACCTGTGAAAATTTTGCACATTATAGAGTTTCTTTTGGATATAGAATATGACTTGAGACTAATCACTTGGTTGAGAGCTTCCTGCAGGAATCTAGGAAGCAAGAATTGAGAACAATTGGTAGAAGAGAAGCATCTGAGTAAAACTCCAAGCACTAATTATACTTTTATACAATTCTATTACTGAAGAGAATCCATTAAAAGAAAAGATACTAAAGATTAAAAGGTGCTTACTCCTTGGAAGAAAAGTTATGACCAACCTAGATAGTATATTCAAAAGCAGAGACATTACTTTGCCGACCAAGTTCCGTCTAGTCAAGGCTATGGTTTTTCCTGTGGTCATGTATGGATGTGAGAGTTGGACTGTGAAGAAGGCTGAGCACCAAAGAATTGATGCTTTTGAATTGTGGTGTTGGAGAAGACTCTTGAGAGTCCCTTGGACTGCAAGGAGATCCAACCAGTCCATTCTGAGGGAGATCAACCCTGGGATTTCTTTGGAAGGAATGATGCTAAAATTGAAGCTCCAGTACTTTGGCCACCTTATGCGAAGAGTTGACTCATTGGAAAAGACCCTGATGCTGGGAGGGATTGGGGGCAGGAGGAGAAAGGGACAACCGAGGATGAGATGGCTGGATGGCATCATGGACTCAATGGTCTGAGTGAACTCTGGGAGTTGGTGATGGACAGGGAGGCCTGCTGTGCTGCGATTCATGGGGTCGCAAAGAGTCGGACATGACTGCACGACTGAACTGAACTGAACTAAAGATACTTTTTTGAATGGAGCATAAACTTATACATGGACTTTTGAGTGGAGAATAATTCATTCTTTGTGAAGAAAAAGTAAGGACTGGAACTCATTCTTTAATGGGATACAGAGAAAGAAACAGATACAATATATTTTAAAGTTAAGAAAAAGTAGACTCTGTTAAACTCTTTGGTATTTGATATCCTCTGGCATATTAGTAANACCTCTATTTTAGGTGTCCATGTTTATCCAATTCAATTTTAACATGAAATCCTTTGAAGATGAGGGTATTTTGACATTGACAAACTTGTGGGGTTTTCAAAGAAAGACGCATACATACCTACAGTGGCTATTTGAACAGAGAGATGTAGTGAAGGTCAGAGGAAGAGCAGAAGGAAACTGAAACCCCATTAACAAAAGCAGGGGAAAAAAAGCAGATGTGTATAAGAGACAGTATATATATATATATATATATATATATTCTTGAGAGGAAAATACACAAGAAAAATTTTAAAAATATTAGGAAATTTATAACTAGCAATGATTAGTGATATTGATACTAGACATTGAGAAAAAAAAGTCTTAGAATTTGAACTATAGTCTTGTGCTGGGAAGACCTCCATGATACTTCTGTGGGTGGTTTGAATAACATGCTATCCTTGCCCATTACCCAATCTTTGACCTTTGGTGACATTTAGATGTAGGTGGGTAACAAAGAAATTAGTCCTCACATAAGCCACCTATCTTAAACAGCATTACATTTCACTAAGGATCCATGCCATCATGAAATACAGATAAAGCAGGAGGATGTGTGGAGTATCCTGTATGGCTCAAGTTCTTTCCTGTTAGGGTATTATGCTTTCTGATTGGATATAGATTGCGTTGCTCAAGAGGTTTCCAGTTTAGTTCAAAGGAAATTATTTTAGAATGAAGTTGGACTATGAAGCATCTTCATTTCATACCCCAGAGATTTGTATAATTTACATGACATTCTCCAGAGAGTGATGCCTCATAAATCCATAGAGTATAGATTTGTTTATTATAAGCAATCCCAAACTAGAGTCATGTTACACAAAGCAGTCCATGCATCAGGACTCTCATTGGACAATAAACTAGGAGGTCAATTATCAGCACATTTACAAGGAATTAAGTTAGCTGCCTCTTTATTTCTCCAGAAACACTTCCCCAGTAATTGAGAGGAATATTTCATGGCACATCTTTTTTTAAAATTCCTTTCATAGGCTAAATTTTCAGTGAATTCATTTTTGGCATTAACCATAGAGTAATGCCATTGCCTAAGTACCACTAATTATATATTAGAAAATGCTAATGGATATTTTAGCATTTTCTAACAGTTGGACACAACTGAAGTGACTTAGCAGCAGCAGCAGCAGCAGGCAATGGCACCCCACTCCAGTACTCTTGCCTGGAAAATCCTGTGGACAGAGGAGACTTGTAGGCTGCAGTCCATGGGGTCACTGAGTCGGACACAACTGAGCGACTTCACTTTCACATTTCACTTTCATGCATTGGAGAAGGAAATGGCAACCCACTCCAGTGTTCTTGCCTGGAGAATCCCAGGGATGGTGGAGCCTGGTGGGCTGCCGTCTATGGGGTCGCACAGAGTTTGATACGACTGAAGTGACTTAGCAGCAGCAGCTGTGTTACAAAACTTTGTTTTACGCTGTTGCATGTTATATACTAGTGCACAGGAACACTCAGAGGACTCTAATACAGGTAGGATATTGCAAAGAAGTTGAGATGTTTCCAAAAGAGCAACTAGTTGCTGTCCTTCTGAGTTGGAAGGTGGTGTATTGGTGCAATATATTTAGATTTTTCATCGACAGACACTATATGTGCAGCAGACTCGGGTGTTTGGCTATCTTTGAAGCTTTCAGAATTGCATCAGAATTGGCATACTTTTGGTGGTTCAGTTCAGTTCAGTTACATCTGGATTGTAGAGTGTCTGCAAATCTGTTAATACGAATATACTGTTTCTTCCTGCCCTACCATCAAAACATTCCTGTTTTGTGGCACATACCCCTAGTCAGGAGCTACCATAACAAGGTAATTTGGTTTATTAATACATAACAACAGAAGCAGCTTAATGTTTACATCTTCCAGATAACAACATCTAGAACCTTAGATTGCTTAACCTAAGTAATTTAATAAAATTTTTATTTTAGACTATGGACAGATCTATTTTATCCAGTCATTTGTTTCTTTTGTATATTAACTACCCATTCTAACTGGCTACAAGTTGCATTTATCTCCCAGTAAACAAACACTAAATGTTTTCTTGACCAAACAAACTTTGAAAAATGAGACATTTCTCTTCATCTAGGCATTTTGAGTTTTTCTTTTGAAAAAATCATTTATTTTCTCAATCGTACAGCAGTTGAGAAAGCTGCTTTCTTATGTTGAAAATAATGCATGTATTTCAGGCAAATTACATTTTAATACTTCAGAGCAAGATATAAATGAAATTGAAATGAACATTTATTCCTGCAGCCATTTTCTAGAACACACAATGCCCACAGCCATAACTTGATATAAATAATGGTGGTATTATTATTTGTGCTGCTGTTTTAATTGAGTACAGGGTACAATGGCATTTATTCAAATGTTCATCAACTGCACATAATAATTGTTTGGCAACATGCTACAGTAAGTGACACGATCTCTATTAATTCCTATGGTACTCATTGTTAGCATATGAATCATACTAAATTGTTTCAGTATTCATGTGGGTATAAACTGTAATTCCATGGGAATCCTATTGTAATTTGCCAGAGCATTAATTAATACTACTGTGAAAATATGAGCAGGTAAGTTACAGACAGAAATGAAGTAAGGAAAGCCAGCAACCTAAAGCCCCAAACGATACTATTTTCTATTATGACCATTTGTATTTTTTAGATATGTGAAAGAACTGCCAAGTATAGGAGGTGACCCAATTAATCAACTCATATCTCTCATACCCAGTAGGTTATTGGAGGATCCTCAAAATTAATGCTAATTTCAGGAATTTCATCTCATCAGAAGGCCCTTGCCTCACTAATATCCAAAGGACCTCTGTATTTTAAATGCCTCAGGGAAATATCCATCTTTGTAGTATTCCATCTAAAGGGAGATTTCTTGAGAATAACAGTCACTATTTTACAGGCATTCAGGTAAATATAGTTAGGTCATATAACTAGTAATGATATATGCAATTACAACTGCATAAAAAATACAATATCTAGGTTAAAATGTCAAGTTTTATTGAGTTCATCATGGTGTTACAAAGGTGCAAAAGATGATAGTAGACATTACTTACCCAAATGGTTATGGCTGCTTAAGCTTGGTCAGTTGATTGAACTCACTGTGTTTCTGCTGATTCATCTTTTTAATGTGGATCATATAATGTCTACCTATGAGAAAGGAGCTGCATCGAAAGATTTCTTATGAGACCAGCCAAGTCATCCATTGCAAATCTATGACCTTAGACTAATTTGTCCAGACTACAGCTGACTAGTCTTCTCTTTGTCTCTCAGGGTGACGTTGCTCCTGTTCCCAGGTACATGTATCTGTGTGATTGTCTCCCTTCCTTTTTTCTCAGTGTATATGTATGTAAGCATTTGTTGTTGTTGTTTTTCAGTTGCTCAGTCGTGTCCAACTCTTTGCAACCCCATGGGCTGCAGCACGCCAGAGTTCCCTGTCCTTCACTATCTCCGGGAGTTTGCTCAAACTCATATCCATTGAGTTGGTGATGCCATCCAACCATTTCATCCTGTCATTTGCTTCTTCTCCTGCTTTCAATCTTTCCCAGCATCAGAGTCTTTTCTAATGGGTCGCTTCTTCACATCAGGTGGCTAAAGTTAGGAGCTTCAGCTTCAGCATCAGTAGCCCTTCCAGTGAATCTTCAGGGCTATTTTCGATTAGGATTAACTGGTTTGATCTCCTTGCTGTCCAAGGGGCTCTCAAAAATCTTCTCTAGCACCTCAGTTTGAAAGTATCAACTCTTTGGCACTCAGCCTTCTATGGTCCAAAAAAGGGACCATATTATATTTTCTATTGTTGACGTATTTTCAAAAGGTGTAATTTGCAGCAACTTCTTTCATTCACTTTATGCCTAATGAGCACTTCATTCACTCAACCAGGACTATGTTCAGATGTTCAGACAGGTGTCCAGTAACCAGCTTTCTGCCAAAGAAAGTGAAAGTGAAGTCGCTCTGTCATGTCCAATCCTTTGTGACCCTGTAGGCTGTAGACTACCATGGTCCTCCATCCGTGGGATTTTTCAGGCAAGAGTACTGGAGTGGGCTGCCATTTCCTTCTCCAGAGGATCTTAAAAAAAAAAAAATCTATTTTGTTCTCCTTAGTTTCTTTGTAGTATCTTTCTCTTTTTTTCTATCCCTCATACATAATCTATCTGTAATCTGAAACTGAGACTGAAGTCGCTCAGTTGTGTCCTACTCTTTGTGATCCCATGGACTGTAGCCTACCAGGCTTCTCAGTCCATGGAATTTTCCAGGCAAGAGTACTGGAGTGGGTTGCCATTTCCTTCTCCAGGGGATCTTCCCAACCCAGGGATTGAATCCGGGTCTCCTGCACTGCAGGCAGACATTTTACTTCTGAGCCAACATTTGTATTATACACATACAGCACACACATACTCACAGTCTTCTTTTTTTAACTATTTTTCTTTGGCTTTTGTACTGTCATTTGCTCTCACCTCCCTTTTTCTGTTGATAAACATCAAATAAAGTTTCAGCCCTTGACTTTCTGCTTTCTTTCTCTTCAATTTAGAATCTAGGTAGGAAAATAGATCTACTGTTACTGTTGTGTGTGAGTTCAGATGTGTTCGATTCTTTGTGACTCCATGGACAATAGCCTTCCAGCCTCTTCTGTCCATGGGATTCTCCAGGCAAGAATACTGGAGTGGGTTTCCATGCCCTCCTCCAAGGGATCTTCCTGACCGAGGGATCTAACCCACATCTTTTGTGTCTCCTACATTAGCAGGCAAATTCGTTACCACTAGCTCTACCTGGGAAGCTAAATTTCCTTAAGGACTTAGTAACATGACTTGAGAACACCTGGTTGCCACAGACATTCCCAGTCACTGTCTATCCATTTTCATTACTGATGTCTTAATTTGCACTTCAAGCTTGGACTATTGTAAAAGTATTTTGACATCTCAAGGCCTTTAGGTAATTCATCTCCTCTTGTTTCTTTTATTTCTTGCTTATTTCTTTACCTCTCCTCTTCATTTTCTGCTATGTTGTCTTCCTCACACACTAACACACCAATTCTGGTCAACAACCTAGTGTGTATCTATCCATACTCTTCACCATGAATATAATTCATATTGAAATGAAATCATTCACACACAGAATTTTTCATGCATTTGTTTGAAAAATAAGAACTTTTTATAGTGTTTCTGCATCTTAACATTCTCTTCTTAAAATACCACACTATTTTTAATGGTTATACAATTTACCCACAATATGAGTGTGCACAAATTATTTAACCATTCTCCTGATTAATGGACAAACTGTTTCCAGTTTTTGACCACTATGTACAATTCTGCAATGCATACACTTGTATAATTAATGTTTATTTATTTATTTAAAAAACTTTATGGAAAAAATTGCCTGGGAGTGAAAATTTTGAGTCAATAGTGTATTCATGTTTTAATTTAATAGATGCATAGGGACTGTAATAATTTGTATGTCTACCAATAATGTATGACAGTATCATTTTTCCTCAATTCCTGCCAGCATAAAATGTTGTCACATTTTTCCTTTATGAAGATAATGGTTATAAACTGACACTTCCTTGCTTTTTATTTTTTTCTTAGCCTATCTGATGAGTTTGAACATATTTTTGTGTAGTTATCAAATTTGCAGATCATGAATTGCTTATTTCTCTTTGGACACTGCATCAAATGATCTGGCCATCTTAGCCTTTTCTATAACAGAGATAATTTCACTTCTTCCTTCCCAATTTGGCTGTCATTTTTTCTTCTTGCCTGATTGTTCTGGCTAGGAATTCCCATATATACATTTAACAGAAGTCATGAAACTAGGTATCTTTGACTTATTCCTGAACATAAAGGAAAAGTTTTTCATCTTACACCATATTATTTTCCTTTTCTCCAAAGAACGTCTTTTAATACTTCTTGTATGGTAGGTCTACTGGTAACAAATTCTCTCAAATTCTGTTTGTCTGAGAAAGGTTTCATTTGTCCTTTATCTTTAAAAAATCATTCCCCAGGGTAAAAATTTCTAGATTGGTGTTTTCATTCTCTTAACACACTGCTAATTTTACTCCATTCTCTTTTAGCTTACATAGCATCTGAGAAATTTTGTGTAATTCATATCTTGTACATACTATAGGTGTGGTATTTTCCCCTCTAGTTTCTTTTAAAACCTCTTCTTTATCTTGGTTTTCTGTAGTTGGAAAATAATATGCCTAGATATATTTTTTTTTGGGGGGGAGGGTGTTGGTTATTTGTCCTGCTTGGTGTTTGCTGAGCTTCCTGAATCTACAGTTTTGTGTCCAACATCAATTTTGGGAAAATCTTACTCTTTTTTTTTTTTCCCAAATATTCCTTTTCCTCTCACTCTTTCTTCTCTTTACAGTATTTCCATTACACATATGTTACACCTTTTGAATTGACACACTCTTTGAAAATCTTATATTCTTTTTTTAAATTCTCTTTGTCTTTCAGTTTTAGTGGTTTCTATTGAGATATCATCCAGATCAGATGCTTTCCTTACCTGTGTTCAGTCTATTAATAAACTCATAAAAGATATCACTCATTTGTATTTCAATGTTTTGATCTCTAGCATTTCGTTTTTGTTTTTTGTTCTTCCTTAGAAATTCTATCTCTGTGCTTACATTGCCTATTTGTTCTTGCACGTTATTACTTAACTTTATCAACTAAAGCCCATAGCATATTAATCCTGATAATTCCAATATCTCTGCCATGTCTGGATTTGAGACTTTTTCTATTCACATTCTGTTTTTAGTCTTTTGGTATACCTTATATTTTTTTTTTTTCTTGGATAGCCAGACATGAGCTACTTTGCAAAATAAATGGTTGTAAGTAGCCCTTTAGAATTGTGGTGTTGATGTGCAAGAGGAGGGTTTTTTTAATTAGCCTTATGAATGAGTGTCCTGAGAAGGCAATGGCACCCCACTCCAGTACTCTTGCCTGGAAAATCCCATGGGTGGAGGAGCCTGGTGGGCTGCAGTATATGGGGTCACAAAGAGTCAGACACGACTGAGCGACTTCACTTTCACTTTTCACTTTCATGCATTGGAGAAGGAAATGGCAACCCACTCCAGTGTTCTTGCCTGGAGAATCCCAGAGACACTGGGCCCCCGTCTATGGGGTCGCACAGAGTCGGACACAACTGAAGCGACTTAGCAGCATGATTGAGTATCAGACTTTTGACAAAATTTTGCCTCAGGACTGTGAACTTCACAAGTGTTTTTATTACCTTTCTTTGCTGGAGCAGGATGGGCAGGGCGGGTTGCAGTTGGGTATTTTCCTTCTCACACATGGATAAATATGGATGAGTACAGTTGATTGGAGTTGAGTATTTTCCTTTCTCCAAATCAATCAGAAACAATCCCAATCAGATAATATCCCTGAAGTTTAGGCTCTGTTTATCTAGTTTCCCTAATGGGCAGTCTTCTTAGGAAGAAACTGAGTATGTAGTCATAATTTAAAATACCTACATTTCCCTTCCCAATCTAGAAGGATGAGATGTGTGTGTGTGTCTGTGTGTGTGTGTGTGTGTGTTTTTCCTCTGATATTTATGGGGAGAACATAATAGCAATCCTTGAGTTAAACTCACAAAAGTATATGGGCCTCCTTTTGGCTGGGTCCTCCTGGAGTATTACTCTCAGAGCTGTCACACTGTGCCTCCAGGAGTTCATCAATTACAGTCAGGTTTTCCTACCCTGACATTGATTCCTGTGCCAGTTTCTGCTTCTGAATCTCTGTTCTCATAAGACATGAAGTGAAGTGAAGTGTTAGTCTTTCAGTTGTGTCTGACTCTTTGTGATCCCATGGACTGTAGCCCGCGAGGCTCCTCAGTCCATGGGATTCTCCAGGCAAGAATACTGGAATGAGTATCCATTCCTTTATCCACGAGATCTTCCCAACCAAGAGATTAAACCCGGGTCTGCAGCAATGCAGGAAGATTCTTAACCATCTGAACCACTATGGTTCCCTATATTCATCTGGCTCTCCAATCACCTCGCTGGGTGCAGCAGCTTGCCTCCTGTCCTCAAATCCGTAATGGATCCAAAGAGTTTGTTTTTCAGTCTACTCAGCTCTTTACCTATTACTGGCACAGAGTCCCTACTCCTAAACTCCTTACATGTGGAACCAGAAACCAGAAGCAGCAGTGTGTTTTTTCTTTTTTTTTTAAGGTTCAGGACTCTGTTGATGGAATGGAATGTTCTGTATTTTTACTTATTTTTTTTTTCTTTCAGAAACATATGTTACATTTTGAAAGAGGCCTTTGGTGATATTTCATTAATATTGTATATTAAATTAAGTGTTCTTTGCCATTCTAATAGTAGTTTATGAGATACTTTGGTGCATACAAGTTAATGACTTCTTCATAAATTATACCTTCTACTTTTATAAAATGCTCCTGTTTGTCTTGACAAATGCTTTTACTCTTATGTTCCACTTTTTAAGTTATCTTGGCCTCCCTGCTTTCTTTATGATTGCATTCACTTACTCTCTCCCTGCCCAAGCCTTAATTTTTACTTTTTTAAAAAAATTATGTGTGTGTGTAGTTTTAGTATTATCTTTTAAATATCTTTCTGCTTTCTATTTCCACAATAATGTGTCATAATAAGAACCAAAACCCTAGAGCTTTACAACAATAATCGCTTATTCATTGCTCACTAACTTTGCAGCAAAATTCAGCTCTTCTGACCTATGGTTGGCTGATCTTGGCTGGATTTGCTTACGTTCAAATAGTCAACTGCAAATGAGTGGGAGTTCTTCAGATTTTGTCTATTGTTTTCTTATTTACCTAGAGATCTGCTCTCTGTTGGCTGATCTAGAATGGTCTCCATTAGAACAATCTGGTGCAACTCAGCTTATATTATGAGTTTTATCCTCCCTTGGGCTATCTCAAGGGCTTCCCAGATGCCTCAGTGGGTAAAGAATCTGCCTGCAATGCAATAGGCACAGGAGATGCAGGTTTGATCCCTTGGTCAGGAAGACCCCTTGGAGAAAGGAGTGGCTACCCACTCCAGTATTCTTGCCTGGAGAATCCCATGGACAGAGGAGCCTGGTAGTCTATAGTCCATAGGGTGGCAAAAGTGCCATGACTGAAGTAACTGAACATGCACACATGGGCTATCCCAAGCAGGTTGTCTTGGCTTTAGCAGATATGCAATAGCAATCAAGGGACAACATGCGACACATTGTGACCTGGCCTCAGTCCCTGATACACTGATTTGGCTAAATAAAATTATGGATTCAAGCAGTGGGGAAATAGCCATGCCTTTTTTAGTGTGAACAAAAAAAAGTAAATAATTGAACTACTTTTTAAAATCTACAGTAAACATACAAAGATTTGTGTGTCTTAATTGAATACTGGGAAGATTCAGTTTGATTTTATTTCTAATTTTTATTTTTAAAATTTCATCTCCTTTTCATTTCATTATATAAATTGACTAGACATGATGATACTCATTCTTTACTTTTATTTTATAATTTGAAAATTCTACTGTATCTATTATATTGTGATCAGTACTTGGTCACTTCAGTCATATCCGACCCATTGTGACCCTATGGACTGGAGCCCACCAGGCTCCTCTGCCCACAGGATTCTCCAGGCAAGAATACTGGAGGGGGTTACCATGCCCTTGTCCAGGAGATCTTCCTGACCCAGGGATCAAACCTGTGTCTCTTGTGTCTCTTGCATTGCAGGATTCTTTACCTGGTAAGTCCTCTACTATATTAGTTTTATTTTATACTAGTAGTTAATCAGACACTTGTGTTGAATAGTATATGAAAGTAAAATACTCTTTTCCCTGTGAAAGCATTCTGTTCTCCAGTGCTTACATCTGTCATCTCATGTGCATTTTCCCCATCTTGCTGCTGACCTCTCTTTTATATTAACTGTTTTAGTTTAGTACTCTCACTTTTGACCCTACAGTTTTCTCTGTATCTTGGGCTTTTATTTTGAGAATCTGTATTAATATTTACTTTATACATCAAATTCAGCTTATGGTTATATTTAACTATATAGATATGTGGTTGCAAAAGAGTATGAGAAAAGGGTAGAGGAACTACAACACAACAGAAGGACATTTCAAATAAGAAAATGCTTCAGAATTCACCCTTATTCTTCCCTTTTTCTGCTTTCTGTATCTTGTGGTCCATTTTTTAAATTTTTTTTTTTTTTTTTGGTGGATTAGCATGCATGCATGCTCAGTTGCTTCATTTGTATCTGACTCTTTGCAACCCCAAGGACCATAGTCTACATGCTCATCTGTCCATGGGATTTTCACAGCAAAATTACTGGAGTGGGTTGTCACGCCCTCCTCCAGGGTATTTTCCCACTCAGAATTCGAAACTATGTCTCCCGAATTTTCTGCATTTGCAGGTGGGTTCTTTACTGCTGAGCCAATGCTTTGGTAAGTACATTTTTTTCTCAGTGGTTAATATATATTCACTGAGCTGTCCTCGTTAGTATAATGGTGAGTATCCCCTCCTGTCTTGAGGAGACTGGAGTTCGATTCCCGACAGGGAGGCAACACACCCTTGGGGCTTCCCTTGTGGCTCAGCTGGTAAAGAATCCACCTGCAATGTGGGAGACCTGAGTTCGATCCCTGGGTTGGGAAGATTCCTTGGAGAAGGGAAATGCTACCCACTCCAGTATTCTGGCCTGGAGAATTCCATGGGCTGTATAGTCCACGGGGTTGCAAACAGTCAGACACAACTGAGTGACTTTCACTTCACTTCATATATATTCTCTTTTTAAAAATATTTATTTATTTATTTGTCTGCCCCAGGTCTTAGTTGCATCATGCAGGATCTCCTATCTTCCTTGTGGCATGCAGGATTTTTAACTGTGGCATGTGACTCTTCTGCACTGGGAGCACAGTGTCTTAGCCATTGAACCAGCAGGGAGCCAAGATGGCCTATGCTATTGTGTGCTGGGATATGACAGTGGATGAGTCATTTGCCCCCTCTACAGACACCAAGGAGAAGCTACTGGGCTTCTCTTAGATTAAAGACTCAGATCATCTATTCTGACCCTACTGGATTTCCTGGAAAGTGAAGTAGAGTATGGTTAAGATTTTCTTTGTATTTTATTTTATTTATTTATTTTTTACTTTACAATATTGTATTGGTTTTGCCATACATCGACATAAATCTGCCATGAGTGTATACATGTTCCCTATCCTTATCCCACTTCCCACCTCCCTCTCCATCTCATCCCTCTAGTTCATCCCAGTGCACCAGCCATGAGCACTCTGTATCATGCATCAAACCTGGACTGGCAATTCATTTCACATATGATAATTTACATGTTTCAATGCCATTCTCCCATATCATGCCACCCTTGCCCTCTCCCAGAGTCCAAAAGACTGTTCTATACATCTGTGTCTCTTTTGCTGTCTCACATACATGGTTATCATTACCATCTTTCTAAATTCCATATATATGCGTTAGTATACTGTATTGGTGTTTTTCTTTCTGGCTTACTTCACTCTGTATAATCGGCTCCAGTTTCATCTCCTTATTAGAACTGATTCAAATATATTCTTTTCAATGGCTGAGTAATATTGGTTAAGATCTTCTATACCAGCTTTTCTTTGACAAATCCAATGGTCTAAGTCTCACCAAAATTTACCTCAAGGAGATCCTTACCACTGAATTCTGCTTCACTGATTTCCAGAGATTCAGAGAAAGCCAGGAATATCTGTCTCTATTGTGCTCCTTATGCCCTAGATGCCTGTCTTGGTTTATAGGAGAATAGACTGTAGCTGAAATAAGAGAAAGAGAAGAAAGATACTTTTAGATGCCTTCTTAGAATCTCTATCACTGGAGCCAAACTCCTGTCAGAATAACTTGAAAAATTCTGCATGTTCCCTGGTACAGATGCAAGGAATATTTGAAGAAAACCCTGAAAATTCATTTATCTTAAGGCTTCTGCCTTGCTGGCTATGAATTTTGGTTTGTTCCTTTTGGAATCTATTGTCCTTAGGTGTAAGTCAGTACTATATCAATCACAGGATTGTCATGAGAATTAATTAATGCAAGAAAAATTCTCTCATCAGTGCCTGACATAAATATGTGCTGAATTGTTACTACTATTCAGTTCACCCAAAATATGAATGTACTTACTACACACTTAGAAACATTGACTAAGCACACATATTGAACTTCATTCTTTCTATGCTTCCTATACAAGTATATATATATATATCTATATATATATAATAAAAATTATTGAAAGTACAGCAATGCATGGAGTTGGCAAAATATGTATCCTCTGTCCAAACAGTTGGAATAGTTACATGACTGCAAAGCCATCTTCACAGTCACCATAAATGAAAGAAAAAGGCTATTGTGTGGCTTGCCTATAGAGAATAACATATTACACTATAAAAGTGTAATAATGGAGCTGAAAGTTGTAAAGACTGATAGACTATTTGTATGAACACATAAGTAAGCATGGTTGGATATTACTGTTGCTTCACATACCCTCATGCACACACAGGCATGCACATACATATCCCATCAGTAATGCCCAGAATGTAATGAGTAGGGGATTGGTAGTAAAACCATTCCCTTAGGACCATGGCTACATTAGCAGTGAGATCCTGATTTGAATTTTTAAGTACAGCCTTCAAATCTATTAACTTTCATTTCTAATATCAAATTTTTAAGGAAGATAAGAAAAGAGCAGCTGAGCGTAAAAAAGGTCAAATGAAAAATTATCTTAAAATGACATTTTTATGATTATAGCCATGTTTAATAACTTCAAATGAAGAATTATCCCCCATTTGATGTTTTTAAGACCAAGGCAGTGTAAAAACGTCACTTTAAAATGACGTTTTTACAATCAAAGCAATCTGTAAAAATGTCAGGTGAACAACTCAATGAATTAAATGTATCTAAGGATATAAAAAATAGGTTAAAATGTCCAGTGGAGTATTTCATTGACATTTGATGGTTTTTTCCAGAAAAATATTGATCATAAAAATGCAGTAGTTAGTATGTTAGTATCTTTAATTTTGTTAGTTGTCTGTAGAAATGATGTATAAACAAACATCCTGATCCATCATATCAAAGTGATAGACAATAATTTGCCTAGTATCTATATCGAAATACATAGTTATTTAAATTTACCTTTGCAACATAGAATTAAATATTGAAGTAAAGATATAGACAAATATGCAATTTTGCTTTTTAAAATATATTTTACAACTTTTTCTATTGTTATATATGTAAGAACAAAGAATGAAGTGAACATTGTCAAACTTTTCTTACACAAATGATATTTGACAAATTCCAGTAGAACTAAAATTTGTCTACAATCCCCTCTTTTTCATAAACAGAGGTTTTGTGGGGATATGCACAAATATACTTCCTGGATGATCACTGTCTAATATCACTTCAAATATCTGTCTATAGCATCACTCGTTAGGAAAATCTTTGGTATTGATGGAAATTTCTATATCTGTGCTAACCGTTAGCTTCATGTGACTACTGAGGAACTGAAATTCTTATTTAATTCTAAAGGACATTTAAATATTCACACATGCAGATATTTAGAACTAATTTTCAGTCTGTCAAGTTTTGTTAACTTGGGATACAGTTCAATTCTACACTCAAATTTTCTGATTATGGAGTCTCTAGTAATGTAATAAGGCAGGGAATACTTCTACTGTGTGAAATAGCAAATGTTATTTGGCGGTAATGTACTGTTGCTTAGTCCTGAAGTCGTGTCTGACTCTTTGCAATCCCATGGACTGCAGCATACCAGGCTTCTCCATCTTTCATTATGTCCCAGAATTTGCTCAAACTCATGTTCATTGACTCAATGATACCAACCAACCATCTCATCTGCTGTCATCCCCTTCTCCTCCTGCCTTCAATCTTTCCCAGCTTCAGGGTCTTTTCCAATGATTCAGCTCTTCACATCAGGTGGCCAAAGTATGGGAGCTTCAGCTTCAGCATCAGTCCTTCCAATAAATATTCAGGATTGATTTCCTTTAGGATTGACTGGTTTGATCTCCTTGCAGTCCAAGGGTCTCTTAAGAGTCTTTTCCAGCACCACAATTTGAAAGCATCAATTCTTTGGTGCTCAGCCTTCTTTATGGTCCAACTCTCACTTCTCTACCTGACTACTGGAAAAACCATAGCTATGACTATATGGACTTCTGTCAGCAAAATGATATCTTTGCTTTTAATGTGCTGTCTAGGTTCTTCACAGCTTTTCTTCCAAGGAGCAAGTGTCTTTTAATTTCATGGCTGTAGTCACCATCTGCAATGATTTTGGAGCCCAGGAAAACAAAATCTGTCACTGTTTCCACTTTTTCCCCATCCATTTGCCATTAAGTGATGGGACTGAATGCTGTAATCTTCGTTTTTTGGATGTTGAGTTTTAAGCCAGTTTTTTTCACTCTCCTCTTCCACCTTCATCAACAGGGTCTTTAGTTTCTCCTTGTTTTCTGCTGTTAAAGTGGTATCATCTGCAAATCTGAGATTGTTAATAGTCTTCTTGGCAATCTTAATTCCAGCTTGTGAGTCATCCAGTATGGTGTTTCACATGATGTACTCTGCATAGAAGTTAATAAGTGAGTTGACAGTATCCAACCTTGATGTATTCCTTTCCCAATTTTGAATGAATTTGTTTCTCCATGTCAGATTCTAACTGTTGCTTCTTTCCAGTTTCTCAGGAGACAGGTAAGGTGGTCTGGTATTCCCATCTCTTTAAGAACTTTCCATAGTTTGTTGTGATCCACATAGTCAAAGGCTTTAGCGTAGTCAATGAAGCAGAAGTTTTTTTTTTTTTTTTTTTAATTCCCTTGCTTTTCTGTTTGGTCTAAAAGTAAGACCATTAAAGTAGATTGAACATCTAAACCTAGGCTGTCAGGATTAAGCCTATGCAATACAGTATTTCCCAAAATGATTTCAATGACATATTCATACATTTTCATAAATAGAAAAAAAATTCTACAGATGTACTTGCAGTGTCAAGAAAAACTCTAAATGTATCATAAATATCCTTAACCAGATATCATAGTTATCCTCAGCCAGGGCAAATGTATGTGTGACACACACACACATACACAGAGTGCATAATTAGAGTTTAACCATAAGTAGCTTAAGCTTCCTGCACTTTTTAACTGAAAAGAGTTCTTTACTTCCCCCCCCCCATATCTATGGCATATTTCCATTAAAGTTCTTGATGTAACTAGCAATGTTCACTTACATAAAATGCTGTACATTTTAGGAAATGTTTCTTCATGTTTTATTGCATTTGAGACTAAGAATAATGAAAAGGGCAGATTTTGAAACTTTTTTTTTTCAGATGAAGACATTAAAACCTGAATAAATGAAGGCAAATATGTGATGAAGGAAAAGTCACAAACAGCAAAGAAGATAGTAACACCTGACATAAATAAGCTTTTCTGATCTATAATCATACCTAATGTCCATGTTCTTCCAGGAAATTGAGCTACTTTGATTACTACTTTTATTTAATAGGTATGAGAGGTAGACACATTCCATTCCAAGTCACTACTGGCTGAGGATATATTCCAGGTGTCATAACTCCTCGCCTAGTGATGTTTCTCAGAAGTGTGAAAAGACCTGTGCAAATACACAGTACTAGAAAATAGAAGAAGTAGGTTTGGTTGATTGATTACAAATGAGTTGCAAAGGATTTCTATGCATCAAATATGACTGAAAGATCAATGCTTTGATAAGTGGAGAAGATGAAAGGAGTGCCAGAGATAATGGGAAATTCAGCACAAGGGAATAGTTAGAGAGCATATAAGAATTCTGCCTGCCTATGTCATCTTGAATTGTAGTTATGCCCAATATTCAGTATTTTTTAATACCCTACCAAATGCATCTTGACCCTTATTCTATCTACATTGCAGAGGTAGGACAACTCTAAAGACTCGTTGAGCCATCTTTTGCCTGATGCTGACTTTTATTTGCTTTTCCCCCATTCCATCTCTCTCCCTTATTACTCTGCTTTATTATTCTTCTCTGACATAATGGATCAGATATCATCTTTACTTTCCACCAAGCATTGTGTCTCCAGCACTTTACATTCACTATTTAATTTATCACTTTCAACAACTTTGTGAAAATAAACATTTGTTTTTCGCAAAATTTATAAAAATAAAAACTTTGCAAAAATGGCATATTATTGCTCAAATTATACAGATGAATAAACTAAGGTAAGGGGTATATACTACCTTACCTAGAGACAAGTAAATGATGAGCTTTGAAACCAGAATTCAAACACAGATATCACTATTTACACAATCGCCATCCATGACAATTATGTTCTAAGTGACATGCTAATAAGCTACTGCTCTTTGATTCTCCCATATGTCCATTTCCTTAAGACTGACTTAGCAGAAAACTATCAGACCTTTTTCTTTAAAGTTGTAAATAATTGACATAAAGCTCTGTTAGTAAGGCCTTCCCTTGTGGCTCAGCTGGTAAAGAATCTGCCTGCAATGAGGGAGACTTGGATTTGAACCCTGGGTTGGGAGGATCCCCTGGAGAAGGAAAAGACTACCCACTACAGTATTCTGGCCTGGAGAATTCCATGGGGTCGTAAAGAGTCGGACACGACTGAGTCACTTTCTTTCTGCCGTAGATTGAGCATAAATCAATGATGTTCTTAGATAGGTTGAAACAAAGGCATTGTGTCCACCACAGAACTTTTACTGACTTTTGCAAACAAACATCAGGTAACTGTAACCTATACATAAGTAAGTGTTCTTCGCTCTCTGCCATTTTTGCTAGTGCCAATTAAAACCTGCTTTCCTACTTATATGTTGCCCAGCATGTATTCTCAGACACAGAAGAGAGTATTCCATGGGAAAGGCTGTCCAGAGAAATTTCTTGTTTACATTTGATGGGGAAATCTTTGATTACCGCATGAGACTGGGTAACAGGGCTGGTGCACTGGGATGACCCTGGGGGATGGGATGGGGAGGGAGGTGGGAGGGAGGTTCTGGATGGGGAACACATGTGTGCCCATGGCTGATTCATGTCGATGTATGGCAAAAACCACTACAATATTGTAAAGTAATTAGCCTCTAATTAAATAAATTAATTTTAAAAAAGAAAAAAAAAGGAGTTTTCTTAACCTTTGTGATTCAAGAAGCCATAATTTAATGATCAGTTAAGTTGGAATGAATATTTAGTACTGGATGGACATCAGCATTTCAACAGATTATGCAAAGATAATGTTTGGAATTTATGTAGGAACAAGTAACAGCTTCTCTGGTAGCTCAATTGGTAAAGAATCCACCTACAATGCCAGAGATATGGGTTTGATTCCTGAATTGGGAAGATCTCCTGGAGAAGAAAATGGCAACCCACTCCAGTATACTTTCCTTGGAAATCTCATAGATAGAGGAGTCTGGCGGGCTACAGTCCATGGGGTTGCAAAGAGTTGTACACAACTTAGCAACTCAACAATGACAACAAATGAAGGAACAAATAATTTTAAAATTTTTGATAGAAATCTATGTGTGCTATCAATTCTCCACATGTATTTCAGTGAGTTAATAAATCAGAACAAATTTGGACTGCTTTTTTGCACAACAATCATCACATTTGTTGACTAAAATAACTAACATTTAATGATGAATAGCCTAGAGTGCTAAGTAACCTATTCTTAATATTTGATTTTCACATTTTATTCCTGTTACTGTTCCTATTTAGCTGATGAGTTATTTGAGGTTTAGCAGATCAAATACCTTCCTAAATCAAAGAGTTTATAAATAGTAAAGCCAACGTTGAATCTTAGGGGTGTGTGTGTGTGTTAGTCAGTCACTGAGTCATGTCCAACTGTTTGTGATCCCATGGACTGTACCACTAGTATCACCTGGGAAGCCCCATGTAAAAATATGAATGAAAATAATGAAACATATTTAAAAAGCAATAGACAATGTATTTAAAATACAAAAACTAATCATTTAAAAAATCAACAAAATTTATAAAAGCTTCAGTTAGACTGACCCAAACTGGAGAGAATGTTCAAATTTCTTAAATCAAGAAAGTAAAAAGAAACAGCACTACTACTCTTTCAGAAATGAAAAAACATTTCAAGTGATATTCTGGAAAGTTTTATGTCCACAAATTAGATAACCTAGATAAACTTAACATTTCTACAGAAGTAAACCACTGACAGTGATGCAAGAAGAATTGTAATCTGAGAGACTTATTACTCTAGAGAGACTAAATTAGTAATCAATATACAGACACACCACAGTGGAATCCTGGGTTCAGTTCTAGATCACGGCAGTAATCTATTGCTTTATAACAATAAAGCAAGTCAAATTGCTTTGGATTTCTTGGTTTCCCAGTGCACATGAAAGTTATGTTTACACTATACTATAGTTTATTAACTCTGCAATAGCTTTATTTCTAATAAAACTATATCTTAATTTTTAAGATGTCTATATCTTAATTTTAAAATATTTTAGTGCTAAAATGGTAATCATCATTTGAGCTTTCAGTGAGTCATAATCTTTTTGCAAATATAGCATGAAAGATCCCTGATCACAAACCACCATAACAAATATAATAGTAATGAAAAAAAATGAAATACAGTGAGAATTACCAAAATGTGATACAGAGACACAAACTGAGTGGATGTTGTTGGAAAAATGCTGCCTGTAGACTTGCTCAATGCAGGGTTACCAGAAATCTTCAACCTACCAAAAATACAGTATTTGCAAAGCATGATAAAACAAGGTATGCCTGTATTTTCTACAATGAAAAGCTCAGCCTTGATAATTTCATTAGTAATTCCCAGAAAACACTTAAAAAAAGAATTAACACTACATCATAATAAAGTTTATTAAAACATAAAAAGATGGAACAAACTCCAGGTTATTCTATAAAGTTGATACAGCATTAATAGCAACACCAGAAAATACATCACTACAGATTTTAAACATTTTGAAAGGATAATAAAGAAATATAAACATATCATGCAATATCAATTTGATATATTTATGTGAAATGAATTTTTCTTTAAGACACAAATTGTAAGGATCATTCAAGAGTAAATTAATAAGCCCAATAACCTCATATCTGTTAGATAATTGGACCTGTATTTAAAAAATAAAAAAACAACTACCAAAACTACCTCCAAAATCTCTAGATCCAAATGATTTATTGGTGAATTCTGCAAATAATACCACTGCTAAACAACTTCTTCCATAATATGAAGAGCAGAAAACACATCTTAACTCATTCTGTACTAGTACAGTGATATGAAAGCCAGACAACGACACTGAAAAAAAGAATATATAAACCAGTAAACTTTGTGAAAATAGATACGAACTTCTAACAGAATTTATTAAGTTCAATTGAGCAATGTATAAAAAAGATGATACCTATGACCAAAGAGTTTATATCAGTAGTGTGAGGCTGAATTAACACTCAGAAATCAATTTAATAAAGTCAATTCAGTTTAGTTCAGTCACTCAGTCATGTCTGACTCTGCGACCCCATGGACTGCAGCACCCCAGGCCTCCCTTTCCATCAACAATTCCCAGATTTACTCAAACTCATATCCATTGAGTCAGTGATGTCATCCAACCATCTCATCCTCTGTCATCCTCTTCTTCTACCTTCAATCTTTTCCAGTATCAGGGTCTTTTCAAATGAGTCAGCTTTTCCCATCAGGGGGCCAAAGTAGTGGAGTTTCACTTCAGTATCAGTCCTTCCAATGAACACTTAGGACTGACTGATCTCCTTTAGGATGTACTGATTGGATCTCCTTGCAGTCCAAGGGATTCTCAAGAGTCTTCTCCAACACCACAGTTCAAAAGCATCAGTTCTTCAGTGCTCAGCTTTCTCTCTCACATCCATACGTGACTACTGGAAAAACTATAGCCGTGACTAGATAGGCCTTTGTTGGCAAAGTAATATCTTTGCTTTTTAATGTGCTATCTAGGTTGGTCATAACTTTCCTTCCAAGGAATAAGCTTCTTTTAATTTCATGGCCGCAATCACCATCTGCAGTGATTTTTGAAACCCAGAAAAATAAAGTCAGCCACTGTTTCCACTGTTTCCCCATCTATTTGCCATGAACTGATGGGACTGGATGCCATGATTTTAGGTTTCTGAATGTTGAGCTTTAAGCCTACTTTTTCACTCTTTTCTTTCACTTTCATCAAGAGGCTCTTTACTTCTTCTTTGTTTTCTGCCATAAGGGTGGTGTCATCTGCATGTCTGATATTTCCCTTGGCAATCTTGATTCCAGCTTGTGCTTCCTCCAGCCCAGCATTTCTCATGATGTACTCTGCATATAAGTTAAATAAGCAAGGTGACAATATACAGCCTTGACATATATCTTTTCCTATTTGGAACCAGTCTGTTGTTCCATGTCAAATTCTAACTGTTGCTTCCTGACCTTAATAAAGCCTACTGTATTCCTAAATAAAAAATATTATCATATTTCAAAATATATGCAAAAAAATTTTTAAATTCCAACTTCCATTCTTCATAATACTATGAGTAAATGGCATTTCCTTAACCTAATAATAGGCATCTGTTTGAAAAAAAAAAAAAAGCCCTAGATAATATTAAAATATTTTAATAAGCACTTCGCCAGAAAAAGATAGTGACAGTGAAATTCACTCAGTCATCTCTGACTCTTTGTGACTCCATGGAGCGTAGCCTGCCATGCTGCCCTGTCCATGGAATTCTCCAGGCCAGAATATTGGAGTGGGTAGCCTTTTCCTTCTCAAGAGATCTTCCCAACCCAGGGATCATACCCAGGTCTCCTACATTGCAGGAGATTCTTTACCAGCTGAGCCACCAGGGAAATAGCACATGAAATATGCTCAACATTATTAGTCATTAGAGAAATGCAAATTAAAATGACAATTAAATGCCAGAACACATTGAGTGTTGAAAAGATTGACAAAGTCAAGCATTGGCAAGGATATTAAAGAACTGGAACTCTCACATCTACTGTTGGGATTATAAAATGGTACATACTTGTTGGCAAGAGTCTGCCAGTTTTAAAAAAACTTGAGCATGTATCTATCATATGATTCAATCATCTCACTCTTTGATGCTTACTTAATATGAATGAAATTATGTGCCCAAAAAACTTGTAAACAAATGTTCATAGCAGCTTTTTATAATCAGTTTAAACAGGAAAAAACAGAAAGTGTTTCACCAAAAGGTAGTATTAACACAAATGTGATACATTCTTACAGTGAAACGCTTATGAACAATAAAAGGAATGAACCATTGACATAGGCTAGATGTATGGATTCTCAAATAATTATGTTGGGTGAAAACAGCTGGGTACATTTTATTATTCCATATACACGTGTTATTTGCTCAGTTGCATCTGACTCTGGGACCCTATGGAGTACAGTCCACCAGGCTTCTCTGTCCAAGGTATTCTCCAGACAAGAATACTGGAGCAGGTAGCCATTATTTTCTTTAAGGGGTCTTCCTGACCTGGGGATCCAAACCACATCCTGCACTGCAGATGGATTATTTACCACATGAGCCACTAAGGAAACCCCATTTATGCTTAGCTATATAGAAAATGCAAATTAATTTATGATCAGAAGGCAGAGGGATTTCAGGGAAAAGCATAAGGGAGGGATTACTAAGAGACACATGGAAACTCTGGGAGATTAGGGCTGTATTCATCTTAATCGTGCTAATGTGTCAGTTCAGTTCAGCTCAGTCGCTCAGTCGTGTCTGACTCTTTGCAACCCCATGAACCACAGCACACCAAGCCTCCCTGTCCATCACCAACTCCCAGAGTCCACCCAAACCCACGTCCATCGAGTCCAGATGCATCCAACCATCTCATCCTCTGTCGTCCCCTTCTCCTCCTGCCCTCAGTCTTTCCCAGCATCAGGGTCTTTTCCGATGTCAGCTCTCTGCATCAGGTGGCCAAAGTATTGGAGTTTCTGCTTCAACATCAGTCCTTCCAATGAACACCCAGGACTAATCTCCTGTTATGCTCAAAATTCTACAAGCCAGCCTTCAGCAATATGTGAACTGTGAACTTCCAAATGTTCAGGTTGGTTTTAGAAAAGGCAGAGGAACCAGAGATCAAATTGCCAACATCCGCTGGATCATCAAAAAAGCAAGAGAGTTCCAGAAAAACATCTATTTCTGCTTTATTGACTATGCCAAAGCCTTTGACTATGTGGAACACAATAAACTGTGGAAAATTCTGAAAGAGATGGGAATACCAGACCACCTGACCTGCCTCTTGAGAAACTTGTATGCAGGTCAGGAAGCAATAGTTAGAACTGGACATGGAACAACAGAGTGGCTCCAAATAGGAAAAGGAGTATGTCAAGGCTGTATATCGTCACTCTGCTTATTTAACTTATATGCAGAGTACATCATGAGAAATGCTAGACTGGAGGAAGCACAAGCTGAAATCAAGATTGCCAGGAGAAATATCAATAACCTCAGATATGCAGATGACACCACCTTTATGGCAGAAAGTGAAGAGGAACTAAAGAACCTCTTGATGAAAGTGAAAGAAGAGAGTGAAAAAGTTGGCTTAAAGCTCAACATTCAGAAAACGAAGATCATGGCATCCAGTCCCATCAGTTCATGGCAAATAGATGGGGAAAGAGTGGAAATAGTGACTGACTTTATTCTTCTGGGTTTCAAAATCACTGCAGATGGTGATTGCGGCCATGAAATTAAAAGAAGCGCATTCCTTGGAAGGAAAGTTATGACCAACCTAGATAGCATATTCAAAAGCAGAGCTATTACTTTGCTAAGGTCCGTCTAGTCAATGCTATGGTTTTTCCAGTAATCATGTATGAATGTGAGAGTTGGACTATAAAGAAGCTGAGTGCTGAAGAATTGATGCTTTTGAACTGTGGTGTTGGAGAAGGCTCTGGAGAGTCCCTTGGACTTCAAGGAGAACCAACCAGTCCATCCTAAAGGAAACGTGTCAGGGATGTATAGAAATCCAAAAACTTATCTAAATTTTACATTTTATATTTGTGTACACTATTGCCTATCAGCTATACTTCAAGGAAAACATTAAAATAACATACGTTTTGATCTCACTACAAGTTTTTCTCATGGCAATTATGGTAGACCTTGGAGTTGACCAAAATCAACCAATTGCAGTGGCATGTAAAAGGTTTTTCCTGAGAAAATGTGAGCTTGAATGATGGGAAGTTTTGGGACAAGAGTACAGTTCTGTGTGGCAGGTAATTACCTAAACATAAAGCTTTAAAGGATTAATTTTTTTTTCCTAATAGGATAGATACAGATTCATCATGTTAATTATGGTAACTCAGTGATAGAAGAATTTGCTTGCCTATGCAGGAGCTGCGGGAGACGTGGTTTTGATCCCTGGGTTGGGAAGATCCCCTGGGAAGGGAAATGGTAACCCACTCTAGTATTCTTGTCAGGATAATCCCACGGACAGAGGAGCCTGGCAGACTACAGTTCATGGGGTCACAGAGAATCAGACATGACTGAGCATGCAGGCAACCAACATCCTATATTTACAAAAGTGAATAAAAGTTGTGGTTTATAAGTACTCTCTTTTAAAAAGTAAAGTAATTTTTTAAGAGTTTTAGTTTTGTCCTCTGAGGTTTTTAGAATCTATTAGTTTGCAGTTGTTTTTTTTTTTGTTTGTTTGTTTGTTTTGGTTTGAATCACAGTATTGGAGGTGTTTGTATGTATGGCTATACATATGAAAAGTATGAATATATTTATTTGACTCTTGAATACTGTTATCTTTATGTTTTGAATTCCCTTCCACTGGAAGATCAGAAGATGCTGCCTATTTCAAGCCAGGGGAAAAAAAGCCTTAAAAGATGGATTCTATCAGTTTTCTCAGTTGAAGAAAGACACCTAAAGTTGCACTACTCATTGTAAAGGAAGTACATTAAACATAAACTCTGACAAGAGTTAAAACAGCAAGATTGCACTTACATTGTATAATCACTATACAAAAGGCCAATAATCACTTTGTTCAAAAGAGATAATGCAGTATAATATAAGTAGTAGTTTAAGCAATTATCCAGTAGAACAGTTAATCATCACCCTCAGTTCACAGCCCTTTGTTTCTTACTAATACACATGTCAGATTGTAATTAAATGCACTCACTGTTCAGGGCAGAGTGAGAGTCCTGGGTTGAAATGTTGGAACCAAGCCGGAAAACACAATGCAGACAAGTTTAGACACCGCTTTTGGACTCTATCTGCTTAGTATGGGGTCTTGCTTGACAAATTGGCTATAGAAGGGTGAAACCACTCTGGAGTAAATTATTTATAGAAGAGAATAATTTATGCCTGTAAAAAGCTTAAGCTTATAAAGTTCACAAATTTTCCAAACATTAACTTTCTGTGTGACATATCTATCAGATATAAATTTGTTCTAAATCAGATTTATAGGCAATGAAAGTTTTTAAGCACTCTGGCTTTTTAAAATTGACAAAAATTTCAGAAATCTAGGAAGTTTCTCTGTATCTGTACAAATTCTTTTTCATTTCTAATAAAAGGAACAATAACAAAAACATAATAGAGCTGCCATTTTGCAGTTACAATAGCAAGACATGCTTAGAAACAGCACATCACATATTATGGTGACAGAAATACAATAATCAAAAATAGGATTATACTTTTCTGATGAAGTTGGATTTTTAAAACTATAAGATTTTTAGTAGGAAATTAGGAGTTATATATATTGAAAATTAAAATATTTTGTATAAAATACAATCTATCATAATGTCATAATGAAATGGTCAACTTTTCATTCTTTGAAGATACATACAATTTCATCATTATTTATGATAATATCCTTAACTCCAACTCAAAAATTTCCCTACTCAACTCTGGACATATACATTCAATTGTCTATTAAAGCAGTACCTCTCAAATTTTAATGTGGATAAAACAGTTGAGCTCTTTCTAAAAATGCAGAATCTGACTCTAATTAGGAGTTATATATATTGAAAATTAAAATATTTTGTATAAAATACAATCTATCATAATGTCATAATGAAATGGTCAACTTTTCAATCTTTGAAGATACATACAATTTCATCATTATTTATGATAATATCCTTAACTCCAACTCAAAAACTTCCCTACTCAACTCTGGACATATACATTCAATTGTCTATTAAAGCAGTACCTCTCAAATTTTAATGTGGATAAAACAGTTGAGCTCTTTCTAAAAATGCAGAATCTGACTCTGTTGTTCTGGAATGTGCTCTGAGATCATAAATTTCTGAAACACCCCCAAGTGACCCTGATGCTGTTGGATCACACTTTGTTCTGAGGTCCTAGGTAACCCACACATAAATTTCTTACAGGTATTTAAACTCAAGAGTAAAAATCTGAATGAAACCTTTAGCTTTAACCTTAAATTTGTTCCTCTTTAGTGTTCTTTGTCAAGTTTATTTGACCCACTATTCATTTGGTGACTTGGTTGAAACCTATGAGTCATGTGAGATTTCTTCCTATTTCCCATCAGTTATACACAACTTATCACCAAGATTTCTGATTCATCCTCACTGACATTTCTTAACCATTTATTATCCTTTCCAGTTCCACTTCAATATCCTAACATAGGTCACCATAATTTCTCATGTATTATTTTAGCATTCTTCTAGTTGATCTACCTTCAGTTTCATGACCTAATCCATCCTTAAAGCCAAAAGAATCTCCTTAAATACAATTCTGTTCTCATCAGCCTGTTCTTAGACTTTCAATACCTTTAATAGATCTCCAAAACACCATATTGGGCTTCCTTTGTGGCTCAGCTGGTAAAGAATCCATTTGCAATGTGGGAGACCTGGGTTCAATCCCTGGGTTGGGACGATCCCTTTGAGAAGAGAAAGGCTACCCACTCCAGTATTCTGACCTAGAGAATTCCAAGGTCACAAAGAGTCAGACACAACTGAGTGACTTTCACTTTCACTTTCAGAACACCATATTACGACCTTATTTTCATGTTAAACTATTTCCCACCATCTAATATGCATACTTGATTGCATCAGAATTCTTTAAAGTAATGGACCACTCTTGTTTATTTCTTCAGGCAATTTTCCATTTTCCCCCTCTCCTCGCCATCACTCTTATGCCAACTCAATATGTCCAAATTGAATCTTCCAACTTGTACTTATGAATTTTCTATTCTGTTTTATAACAGTGTCTCTATACTGGGAAATATACTGCTGCTGCTGCTGCTGCTGCTGTTGCTGCTAAGTCGCTTCAGTCGTGTCTGACTCTGTGTGACCCCATAGACAGCAGCCCACCAGGCTTCCCTTTCCTTGGGATTCTCCAGGCAAGAACACTGGAGTGGGTTGCCATTTACTTCTCCAATGCATGAAAGTTAAAAGTGAAAGTGAAGTCGCTCAGTCATGTTTGACTCTTAGCGACCCCATGGACTGCAGCCTACCAGGCTCCTCCATCCATGGGGCTTTCCAGGCAAGAGTACTGGAGTGGGGTGCCATTGCCTTCTCCGGGGAGATACACTAAATTCTTCTAAAATCTCATTCTTCAGTTTAACTGAGAATATGTTCCTTTAAGTTCTACACTCAAAATATTTATGAAAACTACATTTGCACTCATTATTTTATACAAAGTTTTCTTCACATATAAATCATATAACATGCAAATTAGGCATTTAAAGTTTATAATTTAATGATTTTAAAAAAATATTCAGAGTTGTATAAGCGTCACCACAATCAATTGTAGAACACTTTCTTTATACTAAAATGAAATCTATCACTTCATCACACATCAATCACACACCAATCACTTCTCATTTCCTCCTAACAGTCTTTAATATGCATATTTATATATATTTATAAAGTATGTTATATGTAAAAATATGTGTATGTATGTGTACTTACATATATATAATATATATATGTATGCATGTATATATTCCATGAAGAGGAATAAAATGTATTCTTTACAATATATTTTATACATTTGATGTCCAAGGTTACCATGTGTCAAAGACATAGATAGAAACTGAACTTACACCCTGACACCCTTGCCAATTAAAAAGAAGAACTAATTAGAATTTCAGCACTCTATTATAGAATAGTTTGAAAATGGAAAGTAATTTTAATCTGAAAAATTAATTTAGATCCTTTGTATATTTTAATGAATATGAAACGCAATATAGTTGAGTCCCTTTTTTCTTAATTATTGTATTAGTCAGGGTTCTCTAGAGAAGCAGAAGCGATAGAAGATATATATATATATATATATATACATATATAATATAATTTGTTCTAAGAAACTAGCTCATGTGATTATGGAGGTTGGAAAGTCCAAAATCGTCAGTGTGGGACAGTACTGTGGGTATCTGAGGTAAAGACTGAGAAGAGCTGATGGTGTACTTCTAGTCCAAATGCTGGCTGGGGAACATCTAGGAGCCTTGATAGTCCTAGTGAAGGCCCAAGGCAGTCTGCTGGAGCATTTCCTGCTCATGGAGGCTGGTCGTTTTGTTCTAGCCAGACCTTCAGTTGAGTAGATAAGTACCATTTCTATCACAGAAGGCATTTGTTTTATTCAAAATTCACATATTTAAATGCTTATCTCATTCAAAAACACATTCCAAGTTGACACATAAAATTAACCATCACAGTTATGTAAGTTACAGGATCAAGATTTTCTTTCATGCCAATCAAATGAAGAAACAAATTAATCCTTATTAATATAGATCTTAAAGGAAAACAACAAATACTCAACAGTCATGCACAGAAAACAGGATATAATATTGAAGTTTTCCCTTTGTTCTAAAAATGCAGTCAAGGTCCTAAGTTTAGGAAAATAGGCAGCAACAAGGGCAGTCATCAGATAGGACAACCATTTCCCCCTAAAACATCTTTTCTACTTCCAGCACAGCAGAGTATCTGAAGAGTTCTCTGGAGATTGCTCTGGGAACCTAAATCATTAGCATGAGTTTATTTTATGCCAAGGTAATACACTGTCACCTTGTTTATTTAACTTATATGCAGTATGCTATGCTACACTAAGTTGCTTCAATCGTGTCTGACTCTGTGCGACCCCATAGACGGTAGCCCACCAGGCTCCCCCATCCCTGGGATTCTCCAGGCAAGAATACTGGAGTGGGTTGCCATTTCCTTCTCCAATGCATGAAAGTGAAAAGCGAAAGTGAAGTCGCTCAGTCGTGTCCGACTCTTAGTACCTCATGCAAAATGCTCTGCTGGATGGCTCACAAGTTAGAGTCAATGTTGCTGGGAGAAATATCAACAACCTCAAATATGCAGATGACAATACCATAATGGCAGAAAGCGAAGAGGAAATAAAAAGTTTCATGATGAAGGTGAAAGAGGAGAGTGAAAAGTCTTAAAACTCAATATTCAAAAATATAAGATCATGGCATTTGGACCCATAAGTTCAGTTCAGTCTCTCAGATATGTCTGACTCTTTGCAACCCCATGGACTATAGCATGCCAGGCCTCCCTGTCCATCACCAACTCTCAGAGTTTACTCAAACTCATGTCCATTGAGTCTGTGATGCCATCCAACCATCTCATCCTCTGTCATCCCCTTCTCCTCCCGCCTTCAATCTTTCCCAGCATCAGGGTTTTACAAATGAGTCAGTTCTTTGCATCAGGTGGCCAAAGTATTGGAGTTTCAGCTTCAGCAAGAGTCCTTCCAATGAATAGTCAGGACTGATTTTCTTTAGGATGAACTGGTTGGATTTCCTTGAAGTCCAAGGGACTCTCAAGAGTCTTCTCCAACACCACAGTTCAAAAGCATCAATTCGTTGGCGCTCAGATTTCTTTATAGTACAACTCTCACATTCATATATGACTACTGGAAAAACCATAGCTTTGGCTAAATTAGATGGACCCACCACTTCATGGTAGATAAATGTGGAAAAAGTGGAAACAGTGGCAGATTTTACTTTCTTGGGCTCCAAAATCACTGCCAATGCTGACTGCAGCCATGAAATTAAAAGATGCTTTCATCTTGGAAGGAAAGCTGACAAACTTAGCATATTAAATAGCAAAGATATCACTTTGCCAACAAAGGTCTGTCTAGTCAAAGCTATCATTTTTCCAGTAGTCATGCATGGGTGTGAGCTGGACCATAAAGAAAGCTCAGTGCTGAAGAATTAATGGTTTCAAACTGTGATGTGAAGAAGATTCTTGAGTTCCTTGAACTGCAAGGAGATCAAACCAATGAATCTTAACAGAAATCAGTCCTGAATATTCACTGCAAAGACTGATGCTGAAGCTGAAGCTCCAATACTTTGGCCACTTGATGGGAAGGGCTGACTTATTGGAAAAGACCCTGATGCTGGGAAAGATTATGGTCAAGAGGAGAAGGGTACAACAGAGAATGGGATGGTTGGATGGCATCACTGACACAATCGACATGAGTTTGAGCAAACTCCAGGAGATAGTGAAGGATGGGGAAGCCTGGGGTGCTGCAGTTCATGGGGTCTCAGAGAGCTGGACATGATTTGGTGACTGAACAACAAAAATTTTTAGTCCTACTTCCCAAGGATGGGGAACATGAAAAGATATTTAACATTTTTCTCTGAGATTTGAGAAAATTTCTAAATAAGGAATGGAGCTTACTCCTGGTGGCTGAAGATAAGAAATTTATAAAGTAGTGAATCCCAGTAAAGCCAAAGAGACTGTATTGCAATGTACCTGGGAACATGATCTGGGTTATTCCTATTTCAGTCTAAAACTTTGCAGCCACACAAGCAAGCAGCAGAGGAGTCCATTGGTTCTAGTGGTTATACAAGGTCAATAGTGTAGGCTAGAAAAGAGGCAGGATCAACATTGTTCTGAAAATGCCTGCTGAGTCAAGTGGGGGTCCTGAGTCAAGTGAGGGGTCATCTACTACTAGCAGGGGCAGGGGAAGAGATGTCTCTTAGAAAGTTTTCTTTTGTGCAATCTGGAGAGTGCTGCATACAGTCTAGCAAAAAGACACATGGAAGAACAAATCTGACTCCATATTAGGTTTGTTTTATGTTCACCTTTATATTTTATTGCTTTTGCTACCTATATATACAGTAGAGTCCAGTCTCAAGGTTCTGATCTGTAAATGCATAACACATTTCCATTCATACAAAGATTAAAATTTGCAGAGCAGAGAATATGTGAGGGGTCATCTACTACTAGCAGGGGCAGGGGAAGAGATGTCTCTTAGAAAGTTTTCTTTTGTGCAATCTGGAGAGTGCTGCATACAGTCTAGCAAAAAGACACATGGAAGAACAAATCTGACTCCATATTAGGTTTGTTTTATGTTCACCTTTATATTTTATTGCTTTTGCTACCTATATATACAGTAGAGTCCAGTCTCAAGGTTCTGATCTGTAAATGCATAACACATTTCCATTCATACAAAGATTAAAATTTGCAGAGCAGAGAATAACATTTGTCTTCTTGGACGTTGACAGGAGCATCATGACCTGACCCACGTGGGCAGCTGCTAGAACAATGGATTCTAACACCAAAAAGTTTGCAACAACTAATTACACCCCTTCCCCTTTTAATATAAAAGAAGCCTGAATTCTAATCTGGGTAAGATGGCTCTTTGAGACACTAGTCCATTTTCTCAGTCTGTGGGCTTTCTGAATAAAGTCACTATGCCTTGCCTCAACAACTCATTTCTAAATCTATTGGCCTATTGTGCATTGAGCAGTAGAAGCTTGGACTGGTAGTGAATGTGAATGTGTTAGTTGTTCAGCCATATCTGACTCAGCAAACCCAAAGACGGTAGCCCACCAGGCTCCTCTGTCCATGGAGTTCTCCAGGCAAGAATACTGGAGTGTGTTGCCAATCCCTTCTCCAGGGGATCTTCCCAACCCAAGAATCAAATCTGGGGCCCCTGCATTGCAGGTAGATTCTCTACAGTCTGAGCCACCATAACACATACACATATAGAATTTATTTGGAATCACCAAATTAACAGAAGCCCATGGCATCAAAAAAGGNGACAGAGGATGAGATGGCTGGATGGCATCACTGACTCGATGGACGTGAATCTGAGTGAGCTCCGGGAGTTGGTAATGGACAGGGAGGCCTGGCATGCTGCGATTTATGTGGTCTCAAAGAGTTGGACACAACTGAGCGACTGAACTGAACTGAACTGAATGAAATGATATTGTATTGTTCTCTTAGCAAGTGTGAAAACTTTGCAATCACGCTCAGATCCAGAGGAAAACAGATCCAATATAGTTGAAAGTGTAGACTGAAATAAAGAAAAGTGATACTATCTGTCATGTTATAATACAATTTGGTTGACAAGACAGATGACAAAAATTACGTATAAGTTAGAAGATAATCTCTGAAAATTAGTGGGCAGAATGATAACGAATGTGAATAGGATATACCACAAAACTGTCCATGGTTTTAATACACAAAGCCCAATGAAAAACTCCAGAAACCTATCAAATTCAAATGAAAGAATCATCTTAGGTGTTGCTTTTGACCTCAAACAGCAGCACAAGTTGCTCCACCTGCTCTGTAGTAAGAGAGCACTGGTTCTCAATAGCCAGATGTGTAGTTTGGAGAAAAGTTGTGTTTTCTGGGTGATATTTAGTAATGTTTAGAGCCATTAATGGTCCTCATGGATGCAGCTAAATATCCTCCAAGGCACAGGACAGCACCACACACACACACACACACACACACACACACATACAGATCTGACTCAAATTGTGGTAGTGCCAAGGTGGACAAATTCTGAATTAAAGCAACAATTTACGAACTTACTCAGATAAATAACAGTGATGCATTAGCAATACAAGTTCAGGGGAGCAGTATAGGTTAGGGTATGCTGCTGCTGCTGTTGCTGCTAAGTCGCTTCAGTCGTGTCTGACTCTGGTTGACCCCATAGACAGCAGCCCACCAGGCTCCCCCATCCCCAGGATTCTCCAGGCAAGAACACTGGAGTGGGTTGCTATTGCCTTCTCCAATGCAGAAAAGTGAAAGTGAAGTCGCTCAGTCATGTCCGATCTTTGCGACCCCATGAACCGCAGCCCACCAGGCTCCTCCATCCATCGGATTTTCCAGGCAAGAGTACTGGAGTGGGGTGCCATTGCCTTCTCTGGGGTTAGGGTATGCTCATGGAATATTCTGTGCTTCCAAGGTGGTGCTAAGGGTAAAGAACTCTCCTGTAAATGCAGGAGACATGAGACATCAGTTTGATCCCTGGGTCAGGAAGATACCCTGGAGGAGGACATGGCAACCTATTCCGATATTCTTGTCTGAGACAGCCCACAGGCAGAGGAACCTGGTGAGCTACAGTCCACAGGGTCTCAAAGAACCAGCCAAGACTGAAACAACTTAGCATGCAGCAGGCACACAGGAATGATCTGGTTGCCATCTCAAAATAGACATTCTAATCAGCATAAAATTATTGATATGCTGTATCTGAACTCTAATAACTAAAATAAACCATTGTATCTCTTTCCTAAAGATGTTGACAGGATACTTGATACACCAATTTAATTCAGTTAGATTTATAATAACACTAGAGTAGGATTTCCCTTTTAACTCAGCTGGTAAAGAATCAGTCTGCAATACAGGAGACCCTGGTTTGATTCCTGGGTCAGGAAGATCTCCTGGAGAAGGGATAGGCTACCCTCTCCAGTATTCTTGGGCTTCCCTGGTGACTCAGACAGTAAAGAATCCACCTGCAATGCAAGAGACCTGGGTTCTATCCCTGGATTGGGAAGGTCCCCTGGAGGAGGGCTTGGCAATTCACTCTGGTATTCTTGCCTGGAGAACTCCCATGGACAGAGGAGCCCAGTGGGCTACAGTCCATGGGGTCACGAAGACTCAGATACAACTAAGCAATTAAGCACAGCATGCACAGCATATGACTAATAAGACAAAAATTGATCTGACCATTCTAATCTAAGTTTTTTTACCTAATTTTTTTGTGAAACTAGTATTTTTTAAGTTTTTTACTTATAGAAATATTTATTTAAATATTTTTGAAAACATTATGTATAGGCACTAAGCAAGATTGCAGTAAACAAAAACAGACAAAACATACTCCTTAATTTCAAAAGGTTTATAAACAAATGGAATTGAAATATTAGGATCACTTGAGAGAAACACAAACAATAAAAAAATAAGATAAATCTAGTTTTCACTTTTGATTACTTGTTTTCTTGAAAAAAATAAATTTTGATTGGTAATATTAAAAATAACTGTAGGAAAGTAGAAACACATTTAAAGGTCATATTTTATATTAATAATTCTATAACTTCCATGAAAATATAATTAATATAATAAAATTTAGAAATAAGAAAAATTAAGCTTAAAGTATCTTGACTGCATTTATTGTCACATTTTATTCTGAAATATGTTATTGTATAATGAAAACAAATAAAAAATAATATTAAACTTTCTCTGAAAACCATTTTCCTATAATATACTTTGTAATTTGAAAGAGTTGCCTTCATAGGTCTTCATTAAAAATAAACCTAGATCCATCTGTGCCTCTATTTTTTCTTTGTAAATAAGATCATCTATACCATTTTTCTAGACTCTACATATATGAGTTAATATACAATATTTATTCTTCTCTTGCTTTGCTCAGAATAACAGTTTCTAGTTATGACAGTTTCATCCCTTTTTAATGGCTGAGTAATATTCCATTGTATATAAGTACCACAACTTTGTTATTCATTCTTCTGTTAATGGACATTTAGGTTGTTTTCATATCCTGGCAGGGCTTCCCAGGTGGCACTAGTCATAAAGAATCACCATGCCAATCCAGGAGACATAAAAGACTCAGGTTCTACCCCTGGGTTGGGAAGATCTCCTGGAGGAGAGCATGGTAAGCCACTACAGTATTCTTGCCTGGAGACTCTCATGGACAGAGGAGACTGGTGCATCCATCACCAGTAGTGATGGTAGTGTCCAACACTACCATCCATAGTGTTGGACAGAGCTGGACATGACTGAAGAGACTTAACATGCATGCCCACACATGTTCTGGCAATTGTAAATAGTGCTGCAGTGAACATTAGAGTGCATGTATCTTTTGAATTATGGTTTTCTCTGGGCGTTTGCCCTGGAGTGGGATTTCTGGGTCATATGATAGTTCTATTTTTAAATTTTGAAAGAACCTCCATGCTGTTCTCCTTAGTGGCTGTATCAACTTACATTCCCACCAACAATGTAAGAGAATTCTCTTTTCTTCACACCTTCTTTAGGATTTATTGTTTGTAGATTTTTTGATGATGACCCTTATGGCCAATGTGAGGTGATATTTCATTGCAGTTTTGATTTGCATTTCTTTAATGAATAGTGAAGTTGTTTCCGCCCGGTTTATTCACATGCTAGCAAAGTAACACTCAAAATTTTCCAAGCCGGGCTTCAGCAGTACGTGAACCATGAAATTCTAGATGTTCAAGCTGGATTTAGAAAAGGCAGAGGAACCAGAGATCAAATTGCCAACATTTGTTGGATCATCGAAAAGCGAGAGAATTCCAGAAAAACATTTACTTCTGCTTTATTGCCTATGCCAAAGTCATTGATTGTGTGGATCACAACAAACTGTAAAAAATTCCTAAAGAGATAGGAATACCAGACCACCTGGCATGCCTCTTGAGAAATCTATATCCAGGTCAGGAAGCAATAGTTAGAACTGGACATGGAAAAAACAGATTGGCTCCAAATAGAGAAAGGAGTATATCAAGGCTGTGTATATTGTTACCCTGCTTATTTAACTTATATGAAGAGTACATCATGAGAAACGCTGGGCTGGAAGAAGTATAAGCTGGGATCAAGATTGCCAGGAGAAATATCAATAACCTCAGATATGTAGGTGACACTACACTTATGGAAGAAAGTGAAGAAGAATTAAAGAGCCTCTTGATCAAAGTGAAAGAAGAAAATGTAAAAGTTGACCTAAAGTTCAACATTCAGAAAATGAAGATCATGGCACCTGGTTCCATCACTTCATTGGAAATAGATGGGAAAGCAATGAAACAGTGGCAGATTTTTTTTCTGGGCTCCAAAATCACTGCAGATTGTGACTGCAGCCATGAAATTAAAAGACACATCTCCTTGGAAGGAAAGTTATGACCAACTCAAACAGCATATTCAAAAGCAGAGACATTACTTTGCCAACAAAGGTCCATCTAGTCAAGGTGATGGTTTTTTGAGTAGTCATATGTGCATATAAGAGTTGGACTATAAAGAAAGCTGAGTGCTGAAGAATTGATCGTTTTGAACTGTGGCATTGGAGAAGACTATTCAGAGTCCCTTGGACAGCAAGGAGATCCCACTAGTCCATCCTAAAGGAAAATCAGTCCTGAATATTCACTGGAAGGACTGATGCTGAAGCTGCAACTCTAATACTTTGGCCACCTGATGCAAAGAACTGACTCATTTGAAAAGACCCTGATGCTGGAAAAGATTGAAGGTGGGAGGAGAAGGGGATGACAGAGGATGAGATGGCATCACAGACTCAATAGGCAGGAGTTTGAATAAACTCTGGAAGTTGGTGATGGACAGGGAGGCCTGGCATGCTGCAGTCCATGGGTTCGCAAAGAGTTGGACAGGACTGAGTGACTGAACTGAACTAACAGTATGATTAGTGATGCTGAGCATCTTTACATGTGCTCACTGGTCATCTGTATATCTCCTTTAACGAAATGTCTATTTAGGTCTTTATCTTTTAAATTGANGGAATCTCATTAATGAACAAATCAAAGCACCTAATGATTATTTTTAAGAAAAAATGACACATCTAAATTGCTCAAGACAGTTATTCTCATCCATAGGCAAAATATTTCCCCTAGCATGCTAAAATGCAATATATATGAGTTGCTTTATATATATATATATATATATATATATATATATATATCTGCATGAGATCTTTGCATATTTTGGAAATTCAATCTCTTGTCAGTTGCTTTGATTGCAAATAATTTCTCCTATTCTGAGAGTTGTCTTTTTTTATCTTGTTTATGTTTTCCTTTGTTATACACAAGCTTTAAGTTTATTTATGTCCTATTATTTATTTTAGTTTTTATTTTCATTACTCTAGGAAGTAGGTTAGAAATACAGGACAAATGTATGGATACAAAGAGGGGAAAGGGAGGATGGGATTAATTGGGAGATTGTTGTTTCCCTGGTGGCTCAGTTGGTAAAGAATTCACCTGCAGTGTGGGAGACGTGAGTTCAATCCCTGGGTTGGGAAGATCCCCTGGAGAAGCAAAAGGATACCCACTTCAATACTGTGGCCAGTAATTTGTCTTTGGTATGAAATAATTATCTACTCCATAGTTGAATAACATTTACACTATGTGTGCATAAAATAAATAACTAATGAAAACCTACTTATTGCTCAGGAAACTATTCACTGATATATGCTGACTTAAATGGGAAGGAAATCCAAAAAGGAGGATATATATCTGATCCACTCTGCTGTATAGCAGAAACTGACACAGCAGTGTAAAACATCAATGCTCCAGTAAGTCAAAATCTAGATGGTTTTGGAAACTGGGTGTATTAAAAAGCAAATGAACAGATATTCTAGATGAATACTCACTCAAATAATGTATTTCCAGTTATAACTATATTAAACTTGGCATTGAAGCAGTGAGACAATTTCTATTCTTACATTTTAATGCCATTATAGTTAGCTTGCTGTTTTCTGATATAATTATATATCACAATTTCTTCCATGTCAAAAAATGTGTTTTTCTTCAGTTATTAACAAGACTGTAGCTTTTCGTTTAAACAGTGTAAGAAAATAACATCAGAAATACTGTAATGGACTTTTGATGATATATATTGCATTTGTGCTCTGTAACAACATAGAAGATTGGGATGGGTGAGAGATGGAGGGAGTTTCAAGAGGGATGGGGTCCATGTATACCTATGGCTGATTCATGTATGACAGAAATCAACACAGTATTATAAAGCAATTATCCTCCAATTAAAAATAAATTTGAAAAGCATATCATTTTATATAGCTGAATTCACTCTGAGATTTTTAAATATAAGCACTGTGCAGTTCATAGCTGTGAACCCATAAACTTCATATTCTCTTACCTAAGTGATGATTCATTTTCTCACAAGGAAAATTAGTTAGAAAAATAATACTTCAAAATATTTCATTTACCAAGTTTGTGGCTTCCATTTATTTATTCCCAGCACATATATTAATGCTTTCAAGTCATTGTGTAAATTTACCTTTCAATTTTCATAGTGTTTTAGATTTCTATCATAATCCATGAGAAACTCCTCAATTATACAATTATAGACAGAATTGAAGAAGCTAAGAATGGCCTTCATGGCAAAGCTTTGTCTGCTCTAGTGACAAGAGAGGGTCAATAGAAAATCTGAAATGTAAGAAATCTTTTCATAGGTGCCAAATCTGTATGAATTCTGTACATAACATTGTTAATTTTTTTCAGTTAGGGTAAAATGTTTTCTTCATCTGTCTTTGATGTTTTGTATAGATTCATATTCTGTATTTTGCTATAAATAGATAAATGTTTTGTAAAATCTTCTTTCACATATATTTTAACTCTCTATGTGTGTATGTGTTTGTCTAGTTAGACTACACCTCTGCGTGTATATATAGATATATATATATATATAGTACTCTGGGTATTGTATTTCCCAGTAGGTAGCATAAGACAGTCAGGAAATACAGACTTATAATGCATTTTCACATGCAAAAATATATTTTTCCTTTTATGTATAAAAATATTAAACTACAGATGACAACCTTTCTAAGAATTCAGTGTTTCTAAAATGTGGTGAAAATAAAAGGAGCAGACACAGCTATATTCAATCTAAGAGTGAAAATAATCAAGAAAAAGTAGTCAGGGCTGTTCAGGTTTACAGTGGTCTTTTAGAGCTTCATCCCAGCAATTAATTTCATCCATAGTCTAAGAAGCCTTTTATAATTAATTTCTCAGCATTTACCACATACAAGCCATCACTTTAAAGTGCTATGTCATTAACAAAATCCCATTTTTTTTCATAAAGAATAGGCATACTGATCTACATTTTTCCATGCTGCCAAGGCAGAATGGACTCGAGGGATATTATCTTATTCAGAAAGAACCTTTCAAGGTTGAATAAAAGAAATGGTGCAGGGTCCCTGGGAGAGGGAAGTGATCATCATTTTCACCTTCAACTCCTCTTTGATGTGGCAGAGTCAATTTTTAATCAGCAGCCATCAGACTGGGCTTCATTTCGCCTTACAAAGTCCTATTACTCTGCCACTTTCTGGAAGGAGGTGATAAGGACAATGCTCTTCTTTTTCTCTTCATAGAGCCCTGCATATGATGAGTCCCTTTGGAGAGGCTTGATAAAAAAAATAAAATAAAATAAAATAAAAAGAGTGAGTATGTAGGATAAAGGTCACCTCTCTGTCAGAATTAACTCTTCAAGACAACAAACTTTGATTTTCCTGTGTTTGTTTTTAAGAACTCTCCTATTGTCGTTGGAGGCAATCGCAGTAATAAGTCGAAGTGGGAGAAAGAGGTTAAATGCACACAGCTTTTCATGAGCATAGTATTTAGGCTTATTTATTAGTCCTCCCCAGCTAAACACCGTAGTGGATACGATGCTAATGAATACTGTAGGTATTAGTGACATGTAGGAAAAGCATACAATTAAAATCTACTTCTTTGAGCAGCACACCTCAAAGAAATCATTTATCATCAGAGCGCACATAAGTGCCACACAGGCACAGTAAGAGAAAATCACTTCTTTGCATTCAGCTAAATTGAAAAGTGGGAAAAAAAAAATCCACTATTTTTTCCCTCTGGAAGTGTTTTTTATGTTAAGTAAACCTAAATTATTTTTTAAACTATGCACTCATGCAGAAAAACCTCTATAATCTCTTAGTATCATTTATTGTAGTTAGCAGCTTAATTGCCTAACTGAAATGGATCAGAGTTCTGGGAATTACTCAATAAAATGATGTTACTACTCTCCAGCCTTTCCATCCTTTGATATAATCTCATTAAAAATATCAGGCCTCTAGGTGAGGGAATACATATGGATAGTAAATGCATGTTAAGCAGGCACACCCAAACTGATGACCTAGTTATTATAGAACAGAGCAGCAGCAGATGAATTTTAATTTTGAAGTACAGCAACTGCTTTCTTGGTTAATACCATAATTATTAACATATTTTTGGAATGAATCTGCTTGTTATCCTTGAAAAAGATAATAACAATGAACCAACCAAAATACTGAAATGACATTTTTTGGAATAAAATAAACTCTTATTTTCCAGAAGACCACACAAGTGAAAAAACACACGTAGTTTCATTAACTATAATTACTGAAAAGAGATGGGAAAAGACGTGTGCCAAATCCCTTTTTGTGTGTGTGTTCTCAAAATGTAGCTGGGTTGAAAAAATATAAACCCTAGAGGAAATACACTCATCACCCAGCCAAATAAAGGGGGAAGGAGTGGAGGGGAGAGTCATGCTGAGTCCACCATATGAAATAATTAGATTTTTATAGAATTGGATTTCCTGTTATAAATTGGAAAGTGTAGTTCCACAAAGTCTAAGAGTGTAGAGAACATAAAACCCATCCTGGGCTATGCAGTCCAATGTGTAGTAATAACAAACTGGTCTCTCTTTGGTAGTGAATAACACAGCAGAGAGAAATAGCACCGGGACAAAGATATGTTGTTGTTGTTTAGTTTTTAAAATGAAACTTCAATATTCATTTTCTAATAATTCATAATTTCAAGGGGTCCTAAAGTAAATGTTGCTGTGTATATAGTGGTAAAATGGTAGAGTGTTGTTACGACTTGGGAACAATTTGTGGAGTAAAGGATTATCTCCTTTTTGGTTATATAAGAAACTCTATTCTAATTTATATATATATATATATATATATATATATATATATATATTTAATTTCTTGTCTCCTATACTCACTCCAGCTTTTATTTTGTTATCCTAAAATTTGCTTTGGGAAAAAGTGTGGGAAGTGATATGTGGGAAGATTCTTTTCAATTTAACACATTGGTCAAAAGTTGATTGGCTAGTAGAAAAAAGTTCAAGAAATGTATCTGTATTATACAGTTCAGTGTGTCGCAAAATCATGTTGAATGGTAAAATGAGGAAATCATTATGTTTTGGCTGTGTGTGCATGCTCAGTAGCTCAGCTGTGTACAACTCTTTGCAACCTTATGATCTGTATCCCTCCAGGCTTCTCTGTTCATGGACTTTTCTAAAGAATACTGGAGTGGGTTGTCATTTCTTACTCAAAGGAATCTTCCTGACTCAGGGATTGAACCCATATCTCTTGCATCTCCTGCATTGGCAAATGGATGCTTTATCACTGTGCCAGCCGGGAAGCCTATCATTTGGTTACAATTACATTCAGCAAAACAAAAAAATTGATTTTTTATATCACAGTATTTCCAAGAGATGAATAGCAATTATTATAGCTGTTCCAGTTATTTCTGTTCATAGCAGAGACCAAATTTTTAAAAAGGTAGAGTTTAACAAGAGGAAAATAAATAAAGGTATATCAACATCCATAGTCAAAGACATTAAAGTAAGACTGACAAATAGAGGGAGGGGTGGGGAGAAAGGTTTCCTTTAGGACACATTTCTTTCAAGCGTGCCTTTTAATACATATGCTTGCAAAGGGAGTATGGGTCCAGTAGAAATTACCTCCTCTTAGAACATCTGTGTATCTTTAACTTTCACCCTTTTCTTATTGTTTCCAACTTCCAGACATTTTTTTTTTTCTTAACACCTCGGCACTTGTCAACACAGAGATCATTGTTCAAGCCCCATGTTAAATTCTTTTAACACTTTCCTTCTTTTGCTCCCTAAATCTACTCACGCTTCTCCTGGTAAGCCTGCACTGGTACCCCTCAAGGACTCCATTCTCTGTCTCTGGCACAGCTACAAATGCAGACTGAAGAATCCAGAAACCCGAGGTGAAGTCTGCACCCCATAAACATCTATAATAAATTTTCTCTTCACCTTCAAGGTTTATTTCTTTGAACAATTTGAAGGATAGAAACTAGAGTTTTGTAAAGCCATTTCTCTTGTTCCTTGTGCCTATTCTGAAAAGAAGTTACATATTGCCAAAGTTACAACTGTCAGATTAATTTGGAAAACAAGAAAAGGGAAAGCCTAGCATTACTAATTATCACGCAAAAATGTATTCTAAATATTTTATAGACTATTGATATTTATCAGAAAAAGGCTGAATAAGATCAGCACAAACCAGTGATTGGGATATATTTTAAACAAATGGACCCTAAGAAAAAAGATTAAAACAAAGTGAAAGGATCAGAATAACTACAAAAAAAGGAAATTATTTCCCCTCTTTGTGCATGTATGTGACACATAGATATTGGTAAAGATGTTAAAGGGTCACCCTTTCTAGAAACCCCCAAACTCTTTTTTTTTTTCCAACTGGGAATAATTTGGTAAATATTTATACTTTTCTAATATTTACATTTTAAGTCACCATACTTTAACACACACATAAGCAGGACAAATTATTTCAGACAAATTATCATTCCATATACTAAATGAATGTATATATGTATGTAAGTGTATACACTAAAACCAAGACCTCAGGTAATGGAGTGAGAGCAGGCATTTTCAGCAGGATCATTCGACTTAGGCCTCAGGACTAAGTGTATCTCAAACTTTGTCAAACTTCAGTAGCAAATTGTGAAGCGTACCAGAATAAGACATCATTATGACAAAAGTCTTGGGTGGGCCTACCTGGCATGGCTCAAAACTTCATTGAATTACACAAGTCCCTTCACCGTGACAAGATTTTGACCCATGAAGGATCACAGTGAAGAGTTCTGACAAAATGTGGTCCACTGGAAGAGGAAACGGCAAACCACTCCAGTATTCTTGCTGTGAGAATCCCTTGAACAGTTTGAAAAGGCAAAAAGAAATGACACCGAAAGATGAGCACCTCAGGTGGGAAGGTTCCAATATGCTACTAGGGAAGCGTGAAGGGCAATTACTGATAGCACCAGAAAGAATGAAGCAGTTGGGCTAAAGCAGAAATGACGCTCAACTGTGGATGTGTCTGGGAGTGAAAGTCTGATGCTGTAAAAAACAACATTATATAGGAACCTCAGATGCTAAATGTAAATAGATGTGATCCATCAGGAGATGGCAAGATTGAGCACTGATATCTTAGGAATCAGTGAAATAAAATGGATGGAAATTGGTAAATTTAATTCAGATGACCATTATATCTACTACTGTGGACAAGAATCCCTTAGAAGACATAGAGCAGTCCTTAGAGTCAACAAGAGTCTAAAATGCAGTACTTGGGTGCAACTTCAGAAACAACAGAATGATCTTGGTTTGTTTCTAAGGAAAACCATCCACCATCACAATAATGCAAATCTATGCCTCGACCACTGATGCCAAAGAAGCTGTAATTGACTGGTTCTATGAAAACCTACAAGATCTTCTATAACTAACACCAAAAAATGATTGGATCATAGAGGTTGGAATGCAAAAGGAAGAAGTCACAAAATATCCAAAATAACAGGCAAGTTTGTCCTTGGAGTACAAAATGACATAGTTTTGTCAAGAAAACACACTGGTCATAGCAAACACCCTTTTCCAACAACCCAAGAGATGACTCTACACATGGACGTCACCAGATGGTCAATACTGAAATCAGATTTATTATGTTCTTTGCAATCGAAGATAGAGAAGATCTATACAGCAAGCAAAAGTAAGGCCTGGAGCTGACTGTGACTTTGAACATGAGCTACTTACTGCAAAATTCAGACTTAAATTGAAGAAGGTAGGGAAAACCACTAGGACATTCAGGTATGACCTAAATTAAATCCCTTATCATTAAACAGTGGTGAAAAATAGACTCAAAGCATTATATCTGGTAGACAGAGTGCCTGAAGAGCTATGGACAGAAATTCATAAAATTATACAGGAGGCAGGGACCAAAATTATCCCAAATTAAAAAAAAAATGCAGAAGGCAAAATGCTTGTCTAGGAGCCTTCAAAAATAGCTGAGGAAAGAGGATAAACAAAAGGCAAAGGAGAAAGGAAATATATAACACAACTAAATGCAGAGTAATAAAGAATAATAAAGAGAGACATTGAGTTGGTGGCTCAGACAGTAAAGAATCTGCCTGCAATGCAACAGACCTGGGTTCGATTCCTGGGTTGTGAAGATCCCCTGGAGAAGAGAATGACAACCCGCTCCTGTATTCTTGCCTGGAGAATCCCATGGACAGAGGAGCCTGGCAGGTTACAGTCCATGGGGTTAAAAAGAGTTGAATGTGACTGAGCAAATAACACACGCAAGGAGAGATAAGAAGGCGTTCTAAAATGAATGATGCAGTTAAATGCTGCACCCAGTATGTCAGCAAATTTGGAAAACTCAGCAGTGGCCAAAGAATTAGAAAAGGTCAGTTTTCATTCCAATTCCATAAGGCAAGGCCAAACAATGTTCAAATTATCCTATGACTCATGGAAAAGACTCTGACGCTGAGAACGGTTGAAGGCAAAAGAAAGGGGTGACAGAGGATGAGATGGTTAAATAGCATCACTGACAGAACGCATATGAATTTGAGCAAACTCTGGGAGATACTGGAGGACAGAGGAGTTTGTGGTGCTGCAGTCCTTGGGGTGGTAAAAAGTCAGACACAACTTAGCGACTGAATAACAACAAATGACAAAAGTTGAACCTATTTAAAATCTAGAAGCCCTAGTCAGGTCTTCTTATTTCTTGATTGTTTGCTTTTTTGATACTGAGCTGCTTTAGGTGCTTATATATATTGGAGATCAATTCTTTGTCAGTTGCCTCATTTGCAAATATTTTCTCTCATTCTCAGGGTTTCTTTTCATCTTGCTTATGGTTTCCTTTGCTGTGAGAAGTTTTTAAGTTTAATTAGATTCTATTTGGTTATTTTTGTTTTTACTTTCATTACTCTGGTCAATGGGTCAAAAAAGATCTTGCTGCTATTTATGTCAGAGTATTCTGTGTTTTTTCTCTAATAGTTTTATCATTTTTGGAGTTAAAAGTCCATTTGCAAAGGAATGGATAAAGAAGATGATGTACATATATACAGTGGAATATTATTCAACCATAAAAAGAACAAAATTGGGCCATTTGTAAAGATGTGGATGAACCTGTAGAGTGTCATATAGAGGGAAATAAGTCCGAAAGAGAAAAACAACACATATATGTGCATAAATATTTGGAATCTAGAAAAATAGTGTAAATGATCTTATTTGCAAATCAAAAATAGAGATGCAGATGTAGAGAACAAATACACGGATATCAAGAAGGAAAAGGCAGGTGGGTAGAATTGGGAGATTTGTAATGACACATATACACTATTGATACTACACATGAAATAAGTAACTAAAGAGAACATACGATATAGGACAGGGAACTCTACTTGATGCACTGCGGTGACCTGAATGGGAAGGAAATCCAAGAGAGGGGATGTTATTTGTATATGTATGACTGATTCATTTTGCTGTACAGTAGAAACTAACACAATATTGTAAAGCTATTACAATTAAACTTAAAAATTAACTTAAAAATAAAGTCAAGGCAAATCTGAAAGTACGGTTAACTCAAGATCCAAGACATGAAACCTCAGGGCCTGAGGGAGGTTCCAGGACTATCTGCCTTCCTTTTCTCTCTGGTTTGAATATTGCACAACTCATTGTTTCAAAGCTGGTGTCTATTTACATTCAATGTTTTTCCTTCTTGAAATGCTTTTGTAACACTTTCCCTTCTTGACAATCACTCTTCCATTCTTTAAGGGCTAAATAATGTACCACATACCCTATGTTTCCTTCCTGATCCCCAAGATTCCTCCTTTCAGCTCTGATTTGGCATTGATCTCTGTGGAATAAGTCAGTCCCCTACTTACACAGATTGGTAACTGAAGTTTACTTGCCTCTGAATTTATATTCAGTCCTAAATAGAGTGGTAGTTTCACAACAACTGGAAAATTTATTTTTTTTTCCCTTGTAGGTCTATGTCTATACAGTCTAACTTGGTGAAAAGAAGAGAAAGAAAACGGAGGAGCAGTAGAGCAAACAGCAGAGTATTTGTGGCCTGGAAGAGATTGATAAATGTGGTGAACAGTGCTAGAGCATTTTGAGAATCAGTTCAGCCTGCCCACCAAACTCTGCTGGAGATTGGCCATCAGCATCTCCTTGTTATATATATATGTATATAATTATATTATTATTTA
>SJXQ01006525.1:2677-170284 GCA_006408695.1 Aepyceros melampus
AGAATTTTCCATGGTTGATTGTGATCCACACAGTCAAAGGCTTTGGCATAGTCAACAAAGCAGAAATAGATGTTTTTCTGGAACTCTCGTGCTTTCTCGATGATCCAGTGGATGTTGGCAATTTGATCTCTGGTTCGTCTGCCTTTTCTACTTCAGTTCAGTTCAGTTCAGTCGCGCAGTCGTGTCCGACTCTTTATAAATAATATAAAAGTACATTTAATAAATGTTATGCATACCTATGGGGCTTCCTAGGTGGCGCTAGTGGTGAAGAACCCCCTTGCCAGTGCAGGAGAGACAGGAGATTCAGGTTCCATCCCTGGGTCAGGTACAGCCCTTGGGGGGCATGGCCACCGACTTCGGTATTCTTGCCTGGAGAACTCCATGGACAGAGGAGCCTGGTGGGGTACGGCCCAGAGGGTCGCTCAGAGTCCGACGGGGCTGAAGCGATTTAGCACGCACACACTCACACACTCATAAATAAATAAATATACATACATACATATAAACTATGCAATATGAAAGGAGTGCGATTACGGGCATACTTTTATTTATGAGGTGATGCCACGTCCTTGCACAACTGCAGAAGGTACCATTCACATAAATCCTGATGGTCACTGCAGTCCATGAGAATGAATACTTAACGAGAAAAGATCAAGATGGGCTCCTTGGGTTTTCGGGCTACATAACTTTCACAGGAAAGCGTTTTGCAATTGAGAAAGGCTCACTTGGGACTGCTTATTAAATGAAACCATTCACTTCTAGTGAAAAGCCGGCGGGAAAAAACCAACTATTTGAAAAGGAGCTAGTAAACGCGTCTACGCCTACGCACAGTTTGCCAACTCCGGGACACCGTGGAAAGTCCCCGCCAGGATAGCCGCGGCGCCTGCTGGGAGCTGTAGTGCAGCCATCGCTTTTCGTGAGGGGATCTGGGGCCCGCGAGACTCCGTTTCCCGGCAGGCCGCGCGCCAAGGCAGCCGGCGGGACGGGAGCTGCCGCGCTGGCTGCGAGTGACCCTGTCAGTTTTGGTTCTTGTGGTGGCGATGGCCTCGTTCGTGACGGAAGTCCTGGCACACTCCGGGAGGCTGGAGAAGGAGGATCTGGGCACTCGGATCAGTCGCCTGACCCAGAGGGTGGAAGAAATCAAGGTGAAGCCGGAGCAGCGGGCGGCTGGCTGTACAGGGACGGAGGGAGGAGCCAGAGTGGGTGCAAGTATGTGGGGTGAGAAAGGGGCTTAGAGGGAGCCCAGCCTGGGACTGGGACTGCCAAGCCGAGGAGGCAGGGACGGTGGGAAGAGGCAGTGGCTGGGGCAGTATAGGGAGTGGGGCTAGGCTGGGGAGGTATGGGAGAGGGGGACGAGGGGAAGGCGGTGGAGACCAGCAGAGCAGGGAATCGGACTGGAAGCCCGAGGCGTCTAGGGAGCGGGGGATAGCAGCTGGATAGAAATGAGGGCAGCGTCACCCCACCCCTCTTCGGTGTGTAGTTTCCTCCTCTGTATGATTCGTGGATGAATGTGATAGCTTTGGGAGGATTGTACCGTTCTCCTCCCTGCATTTTTGTCATTAAAAACGTATCAGTACTTTATTAAACTCAACTGTCTTCACCCCCAGGCCTTTGAGACTATGCCGAGTTTTATAAAACACGTGAATAGCACTTCTTTGGATCTTGCTGTCTTGGAATTGATACAAAAACAAAAGGCACCTAACCACACGCAATTTCACTTTGTACTACTGTCATTACCTTACATTTGTTATTTGCCACATCTTTGTTGCTTTCTTAGCATCTTAAAAAGATGTGTACCCTGTGGGTTTAAGAGAGCAAGTTTGGCATTGAACCATAAAGGCACAAAAATGGTTTTATTTTACCAAAATGATTTCCTAAGTGTTAAGTATTCATGTCACTGGCATCTCCTGGAATATGGCTTTAGGATTTTTCATTGCTTTTTTATATGATGGAAGGAGGACCGACTGTTAAGCTACAGGCTCCTCCCTGTTTTGGAACTAACTTGCCTTTCTCCAGTTTATTTTCCCATCCAGACAGATGAGATTTACTTTCTATTCTCCAAGCAGACCCACTTTTCCCCTAGTTCCCAGATTTTATTTATGTTGCCACCTCTCCATCTTTTACCTGTTAGTATTTCTACTCATTCTTCTAGTTCCATCTCAAATGTAGTTTCATGTATGAAAAATACCCCATTTACCCTCAGACAGAGGTGCTCTGTTTATCAGTTGTGCTTCTGGAGTACCTGAACTCTTGTTATATTGTATTTCTGTATTCTGATTACTTAAGTGTATACTGTCTTTCCTACCTAAAAGGAATTTATTTGGGACAAGCATAATTTCCTTGGTTCAGTGGTAAAGAATCTGCCTGCAGTGTAGGAGACACAGGAAACGTGGGTTTGATCCCTGGACTGTGAAGCTCCCCTGGAGGATGAAATGGCAACTCACTCCAGTATTCTTGCCAGAAAAATCTCATGGACAGAAGAGCCTGGTTGTCTACACTCTGTGGGGTTCAAAAGAGTCAGACATGACTGAGCAACTGAGCAAGCACACAAGCATCATTTATTCTTGTCTCCCAAACATTGACTAATTCAGTGAAAAATATTCAATAATTTATTAAATTATTTTGCATTAAAGGAAATAATGGAACTCAAATCAACTTAGAGTTTTAAGATTGTGTGTGCTCAGTCGCTCTGTTGTGTCCAACTCCATAGCCCTGTGGACTGTAGCCTGCTAGACTCCTTTGTCTAGGGAATTCTCCAGGTGAGAATACTAGAGCAGGCTGCCATTTCCTACTCTAGGGATCTTCCCAACCCAGGGATCGAACCTGCATCTCTTGTGTCTCCTGCATTGGCTGGAGGATCCTTTACCACTAGTGCCACCTGGGAAGCCTGAATTATTTAAGATTAGGTCTTGTAATTTTATAAGCAAGAAAATAGAAATTCATAAATCAATTGAGGTATACAGATTATGGTCTTAATTTATTCATTTACTTTTTTCCTATTAGATAAATGATTAAAATTAGTGACTATAGTCTGAACTGATTTGATTCAAAATGAGAATATCTGACTCTGCCTTTCTCTTTTTCAGTGTTTGTACAATTCTTGGGCACTGTTGGGATTTGTTGATCATTGTCTTCTTGTACCCTTGTGTTATGGGACTCTTAACGGTAGGAGAAATGTTTTTTTTTCAGAGAAACCCATTGGCTTGGAGGGAAAGTGAATGGGTATGAGTAACTGGCAAAAAGGCCCTGACTTGGAAGATACGTAACAGAAGACGAGCTATATATTTTAAGAGTTCCCTACTCATCTCATTGTAACTTTTTTCTTGTATAATAGGGCGAGGTGTGCAGTATGATCAGCAAGAGGTACAGCGAATTCCTGCCTAGCATGCAGAGCGCACAGGACCTGGTTACCCAAGTGGATAAGCTATCTGATGACATTGGTTTGCTGAAATCTAGGATAGAGAGTGAGGTAAGAACAGTTTGTTATGTGGGATAGATTTGTAGGGAGAAAGTTCAGCTTCCTGATCCCAAAGACAACTGTTTACAATTTTTTTTTAATCTTCATTTTTTTAAAAAAAGAAAAATTATTTATTTGGCTGTACCAGGTCTTAATTATGGCATGTGGAATCTAGTTCCCTGACCAAGGATTGAACCCTGGCCCCCTACATTGGCCCTCTTAGTCACTGCAGGGAAGTCCACCAGGGAAGTTCTTAATACAACTTTTAAAGACCTCACTTTCCTTATTGGTGAATCAAAGTTGAATTAGATGACTTAAGGTAACTTCCAGTTTTAAAATACAAATGTTTTCCAAAACTATAACGATTTCTTTTTTATGGTAAAAAAATTAAGCTATATTAATAATGTCTTGCATTTTAGTTCACTTTATAAATTAAAAAAAATAGCCTCAAGATTTTAATGTCTTCATAATAAAAACAGATAAAGCATATAAGTGAATCATTTGGCCTTGTCTCTTATCATCTCCTGCTTTAAAATGCTTGTATCTCTTAATGGCATGCATTCTCTTATATCTGCAGCTGGCCTCAACATATTAAAGCTTCAGCACAATCTTTGTCTTTTGGCTTTCTTATGGAAAATTGACTTGGATTGCCAGTCACAACCACTCTACTTCCTGTCATAAGGCCACTTTCCTTGGACATGCAGGGAATCTCTGCCCATCTTGTACTGTGTCACTTTACACTTTATGGGGCTAGTGCTTACTGTACTTCTTATGGAAAGTCTGGCAGTTTTTAAGAATGTTCACCATGTTTGCCACAGTACTGTCATCACAAAGGAGTAAGCCAGTGTTGAAACAGGAATATCCACTTCATAATTTAAAAATTATGCTTTTCATATACATTATCTCCCCAGGATTTTTCCCTTACAGTTTTCTTTTAGGAAAAATAAGCAGTTGAAAAAAATCAAGCTGATATTAGGGGTTTAAATTGAGTAGGTGTCTTGTACATCTATTTCTGAATTTTCACTCAGAGTTCATTGATATCCAAAATCAAGATGTTGAGATATTCTCAAGGTCCTAAAGGAAAGACATCAAGTCTCTTCTCTGTGTGACAGTTCCTAAAGAAGGAAAGGGAACAGATGTGTTTTTAAAAGTTCTGTATAAAACTTGAATCGCAAGTGGGGAAACCACTAGCTATTTGGAAAATCTATTTAACAGTGAGTTTACCTGTCATTCTGGTTAGAGGTTTTAATAGAAATAAATCCATTACTCTGAAACTCTGGCACAGTTCAAATAATATATTCAAAGGGTATTTGTCAGACAAATAAGTCAGTAGTGCAATTATAGACTGTGTTATTAGGAATGAAATATCTGGAACAAGAGAGTATGGACTATGTACGTTTCCCTGGGCAGATTATGACTGGCCAAGATTTATTCAGTTCTGATTGTTGTGTTTTTAAAGATGACTGGTCTTGATGAGAGGGTCCAGACCTGACCACCATACCATTTGAAGAACAGTGAAGAAACTGGGGTTATTTAGCTGTGAGAAACACTTTCAATATTTGGAGGCTTATCATTTGAGAGAAAGATTCAAATTTATGGCTAGAGAAGGGGAATTCGATTCCATAGGTAGACTAAAGGGTTTATTCAGTCTTTTGATATATTTACTGACCATCTGTAAGGTGCCAGATACTATGGTAGTTGGTGAACTAGGTAGTTTTTTATTTCAAAATGTGAATCTCATGCCTGCTATAGAGGAATAAAATAATGTGATACACACTAAGTAGGAATAATTCAGTTAAAGAGAGGAGATGTTGCTAAAGGTGTCTTCCTGTACGAATTGGGGTCCAAACCAAAGTCTGAAGTGATAGGTAATTAAGCAAAAGAAGAAGGAGCAATGCTTAGGCAGGCACAGGGGGCAGCATGGTGCAGACATAGAGGTAGAGGAGAGATACCACTTTTGGAAAGCTGCACGTATTCCATATGACAGATGTTTCTAGAGTGTGGTGGGAGGGGCCAGGAGACGAGACTAAAAAGGTAAGCCAGCACCATATGTATCAGTTTAAGTAGTAAGGATTTTCTTGATTGCCCTGTAGAAGCCATAGAGGAGTTTAAGGAGGGGAGTGATGTCAGATTTGAATTTTAGGAATCCCATTCTGCTTGCAGTTTGAAGAAAAGACTTGAGGGAAGAGACTGGGAAATGAGAAGGCAGTTGAAGCATCAGGAGGCAGTTAAAGTAATCAGGCAAGACAGGCTGCGACCTTCACCACAGCCAGTGGCAATGGGCATAGAGAAAAGTGGATGAATCCTGGGGACTTTCAAAAGATACAGGCTCTTTGGGAGTTGCTGATGTGACGAGTTAAACATGGAGGAGTCACCAGTAACTGTGGAACTAGGTTACTGATATGCATCCATTGAAGCAGAGAATCTTGAGGAGGAGTAGGTTGTGGTTGAGTTTAAATATGGGCTGCCTGTATGAGATCCACATGGACCTGCACAGTTGGCTTGTATGTAGATGGGGGCTAGACTGTTGTGAAGAAAGATGGGGCAGGGCCAGAAATTTGAAATGCAGTGGCTCAAACAAGATACATATTTTTTAATCATGGTCTCCAGGCTAGCAGGCTGATTCTGCAACCTAGGGCCTGGCTGTTCTAGTGCATTCTGAGTCAAGAACTGTGGCGGATAGTCTGTTCCCCACAGTAGTAGCCAGTGGATGAACATTTTTGCACAGCACCCTGAGCCCCAGTTTCTACAGGGCGGTGTGCTGTGGGCTGCATGATAGAGGAAAACTCCTGAGCTTAGAGAGCGTAAACGTCTTCTAATGGTAGTAAGCATGCTGGATTTTTGTCCTGAAGGAAAGTACTATTTCTGTTTTTCAAATGTTTGTTAACTACACAAACATTTTTGAAAAGATAGTTGAGAACAAAAGACAGTCCATTGCTTCACTTGCAAGATGGTGCTGAAGTGTGAGAAAATCCTAAAAAATTCTCTTCCAACAGTCTGTAGAGCAGTAGAACTGGCAGCATTTGGTGGTTTGGTAGGCACGGAGGATCTTAGACCCCATCGCAGCCTACTGAATTTGAGGCTGCATTTTAATAAGAGTCACCAAGCCTTATGTATATATGCATGTTACAGTTTGAGAAGCACTGTGTTAGAATTTTGTTGTTGTTTATGTGGTTGCAGTTGGTCTCTCCCCATGTCCAGTGATATCTGGAGGTTCAGAGAAAATAGAGGGCATAGAGAAGACGCATCTGTTTTCTTAAGACTCAGATTTGGAAATGGTAGACATCACTTTAGCTTATATTCCACTGGTGGGATCTTAGTCACATGGTCACACCTGACTGAGAGGGGCAGTGAAAACAGATAGTGTAGTTGGGTAGCCACATGCTGTTCCTGTGAGAGAGTGGATATTAGAGGATAGTTTGCACATCCCCCCTCCAGATACTATTTGGATTTTAGGGAAATGGTATGGACTTGAGAGAGCCGCACTTAGAAATTGAAACTATGAGAATGGAGAGAGTATATAGAGCAGGGTTTTTCAATCTAGGCACTGTTGAATGCCTAGATTGGGACTGGGCATTATTCTTTGTTGTGGGGGGCGATCCTGTACATTGTAAGATGTTTAGATGTTGAGTATCCCTGGTCTCTACTCACTAGATGCCAGTATAGCTCGCTTACTTGTGACAAGCCAAAATGTCTCTAGACATTGCCAAATGTCCTTGGATGGGGGTGAGCAAAAAATGTTTAATTTTTTGAGAAACATTGGTTCAGAGTAATAAGAAGGCCAGGGAGAAAGGAATATCAGTATGTGTGAAGTGATCAGAGGGAAAATGAAGGTCCTAAAAAAAATAGAAAGAAATGGCCAAAGAACCAGGAGAAAAATGAGTAGAAATTGGTGTCCTAGATCTAGGGGAAGGAGAATAACAGTGTACTCATGAATGGTTAAGTACTGGTGATACATGCTTTAGACATAGCAGCAAGGATTTGATTGATTTTTTTTTCTTAAAGATGAGGGAACTTTTAACATATTTAAATCTGATGGGAGGAGCCATCCTCTAGTAGATATTGAATCAGTATGTAATTCATGAATGAAGAATGAATTAGTAAGAGGTAAAAGATAGAGAAAAGAGGAAGTAATTGATAGTGCAAAGTCCCTGAAAAGGTGGGACAGAATAGGAGGTGGATCCTCACTTAACCTAAGAAACTCTTCCTTTTGGTTAGAACTATTCAACTCTAGAGTGAATTATCGCTTGGCCATGGGGATACCCTTCTAGTAATCCAGGTGGGTGAGTTCTCTGATGTGAGGTAACTGCTTAAATTAAGACTCGTTGCTGACAAGAGGATATTATGTTGATGACAATGGGTGTTTCTGAATAAGACAAGGATTTGGGCCATTTGGACCACTTCAGGTCTCTTCCTACTACATTCTATGATTTTTATTCCATTCTTAACCGCATTTAAATTTAATCATGAGTTATATTCAGCTAATAAGACTTATTGATTATAAAAAGTATTTTATTTCTTAGGTATAGTATAGCTAAAAGGTACTTGTCTTTGATATTGTGAATTAGGTTCGCCGGGATCTTCATGTATCAACTGCTGAATTTACAGACTTGAAGCAACAGCTGGAAAGAGACTCAGTAGTCCTCTGTCTGCTTAGACAGCTACAAGAGGTCAGTAAATTCAAACCAAACTTTAGTGCTTTGGTGGTGAGAAAGTTTTTTTTTTTTTTCCAGTTGGTCTTATCGTTTAATAAGTATCCCTTGACTATGTGCAATTTTTTTCATATTTTAAAAACAAACAAGCAGACAGACTTCAAATAATAAGATGTGTCAGATACAGTACCTAATAACTATACTTATCTTTTCAGTTTTCTACTGCTATTGAGGAATATAATTGCGCATTAGCAGGAAAGAAGTATATTTCTGCTGCTCAGCATATAGAAGAGGTATTAAACACTTTCTCTAAAGCATGAACAAGTAATGCTACTCTTGTTTTAAGTAAATTTTGTGTCACATGTATTCCTTATTGTTATACAAATATGTTCAAATTGCCTAGAGTACAGATGAAATGTTTAACAGTGATTCCATTTCACTGCCAGGCCCAGAAATGCTTGAAGTTGTTAAAATCCAGAAAATGCTTTGACTTAAAAATATTGAAATCTCTCAGCATGGAGCTTACAATACAGAAACAGAACATACTTTATCACCTTGGAGAAGAGTGGCAGAGGCTAATTGTATGGAAGTTCCCACCATCGAAAGGTGATACTGACCTCAGTGAACTGCTTTGCTTGATCTGCCTGAATCAGTTTGGCTTTGGAATGTATTCCAGATATTTTATATTGGGAGAGAATACGGCTTCATTTATTAATCTCCCAATTCTATATTGACTTCTCATTTAAGCAGAATGCTGTTAAGACCAAAGTGCTTGTTACTTCCTTCACACTTCTCGCTAGGAAGGAGCAGAGAAGAGGGGGATGATTGGGAGGGGTCCGTGAGGTGAGGGTGTGCTAGAGGTGGAAGCACTTTAAGCCCCCAGTTCCACTCCACTGTAGAGTGTGTCATCCCAGAGCCCTCATCCCAACAGGTTTTATCTTTTCTAAAAAGCTTAAAGAAGCTGTTCAACTTTTCTCTCTCTTGCTAAGGAAGACAGGGGATCGATGGGATAGGAGTTTGACCCGATTTTTTCAGCCCTTGGGGAAAATCGGTGACAGAATCATGAGAAATGGGATAACTCTGGCCCTGGCTTTTATTTATACTACTTGGCTCTCAGCCCCTCTGCCCACCTCTGGGTGTGAACCCTCTTTGATATCTTGTTTATACAAAGTAAAGTCTCTGAGGGTATATTGAAAGACATGCCATTAAATCCAGTATATTTTCCAACATTTAATCTTGAAATTTAGTCTGTTTCAGAGGAAACCTCAGTCTCCCCTTTCTTCCTTTCCCTTATCCACTTTGGCCTTCAGATACAGTATATATGTATGTATGTACATAGACACTCTGCCCCCTCACACACACCCCGTGTGTATTTTCAAGGAAGTCATCCAGAAGTTTTAGATTCTATTTCCAAGCAGATTATAAAATGAAGAGAAGATGGCAGTTCTTTGTTGTAACACACCCTTCTTGTTAAACTTGTTTGGCAGGCTGTTCTCTTTCCTTCATAAGAGGGAACACAGAAGAGGAGGCCTTAACTGAAACTAGGATCTCACTTTTTATTCTTTGCCTTCATTCAGTCATTCAATATATTTTTTGTTGTTGAGGTATAGTTGATTTACAGTGGTATGTTAATTTCCTCTGGACAGGAAAATGAGACAGTTATACACACACACACACACACACACACACACATTTTAAAATTTTCTTTTCTGTTATGATTTATCATAGGATATTACATATAGTTCCCTGTGCTGTACAGTAGGACCTTGTTGTTTATCCATTCTCAACACATATTTAACATGCAGTTATTGCAGGTACATCATCTTTTGCACTCAGTTTGATCTTTGAGCATACCAAAAGAAGTAATTTCTTGTTTTAAAGTGATGCCAAGGATTTGTATGCAGTAATTCATACTTGCTTGCGTTAGAAGTGTTTTGTACTAAAACCACGTTTTTATGACTCTTGGTAGACAGTGGGCTCTCAGGAATAGAAATGGGAACATCTTGTATTGCTGAGACAGCTGATATTTTTTCCCTTCTCCATAGATATCAGCAACTTGGAATCTTGCCTGCAAACAGAGCTTCATTTATGCACCGAACAATCTCAGAAAGAAGAGAACCCTGTGCCACCAATTAGTTCTGTCCTCTTGGCATTTTCTCTTCTTGGAGAGCTACATACCAAACTTAAGTCATTTGGTAAGACATCCTACTTTGTTTCATTCACATGACATTTTCAGAAAGTCCAATGTTAAAGGAATGACAGGAAAAATTAACAAATATTCTCTGAATGATATTGATGATGGATCATAAGATTTGGCTTCATGATTCATTAAGTAGAATTGTTATAAATATTACCCTTTTCATTAAGGGCTTAGATCCTTTCCTTTTTTCTTTTCTCTCTCTTTTTTTCTCAAACTAGCTGCTGGTGTTTTTTATTTTTTAATAGTTTAAATAAAAATCTGTAAACAATCCGAGAAACTTCAGTGGAAAAACTTGTAGTGCATATGGGTGTTGTGGAATGTCCTGGTATGTTTTTTGTTGTTAGGCTCAAAGATCTTTTTTTTTTTCTCAAGTGTCTTCAGGTGCTTTTTTTTTTTTTTATGAGTATTCATATAACTTTCAGGTCAGATGCTGCTGAAGTATATCCTCAAGCCTCTGGCATCTTGCCCATCCCTTCTTGCCGTGATAGAAAGCCAACCTAACATCACCATCATTCGTTTTGAATCTGTGATGACTGACTTGGAACATCCATCACCATCTGAAGTTTTTGCCAAGATTAGACTGGTGCTGGAAGTGGTCCAGAAACAACTTCTAGGTGTGTATCCTCAAGGCCATGCTTTCATATTTTGGAAAAGTTGATGTGGTTTTAAAAGTAAATATTATTTTAAAACATGGACAAAAATGCTGCCATTCTGAGTGAATGGAGGATGGAGGTGAGTAAACTATGTCTTGGGAAAAAAGTAGTTACCTTTCTATTTCTTGCTCTGTTTTGCTTTCCTTCTCTGCCTAGTGTTGACAGATAAGGTCATCAGTGGTACCCCATATTCTTTGTTTGTAATATATAGTTGGATTTTGGGATGCATTTCTCTCATGGGACTTCTAGGGACATCATATTTTGGGACTTTTGGTTAATTATAGGAAAAGCAAAAATGAACTAAGTGCTGTTTTACGTATTTCAGTTGGAAAATCCCCACCAACCTAGTTGATATAAACAAACTGAGTTTAACATAGGACATGAATTTCATTCCAACTCAGCCTACTGGTTAGATCTTTATATATTCACCCTTGAAACAACCAGTTTCTGTGTTGCTTGAATCATTTTTTGGCTGTCACACTATTAAAAGTAAAATTTCTTCTTTTTTTTTATTATAATACTGTCATTTTAGTCTATTTGACTTCCCTTCTTCTTGCTTTTCTCAGTTGTCATATTGAATAGTCAAATTAAGCACTCTTGCTGTGAAAAAAATAAAAAAAAGAAATGCTGCTATTGTTTGTAAGCCTTCCTGCCAGTCATATAATTTATTTATATATAAATACTTTATTTTGTATTAAAGTTAAGTTAATCTACAGTTTTGTGCCAATCTCTGCTGTACAGCAAATTGACTCAGTTGTATACATATAGACATTATTTATTTATATATAAATAATTTATATGTAAAGCAAGGAATTCTTTCTAGTTTTGATAGCAGAGAATAAAAATTTTTAAGACTTTCATGAACTGCAAAAATCGAAGGTGGTTTTCTTCTTGTTCCTTTACTTAGGGAGATAATGTACTCTTGTTTTTATTAGATATAACAAAAGATTGTAAACAAAGAGTCCAAGGATTGGAAGGAACTAGAAAGGTAATCAATCCAGATATCTCTAATGCTTGACTCTACTCTGTAACATCCCTTCAACTGGTCACGACAAGCCTGAGCACCTTTTGAGAGTCTATCCTACCTCTGCGCAGCTCTGAGTACTGTCAAGTTTTTTTTTTTCAAAATTGTGTCTCTTTTCTGTATTAAATACTCTTGCCCAAATCCCCTTTTTGGAAATTAAATCTTTAAAGTAGTTGTTTAAAAAATATGTTCAAAATATATTGTGCTGTAATACCTGCTTTACTGGTGCTGTTTCTACTCTGTGGAGCTGTATAGAAGACTAGTTCTTTGAAATTGGTCTTTGAAATTCTTTCCAGTCTCTGTTATTATGTCCTCTCTGTCTTACCACTATCTTTACTTTTTTTTAAAATGAAATAATGTTAGGTCGTCTTATCTTCAGTGATCTTCTATGGATATATTCCATTTCTTCCATAGTCCTTTTTTTTACAGTATGGTGTTCAAAACAGAACAAAGTATTCTAGAGATAGTCTGAGCCAATTCAGATTCACACGGGAGGATTATTCACTCCTTCAGTCTCAGTTTCAGGTTTTTGTTAGTATAGCCAAAGGCTGTTATTACACAGTTAACTTATTGAGCTTGATGTAAAGGAAATCCCAGATCATACTCAGTGTAAATGGCTGCTTTCCTGTCTTACACTTGACTTTTTACAGTTAACATTAATCTTTGTTAGATTTTACTTGATAAAATTTTGCAGTGAGTTAACTATCCTTTCTACTTCATGTTGAATGGAGATTTGATAATCATGTTTTCTTGTAGCTTAAGTCAGTGATGGTACTGTTCACCTAGGATAGGGCTAGATTGGAGGGTGCTCTAGGAGCACACTGGAATGTCTTTTCAGGTTGACATTGGTCCTTTAAGTGCTCAATCCACTGTGTTTGTAAGTTTTCTTTGTACCTAGGATATTCAGAGCAGAAAACAACTAACTCACTGTTGCCAGGTTCTTTTCTCATCTTGTAAATGGCTGCTTTCCTGTCTTACACTTGACTTTTTACAGTTAACATTAATCTTTGTTAGATTTTACTTGATAAAATTTTGCAGTGAGTTAACTATCCTTTCTACTTCATGTTGAATGGAGATTTGATAATCATGTTTTCTTGTAGCTTAAGTCAGTGATGGTACTGTTCACCTAGGATAGGGCTAGATTGGAGGGTGCTCTAGGAGCACACTGGAATGTCTTTTCAGGTTGACATTGGTCCTTTAAGTGCTCAATCCACTGTGTTTGTAAGTTTTCTTTGTACCTAGGATATTCAGAGCAGAAAACAACTAACTCACTGTTGCCAGGTTCTTTTCTCATCTCTTTAATATCTTTCAGTCAATATTCCCTTCCTTTATACTTGCTGCTGCTGCTGCTGCTAAGTCGCTTCAGTCATGTCCCATTCTGTGCGACCCCATAGACGGTAGCCCACCAGGCTCCCCCATCCCTGGGATTCTCCAGGCAAGAACACTGGAGTGGGTTGCCATTTCCTTCTCCAGTGCATGAAAGTGAGAAGTGAAAATGAAGTCACTCAGTCATGTCCGACTCTTATCGACCCCATGGACCTCAGCTACCAGGCTCCTCCGCCCATGACATTTTCCAGGCAAGAGTACTGGAGTGGGGTGCCATTGCCTTCTCCGTCCTTCATACTTATTTTCTCTTTTTTGCATCAGCAATAACACCTAAAACAATGTTAACAAATATTAATGCCAGTGTGCATTTCTGACTTAAAACTGATTTTAATGGAAATAAATGGGGCTTTTTTTTTTAAATGGTTTCTTCTTCCCCTAAATATAACCTGGGGATCATACTTTGTAGCCGTAGTTCTTTTTGGAGTCCTCTACTTTCTTTGCATTTTAGTTATTCTGAAACTTCATGAAGGTTTTTACCTTCTCTCCTATGTTTGTCTTTGATTATATGCTCTTTTCATCTTTTAAATATGTGTTTTTTACTTCTAAGTTTTCTTATTACTAAGCATCATTGTACCAACAGCAAAAGAATTTTTAAAAAGACGATAAAAAATTCTTTTGGAAATAATTTGGCAAAATATATAAAAAGTATTAAAATATTTGTATCTTTAAACCCAGATTTCAACTTCTAGGAATCTTCCCAGAAGAAATAATCTTAAGTATATGAAACCATTTTTTAAAAGCCCCATTTATTTCCATTAAAATCAGTTTTAAGTCAGGAATGCACACTGGCATTAATATTTGTTAACATTGTTTTAGATGTTATTGCTGATGCAAAGAAGAGAAAATAAGTATGAATATTAAAGAGAAGAATTTACTTGTAAATGATGTGATTGTATACCTAAAAAACCAAGACTACTAAAACTTTTATAATTAGTAAGAAATTTTCTAAGTTGTCTAGGTATAGTATAAATCTATAAAAATCAGATTTCTTCTCTCTAGCAACAATCAGTTATAAAATATAAAGATATCTTATTTACAATGGCAGCATAATCTATTAAATTATTTTATTATTATTTTTTTACTTTATTTTACTTTACAATACTGTATTGGTTTTGCCATACATTGATATGAATCCGCCACTTAAATTCTTAAAGATAAATTTAATAGGAAGAATATATGTAAGGAAAGCATAAAACTTATTGAAGGCATAAAGGGAAGGGAGGCTATCATGAATTAGAAGACAATCTCAAAAAAATTATCAACTCATTCCAAAATAACATATAAACTTAATACATTTCCAATCAGTTGCTTGTTATATATTTTTTGAATTGGACAAATGAATTACTCTAGAGCTTACATCAAAAAATATGAGACTTGCCAGTAAAGATTTGAAAAACACTAGTTAGAGAATTTTATAATTAAAACTATGTTTTTGACATAAATTCAGTGGAATGAAAAAGAGTCCAGAAGTAGACCCAGGAATAAAAGAGAATTTACCATTTGATCAGTCACATTTTAGTTTGGTGAGGCAGACAGTTTATTAAATAATAGTGCTAGCAAAACTGGCTATGTGGAATGAGACAAAGTTAGATTCCTGCTTCGTACTTCAGAGATACATTCCAGATGGATTAAAGCCTTATATGCAAAAAGTAGAACAATAAAAGTGTTGGAAGAAAATTCACAAGAGTACTTAAATATTATCAGGAAGCTCCGAATACATAAAGGAAATGATTGACAAATTTGACTGCCTATAAATGTCAAATTCTGTATGGTAAACAGTACCATAAACAAAGATTATATTATACTGGGAGAAAATATCTGCAGTGCGTTTGACAGACAAGGAGTTGATTTTTAGATTTTTTCCAAAGAAAGAGAGAACATAGTAACAGAAAAAGGATAACAAATATGAATAGGCAATTTATGGAAGAAAAGGTTCAAATTATTAATAAACATAAAAATATGTGTGGCCTAATCTCCCTAATAGTGGAATGGAAATCACACCATCAGAGTAGAAATTTCCACCCTTGAGGTTGACAAAATTCAGAGATCTGTATAAGACACTTTTGGTAAGAAAATGGAAAGGTAGGCTCCTTCATTGCTTTTTTGAGTGTCTTTTAGCAAGTAATCTGAAGCACTATAGTTATGCTAAGATAGCCTTTGACCCAGGTAGCCCACTTTTTAATTCCTTACAGATATCATATAAGTATGTATGTTTGCATGTGTAAGTACTGTATATACTTGCATACTGGAATGGGTATCATCTGAAGAATGGTTGTATAACTTACAGTTGAGCCATAGTATGGAGTACTATGCAGCTATTAAAAAGAAGTGAAATAGAGCTAGATATCTCAGAGATGGCCACGATCTATTTTTAAGGGATTAAAAGTTAAGTGTAAAATCTATGGCATGAACCCATTTTATGAAAATGGAAGTGTAGCCCCTTATTTGAGTATTATATTAGTTTACTAGGGCTTCCATAACAAAATACCACAGGCTGTGTGAAAAAGCAGAAATTTAAAAAGCAGAAATTTATTTTCTCACATTTTTGGAGGCCAGGAGTCCAATATTAAAGTGTTCGTAGATATGGTTTCTCCTGAGCCCTCTCACTGTGCTTAGCAGACAGTCTTGTCACTGTCCTCACATCGCCTTTCCTGTCTGTATGCTTATCCCTGATGTCTTTCCTTTTCTTAGAGGAACACTAGTCTTAGTGGATTAAGGGTAGGGCTCCACTCTTATGACCTATTTAAAGGTGTGTCCTGTCTCCAAATGCAGTTACACTGGGGACTAGGGCTTCAACATATGAATTGTGGGGGACACAGTTTGATCTATCAAGTATGTGTTATAAATATAAGGGAGGAAGAATACAAACCAAACTCTTGACATTGGTTACTTGGGCACAGAGAGACAGAGAAACTTGTGGATATGAAGAGGGAAAATTACCCTTTTTCTTTAGAAATGGTAGTGGTGTTGATTTTCTATAAAGTATGAGTTACTAAAATTTACTGAGATGTAGAGACTCTGAACACACAAATAGTAATAGGAGAAATTCGAAAGGTTGTTAAAGGTTTCCTATTTAAAAGGTCACCATTAGGCACATAAAGTTTATGGTGGCTCAGAGGTTAAAGCATCTGCCTCCAATGCGGGAGACCCGGGTTCGATCCCTGGGTCGGGAAGATCCTCTGGAGAAGAAAATGGCAATCCACTCCAGTATTCTGGCCTGGAGATCCCATGGACAGAGAAGCATAGTAGGTTACAGTCCACGGGGTCGCAAAGAGTCGGACACGACTGAGCAACTTCACCTTCACCTTCACCTTCAAATTCTAGGTACCCTTCAAATTACACATAATCTTTTTTGATAATCAAGCTCTTTTGGTCAATAGAAACGGATAGATAAGTATGCTGATTAATTTTTTAAAAACAAGTATAAATTTGATATCAAAATATACATGCAGAGAAAACACAGAATGATTTTATCAAGTCATTTTATCACTAGCTAAATTTACAAGCTCAGTTCATTTCAGTTGAGTTGCTCAGTTGTGTCTGACTCTGCAACCCCATGGGCTGCAGCGCGCCAGGCTCCCCTGTCCATCACTAACTCCTGGAGCGTAGTCAAACTCATGTCCATTGCGTCAGTGATGCCATCCAACCATCTCATCCTCTGTCATCCCCTTCTCCTGCCTTCAGTCCTCCCCAGCATCAGGGTCTTTTCCATGAGCTCAGATCCCATTAAAATCGCATTTTTGGTTGGACATTTAATTGTGATTTCAGGCGACTAATTTTGTCAATTCTTTTTTGAGAGGAAGCTTGAAAAATTCCTAATATATTTGCTGAAAATGTCTCCTAATATTGTCTGCTTTATCATCTTAAAATTTTTTGCATAGTAAAATTTTGCCTTGCTCTGTTTTAGCAAGTTGCACTGCCATTCGTTGTAGTATATTCGTGTGGTATATTTTCTTCCAGTCTCTTTTTTCCTTTACTGTTTCTACCAGTTCCTCCAACTTTTGCATCTTCACTTGATTCTGCGTCAATAGTATATTTTAGTTTTAAATTTGAAGGTTTGTTTATAGTTATTTTCTTAAGAAAAATATATCATAATGAAAATAATAAGCGCTTCAATTTAACTCCTTTTTTCAGTTTATATAGTTATCACTGTGACCTGTGCTGTATGCACAGAATATTCAAGTACACACATTACAGTGTTACATTGATGCATAAGAAAACAAAATCATTGGGATGGAATGAATCTTTTACTCTGACTACATCGAAAATGTGTTTATATGAAATGCTAGAAGTAATATACGTGCCTGAAATGAGCACTACAGTACACATACATGATGCTATGGTTAAAGTGAGATGTGGTCTTATCAAAGCAACAAAATTGTGTTTAACAGAAAAGTATTTTACGCTACTTCCTTTTTTTTTTTTTTAGTTTAAAATTTTTATTCAAAAAATGGATAGAGATCCCATATACCCTTCACTCAGTTTTCCCCAATGTTAACATCTTATGTAACCATAGTATAGGATCAAAACCAGGAAATGGACTGTGGTACGATTCACAGAGCTTTCTCAGATGACTCCAGTTTTCCTTGCACTCATTTGTGTGTGTGAATAGTTCTATGCAATTTTACGACCTGTGTAGATTCAGGTACCTACCCCTACAATCAAGATATAAAACTAGCCTATCACCACAAGGCTCCCTTATGCTACCCATTATAACCACACACCTTTGCTTCCAGTTTTTGAAATTACTTTAAAAAAATTGAGTTCGTCAGTCACACTAGCCCCATGTCATGTGCTCAGTAGCAAAATGTGGCTGATTGCCATCGTATCAAACAGTGCAGGCCTAGACTTCTGATATTATAAGATGGCTCAAGGCTTTGAGGTAGTATGGTCACTTTCTTTTAAGGTTCTCTTATACTATTTAGTTAATTAATAGTGAAAGTCACACAGTCATGTCCAGTTCTTTGCGACTCCATGGCCTATACGGTCCCTGGAATTCTCCAGGCCAGAATACTGGAGTGGATAGCCTTTCCCTACTCCGGGGGGTCTTCCCAACCCAGGGATTGAACCCAGGTCTTCCACATTGCAGGTGAATTCTTTACCAGCTGAGCCACAAGGAAAGCAGTTAATTAATTAACTTCCTCAAAATATGTTAGAAAATGCCACCATAAAATATACCATGGAAGATATATTGTTTGACAGACTAGATATTACATGATAATGTAAGGTATTTATTGATATTTTGCTTAGAATAAACACTCTGATACTTGCAGAGATGAAAAAGTATGTTTGTTTATTATTGGAGAAATGGGATTTTATTCTAAACTAGTTTCAACTTGGTATGCAGAACTTCTGAGTGCTTGTCATATAATCAGATCTGTGGATTAGCAGTGGATGATTATAATGTACATAGCTTACTACCTAATTGTTACAGAGAACAAGCAGGCAGTCTTATATTGCAGATGACTCATGTGAGCAGTGAAATACAGTAATAATTGTGTGTCATGATTTTCCCACATAGTTAGTTGAAGTAGGGTAGAATTACTTGTGTTGTTTTCTTCCCTGTCATCTTAAAATTGAAGAGTTCTAGAAAAGTAGGGGATTTGTGAATATATCTGGTGTGTGAATAGCTTCTTGTTTAAAACTTTTGATTTCAGATTTACCTCTTGATGCTGACCTAGAAAATTTAAAAATATCTAAGATCACACTGGCTGAGATGCTTGGTGACATGATCTGGGAGGACCTATCTGAGTGCCTTATTAAAGATTGTTTGGTTTATTCTATCCCGTCAAATAGCAGCAAGTTACAGCAGTATGAAGAGGTAAGAGCAGAGGTGTCACCGAAGGTTTGGGGAGACCACAGGGTCTTGTCAGTGCCCTTTGTTTATCTTAGAGATCATTTGTTCTTTAAGAAAATTATTCATAAGGTGTGGATGCAAATTCCCTATAACTTCATTTCTCTTCTGGCTTGCTGCCTTTTGATTGGGAAGTATGCTTTCTTATTCAGTGTTAATATGTTTTCATTAGGTACTTTTGAAAAACAATTTTTTTTATATTTGTATCAGCTCTAGTAGGTACTAGGCAATACTTTACTTTTTGACTTCTTTCTAGTGTTTCCTCAAACACTAAAATAAGTACAGAAATCCCCCCTTAGGTTTGGGGTATGTTCTAAGACCCTCCGTGAAGACGTGAACCTGTGGTTAGTATTGAACTGTAGATGTATGTGCAGTGTTTTTTCTGTACTAATGGGCAGGTAGTGTATGTAACACGGATATGCTGTACAAAAGGGTGTTCATATCCTGTGGGTAAAACACAACAGGACAGGGCGATATTTCATCATGCTACTCAGAACAGCGCACAATTTAAAACTTAGGAATTGTTTGTTTCTGGAATTTTTCATTTAGTATTTTCAGACCATAGCTGACTGTGGGTAACTGAAACTGAGGATAAGGGAGGGGAATTACTGTATATTTACTAAAAAATTTGTTGCACTTTGACTAAGCAGAGTCAGAAACTCCTAATGAAGATGCTCTTCCTGATGAATTTAAAAAGTGTAATATTTTCTACCTAGTAATGGATGGTCTGTTCTAAAACTTAACCATCTGCTCCTTATTCTTTTCTGTACTTTGGATTTGAAGTTTTAGTATTGAAAAGGAATATATGTATATAATTCTTTACTCTCTTTTTTTTTCTTGCATTTCTGACTTAGATCATACAATCCACTGAAGAATTTGAAAATGCCTTAAAGGAGATGAGGTTTTTAAAAGGAGATACTACTGATTTGCTGAAATATGCCCGTAATATCAATTCTCATTTTGCTAACAAGAAGTGTCAGGATGTGATTGTAGCGGCTAGAAACCTAATGACCTCTGAAATTCACAACACTGTGAAGGTATGGAGGGGATGGTTATAGTTTATTACATTGAGTTAGGAAGCAGCTTATTTTTTGAGATGATTGTGATAGAGTGGAAGAGCACGTGACATTTGCTGAGGTCATTGAGGTGAGTTATTAATTTTCTTAAACAGTAGCTTTCTCATTTTGAAAGGGGTCCTAAGATCTACCTCTTTCATAGGGTACTGTGGGATCCAGATAAGATAACACACATAAAAGCATTGTATAAATTGAAAAAGTGTACATGAATTTAATGGATAACTGTTATTGAAATCATAGAGTATATCAACTTATAGTTTTCTTGACTTTATCACTTGAATTTTTAGTACGCAATTTTGTAACAGGTACTGTTATATCCAGAGATTATATCCTGTTGTGAAAATGTTGACTTCATTGCTTAGGCTAATAGAGGTGAAGTTAAAAAAGGAAACAAAAAGATACGATCTTTGTATGGTATAAACAATTATCTGTAGAATCCATGGACAAATTATAATTTGCATTGACAGTAATTTACTCCTTTGACCTTAGATAATTCTGTGTATTTTTTCTGTTTTTTTTAAAATATCTTGTATATATAAAATAATATTTAGCAAATATAAGTGTTATTTAGATTAAAAGAAGACATAGACTAAACTAATCCCTTAGAAAATTCCTTAGCCGCTTTTCTGTGACCAGAGAGGACTATGCTCGTCTCCCTTCCGTGCTGTCTGCACGCCCTTTTCTCCTGGGGTTACCCTGTTGTGTGTCTGCTTCAGTAAAATATTTAATTAGCCATTTGAGCTCCACAGATATTAACACATTTTGGTGTAATCTGGGGACGTGAGGGGAACTGGGAACTGGGCTGCAGGGTTTCTACATGAAAGTCAGTTATGTCACTCTCATGCACAAAGCCCAGTGGCTTCCTGTCTCATTCAGAGGAAGACCCAGTCGGCTTACCATGGCCTGCAAGGCCCTGGGTGATATGCCCCTGTTGCCGCTCTGACTGTATCTCCTACGGCATTCTTCTTCAGTCACTATCTTCATTTGCCAGGACAGCTTGGCTACAGAACTCTGAAACCTCTTTCCCCCTCTGCTTGGAGTATTGCTATAGACTTGCTCCCTTTCCTGATCACTACTTTTTTAAAAAAATTCATTATTTTAAAAAAATATTTCCTTGGCTGCACCGCTCAGCATGTGGGATCTTAGTTCCCCAGCCAGAGATCAAACGCACGCCCCACCCTTGCATTGGAAGTGCAGAGTCTTAACCACTGGACCACCAGGGAAGTTGCCTGACCTTGTTAAAACTGTAACCTCCCCCTATTTCTTTTTTTAAAAAATTATTTATATATTTGTTTTTATTTTTGGCTGTGCTAGGTCTTTGCTGTGTGGGCTTTTCTCTGGTTGCAGTGAGTGGGGACTGCTCTCTAGTTACAGTGTGCGGGCTTCTCATTGCAGTGGCTTCTGTGTTTCAGAACTCAGGCTCTAGGCCTGCAGGCTTCAGTGGTTGTGGCTCCCAGGCTCTAGAGTCCAGACTCAATACTTGCGGTGCATAGGCTTAGTTGCTCTGCAGCATGTGGGATCTTTGTGGATCAGGGATCGAACCTGTGTCTCCTGCTTTGGCAGGTGGATTCTTTACCACTGAGAGTCACTCAGTTGTATTTGACTCTTTGTGACCCCATAAACTATAGTTCGTTGGGCTCCTCTGTCCATGGATTTCTTCAGACAAGAATACTGGATTGGGTAGCCATTCCCTTCTCCAAGTGATCTTCCTGACCGAGGGACTGAACCAGGGTCTCCTGCGTTGTGGGCAGATTCTTTACTATCTGAGCCATCAGGGAAGGCTTCCCCTATTTCTTACACTCTTTTCTTGCTTTGATTTTCTTCCCTGATAGCTCATTTGGTAAAGAATCTGCCTGCAATGCAGGAGACTCATGTTTGATTCTTGGATTGGGAAGATTCTCTAGAGAAGGGATAGGCTACCCACTCCAGTATTCTTGGGCTTCTCCTGTGGCTCAGCTGGTAACGAATCCACCTGTAATGTGGGAGACCTGGGTTCAATCCCTAGGTGGGGAAGATCCCCTGGAGAAGGGAAAGGCTATGCACTCCAGTATTCTGGCTTGGAGAATTCCATGAACTGTATAGTCTCAGGGGTCCCAAAGAGTCGGTTGAACACTACTGAGTGACTTTCATTTCATGTTACTTATTGTCAATAAATATTTTGTTTGAATTATTGTTTTTCCCTGCTAGAAAATATGCTCTATGTGGGGAGGGTTGGTTTCTTTTTTTCCAGTTTGTTTTGTTCTTTACTGTTTTGTTTACCTCTAGCATTTGTTTACCTTTGTTGTACCTCTAGCATTAAGAATGTACCTGGTGCCCACTACTGTGTACTTAGGGCTCAGTAAATATTTGCTGAATGAATTAGTATATATCCCAATAGCTCTGTCATAACTCCTTGTTATAAGTAAGATTGTTATTAGATTGCTTTGGACTCTGGGCTAAATCTTTTAGCCTTGTTGGACCTCAGTTTCCTTTTATGTAACTTGACAAAATTGAACTAGATGATCTCTGAGCTCCCTATTCAACTAGTTCTGACATTCTGTAAGACTGTATTTTCCTCCCAAATATCCAAATCCTAATGATGGCACTTCCTTTAGATCAGAGTTTCTCAGCAATGCCACCGTTGACATTTGGGACCAGATAATTCTTTGCTCTGGGGCCTGTCCTGAAGGATGTTCAATAGCATCGCTAGCCTCTACCCACTCGATGCCAGTGGCACCTCCCCTGATTGTGATATTTGTATTCTCACTGAGACATTGTAACAGCCCTATAAAATAGATGTTATTATACAAATCTTGTATATAGATGGCAAGTCTGATGACTTTAATGTTTTTTTAAAACTTGAAAAACACTTAAACTTTCTCTATCAGAAATTTTCCATAGAGGTACAGTATGTGCTGAGCAGAGCAGCTCTTCTTGAGGTAGGAATCTGCTGCTTCCACCTGCTTAATCTCCCCCCCTCAACTTTTTTTTGGCTCCTGAGGCATCTTTGAGAAGCAAGATTTGAAAACCATTATTTTAGTGCAATTTCTTCATATTGCAATGAGAAAATTGAGGTCAAGAGAGGTTAAATGACATTGTTTAAAGTTAGGGTAGAAAATATCACTGATGTTTCCAGACTAGAGGCCTAGTATTCTTCCCTTTGTGTGAGAGTGCTCACTCGCTTTAGTCGTGTCTAACTCTTGGCGACCCTGTGGAGCTTCTTTGTCCATGGGATTCTCCAGGCAAGAATACTGGAATGAGTTCCCATGCCCTCCTCCAGAGAGTCTTCTCAGCCCAGGAATCAAACCAGTGTCTCTTGCATTGCAGGCCATATTCTTTACTGCTGAGCCATCAGGGAAGCCCCATTCTTCTCTTTAGTTTTCACCAAATCTGGGAATTCCCATTCAGTGTAAATGGAAGGAACGTTTTTGGATTTTGTTTGGAATTTTGTTTTTAAGAGCCGCATAAGTAGCTTGAATATGTTGTTTCTTTGGCTAAGCCGAGACATGTTTCTGATGGGAAATAATTTAATGACAGTGGAACACAAAGTCATACTGGTGTGCGTTAATCCAATGGTCTAATCTGAGAAAGAGGATTTTTTGAAGGTCCTTTAATTTACCTAAAATCTTGGGTCAGTTTCACAGCTTTGCTGTTTCCACCAAGAGTAAGAATGCACAGAATGAAAAGAATGGCCCAGTAAAGGGTATTGCTTATTCCTTATGACATCCTTTCACCCAAGATTGAGCAGTCATTTAAGTACTGCCATATTCACTCATATCTTGTAATTGTTCTGTAGATCCACAGCTTAATTGTGATGGAAGCGGTCAGTATCTTATTCCTTACCATCTGCATGCATCTGGATTATTCTGAGGACAATGCATTTTCTGTGTTTGACTCTTAGATTACTCCTGCTTCTAAGATAAGTGTGCCAGACTTACCTTGTCCTAATGAGGACGACAAGCTACAAGTACAGAAAGTGTCCACAGCTCAGTACAATGAAGTGGCGAATTTAGAGCCTGAGAATACATTGGACCAACATTCCTTTTCTTTGCCCACATGTCGCATCAGTGAATCTGTGAAGAAATTAATGGAACTTGCCTATCAGACTTTACTGGAGGCAACAACCAGCAGTGATCAATGGTATGAGTTCTGAGTTATCTGAAAATGGCAATGATTTGGTTAGATGTGTATCTAAACTAGACATTTATTAAGAAAATTAACTGGAATTGTTGGGTTTTCTTATCCTATTAGTTAATATTTTTTCCCTAAAGAATCAGTATAGCACACAGATATGTATTGGTAATTAACTTTTACTTATAACAACATAGAGTCTTACAGCAAAGTATGAGAAATAAAATCATATATGTGGATGGACAAATGGATTTGACATTAAAAATTATTAATGACTTTTTAACAAAAAGCTCTTTAATTTTTTACTTTCAACTTTTTATTTGACTTGAGTGGTATTACATGAGAAAGCTCTTGTGAAGACTTAGAATGCTCCCTGGGAAATAATTAATACTCAGATGTTAATTAGTATTGGTGGTGGTGGTCATAGTGATAGTTGTACCATCTGCTTCAGCATGCTCTGGCTCTTTAGCCTAACATTCATTTTACCTTTTGAAATCTAGTTCCTAATTAATTTATATTTTAAATACTAATTTTAAGCAGTAATAGTTTGTTGGGCAGCCAAAGGTAGAAGGAAAAGAATGAAATGTACCAAAGTTCTGATTTCTCCCTTTCCAGAAGATTTCTTCTAATCAACATTATATTCAGGATACCTAAACTCGATCCCACATACTTCCATATTTTAATCTCTTTTTGTTTAGTAGGCTCCTTCCCCTACTCCTGAACCAGACTGAGGAGACGACAGTAGGCTGTAGCCCAAGTTGATCGTAGAGTGGGTTTTCCAAAGCCTCTTTAGTTTGTTTCTGTATATCATAGTTTTTTATTTCACATTCTCATAGGAAAACAGTTTCAGTTAGAGCTTGACTTAATCAAATTGCATATTCCAAGGGGCTTCTAAAGTTTTAATCCCCATGTATAAACAAACCCCTTTATTCTGTTCCAGAAAGAACATGCATACTAAAATACTTCCATGACTTCAATGAATCGTTATATTCACAAGTCTGTCTGGTTTTAAATATAAGGAGGAAGAAAAACGTAATACACGTGAAGGGAATTATATACTCTTTTGGCAGAATAAGAGCTTCCCTTTGGCTCAGCTGGTAAAGAATCCACCTGCAATGCGGGAGACCTGGGTTTGATCCCTGGTTGGGAAGATCCCCTGGAGAAGGGAAAGGCTACCCACTCCAGTATTCTGGCCTGGAGAATTCCATGGACTGTATAGTCCATGGGGTCACAAGAACTGGGCACTGAGTGACTTTCCCTTTCACTTGGCAGAATAAATATAGGAGTGAATAGGGCTTCCTAGGTGGCCCAGTGGTAAAGAATCCACTTACCAATGCATAAGACACAGGAGACGCAGGTTTGATCCCTGGGTCTAGAAGATCCCTGGAGTAGGAAATGGCAACCCACTCCAGTATTTTTGCCTGGAAAATTCAGTAGACAGAGGAGCCTGGCAGACTATAGTCCATGGTGTCACAAAGAGTTGGACATGACTGAGTGACTAAGTATGCATGCAGGCATTTTTACATGGCATTCACCTGAAACATACCCAAGCAGAAGTTAGGGATGCAAGGCAATTTTTCATAAGATAATGCCAAACTATATATGTGTGTGTGTGTGTGTGTGTATGTGTTTTTAAATTTACTTATTTGCACTAAGACCTGCACCAGGTCTTAGTTGCAGCCTGTTGGGTCTTTAATTGCAGCATGCGAACTCTTAGTTTTGGACTGTGGGATCTGGTTCTCTGACCAGGAATCTTACCCACGTCCCCTGCATTGGGAGTGCAGAGGCTTAGCCACTGAACCACCAGGGAAGTCCCACCAAACAACAATTTTGTATACTGAATGGCTACGGACATCCTTCTCACCAAAAAATTAGTTTTAATGGGACAAACAAAAACACAACTACAACAGCCCACTTTCCTATTATCAAACTTCAAACAGCAACAATGCAATGAAAATAAAATGAAATAATTCAGTCAGGTATCATAGTCATCAAGTTTTAACAGTGTTTTGGTGTATAGTGAACCATGACTAATTTTTAATAATCATTGGTGGAATTCCTGTGACTTACTCAGGGTACATAGTTTTAGTTAGTCTTATGTAGAAGTAAGCTCCATGAGCCTTTTATTTGCTCTGAGAGCTTTTTAATAATAATCTTCAGATGTTCTAAGACCAGACTTAAAGGGCAAGAAATCTTGAGGTTGGATTCTCTCCTAGAAATGTTGATTCACGTCCTTGCATTGGGGTGAGAAGGAGAAAAGGTGGAGGCTGAAGGCAGACTGGCCCTGACAGCACCAGTGAGTGCCTTTATTGATGCCTTGCCCTTTGCAGAATGCGCCAGTGAGCAGGTGACATTTGCTGAGGCTTAGCTCCATTCGTTACTGAAGGGATACTCGGGGTCCTGGAGAACACAAATTGATAAATGGAAAAGAGGCTTTGGGTTGAACGTCACTGTTCTTAACGCTGTGAATGGGCCCAGGTTTTCAGACCTGCAGTTCAATTGGTAACTCCTAGCTGAGAATTCATTCCATCCAGAGGAATGGTGTTCTCAGCAGTAACCAAGGCAGCTGTAGTCTTAGCTGTAGACTTAGCTTAGTCTCTCCAGCTGTAGTCTTAGTGGGGGACTCTCACTTAAGGTGCACTGACTTTGAATTTTTTTTTCTCATTGCCTTTATATCTTTATGCATTTCTCTTGAAACTGTGTTTTCTTTTTAGTGCTGTTCAACTTTTCTACTCAGTGAGGAATATCTTCCATTTGTTCCATGATGTTGTACCAACATATCACAAGTAAGTGCCACTGTGTCTGACTTCTGTATAATATTGTAGGCTTAAAATGTTTGAGTCAGGTTAAAACAGTAACTTTATATACCCACCTAAGATAATTGGCTGCTAAAATTCATAGTACAGTGCAATAAACCATTTAGAATACATGTTTAAAGAACATCAGTCATTAACTAATAAATTAATAAGGATACTATGCTGCTGCTAAGTCGCTTCAGTCGTGTCCAACTCTGTGCGACCCCATAGATAGCAGCCCACCAGGCTCCTCCGTCCCCGGGATTCTCCAGGCAAGAACACTGGAGTGGGTTGCCATTTCATCTGTAGTATAGTAGGTGAGACAGATTTGAAAACTCAAGAGAACTTTTACCCTATTTAATGATGGTAGGTATTTTCAAAACCTTTGTTTGGTTGCAAAACAAAAAGGTCATCCATCGCTCCATATTGCTATCTAGTAAACAGCCCACATTTTTTTCTTGGCATTCATAGCTTTACAGACTTAATACCAGGTGGCACTAGTGGTAAAGAACCTGCCTGCCAATTCAGGATACTTAAGAGATGCTGGTTTGATCCCTGAGTCGGGAAGATCCCCGGGAGGAGGGCATGACAACTCACTCCAGTGTTCTTGCCTGGAGAATCCCATGGACAGGGAGCCTGGTGGGCTCTGGTCCATAGGGTTGCAGACAGTTGGACATAACTGAAGTTACTCCATCTTCTTCCTCCACCTTTTCTCCTCACCCCACCACAAGGACGTGAATCAACATTTCCAGGAGAGACTGCGTGTGACTTAGCACACACACACAGCTGCTCTTCTTAGTGATCTTAGGCTGTATTTACCTCACATCTTGGATTTTTAAAGTTTCTTTTGATATTAATCTGATAAGTTAATATTTAAGCCTCCAGGAGTTCTCTCTATCATCCAAATAAAGTGTTTTGGATGACTTTATAAATATTTTAAGTAATATGTCAGCAAAGCTATTCCTTAAGAATTTTGGTTTCAAAGAAAAGGTCAGTTTAATGTTTATAGATTTTTGAACATTTGAGATGTTTTTAAGTAGGCCCGGTTATTTTGTTCTAAAAGACCACTTATTTATTGTAAACTTATTATTTTTATTTGTGTTCTCTTTGCTGTGGCTTAAAACTTTTATTTCACTTTCTACTTAGTTAGGCAAAGGAAAAGAGAAAACATCTTCAGGTCAGTTGATAGCCATGTCCTTGGGGATTTAAAGACAGTTGGCTTAGGGCTTTTTGTGCTTAGAAACATTTTTCACACTGGGGTGGAGTTAGATTTGTTGTTTCCCCCCTTTGTATGATCTGAGAACTTTATGCTAGACCAGTGGTTTACAAACTTTAGTGTGTTTCAGAATCACCAGGAAACTTTGGTAAAATGCAGATTACCAGATTTCATGCCCCAGATAATCTGATTCAGTAGGGCTGGAGTAATGTTGTTTGGTCGTTATGTCCAACTCTTTGAGACCCCGAGGACTGCAGCACGCCAGGCTTCCTGGTCCTTTACTGTCTCCAAGAGTTTCTTCAAATTCATGTCCATTGAGTCAGTGGTGTTGTCCAACCATCTCATCCTCTGCCACACCCTTCTCCTCCTGCCCTCAATCTTTCCCAGCATCAGGGTCTTTTCCAGTGAATCGGCTCTGCACATCAGGTGGCCAAAGTTTGGAACTTAAGCTTCAGCAGCAGGGTTGGGATAAAGCCTAGACTTTTTAACAGATTTCCAGGTGATGCTGCTATTTTCTTGCCAGGGAACCACACTTTGAGAACCACTGTTCTAGATTAGTGTTCTCAGCTTTGGCAGTATTTTAGACTCCTTCATGGACCTTTGAGAATATATATATTTGCTTAGGCCCTAATTCTAGAGATTTTGATGTATAGATGTGATTTAAGACTCAGATATCTCTGTTTTCTAAAGCCCTGTAATGATTCTGATGTGTAGCCCAAAGTGAGGACAACTGTCTTGGGTTGTTAATTTCCAGCTTTGTATATTCTGGCCTGACATGGAATGAAAGTTTTAATTGAAAACCAGGAAGTTTTAACTGAATGACTGCAAGTAGATATGTAGCAGAGGTTTAAGACAAGCTCTCTTCCCAAGCTAGGCAGATAGACTAACATGTGCGGATGGATGAAAACTGATTTTTACTCTTTTATGAAAATTTAAAATCACCTGGGGGGATTTTAAAACATATAAATGCCCTGATTTCACTCAGAGATTGTGTTCTGTTTGGAGAGTGAAGTCTAAGCATCTAAAATATTTAAACTTTCTCAGATGACTCTAACCTGCAGCCATCTTTGAAAACTAGTGAATTGGAAAATAGTTAAGTGCTTCATTGTATAAATGAAATAGGAATTTGGAGAAAGAGGAAGCAAATATGTATTTCCACAGACTTAGCAGTGTTAAATTTTAAGGGAATTATGTATAGCTATTCTAGGCTTCTCATACAAAGAGTCGACACAGGTAAACATCCATTCCCTTGCTTGCTCTTTCTTGTTAATCACTGGGCTAGTTTTATTGAATAAGGTCTCATGCAGGCAGAATAGACTCACTGCGTGGGAGCGGGAGCGATGAGTTTACGTCTTGTTACGTATAGCATTTATACAGTAGACAATGATTAATACCTAGGAAGTCATTGGAAGAGTCAACTTCAATAACAGGTGATTTCTTTCTTTTCCTTCTCTTCCTCTGACCTAGGGAGAACCTTCAAAAACTGCCACAGTTGGCTGCCATTCACCACAACAACTGTATGTATATTGCTCACCACTTGCTAACCCTTGGGCATCAGTTCAGATTGCGTCTTGCCCCCATTCTGTGTGATGGCACTACTACTTTTGTGGACCTTGTACCTGGCTTCCGGAGACTTGGTAATGATGCCTTAAATGTAGGAGAGAATTTTGATAATGCAGCTTATCAGACTGGTATCTTTGTAATTTACAAATGAGACCTGTTTGAAATTAGATGGTGGTCCCTGAGCTATATTGGAAGAGAGGGGGCATTTAATTTGCAGGTGTTCCCAGTTATTTAGCTTTATAAAGTGAATGCAATCTTTTGAAAGCATAACTTTTTCATGACATGATTCTGTGGTACATTAGAGTTCCAAACTGCATTGCTGGTGTGTGGTGAATTCACCAAATTAGAGTTATGTCAGTAGAGTGACATGTCCTAAGAGGTGTAGTGTGACAGTCCTGTTAGCATTGTTAATAAAAGTCACTAATGTCAGTGCTTATTCGTTGGCAAAACTTCACACCAGCTCCCTTCTATTCTACCTCCCTTAGCATTACTTCTGATTATTAAAAATTAAAAGAAGTATGGGATATCGATATGTTTACTGTAGTGATAGCCTAGGAACAGCAGAGAAGCTGTATCATTTACTTAGCTTTTCAATTCCTGACTTTCCCCTGAGGCAGTGTAGATATATCAGAAAAATAAGCAGTGGCTTCTACTGTATGTGTAGTCTTTCTTATCTGATTCTGGATAGACTGTTGAAAAAAAGCTCACTATTCTGAGGATGGGCCTAGAGGGACTGGCTGATGTATTAGAAGTGGTGTTTTTATTAATTATAACCTTAGGGCTACCTTATGTTAACTAACAAGCAATTGTTTTCAAATAGGCGAAAACATATACTAGGTTCCGTCTTGTCTCTCCTCTTCACCCTGTGTGTAATTGAACAACGCTCAGAATTCTTTATTCTCTTTTTTCATCACAGGGCAGAGTGTTTTCTGGCCCAGATGCGGGCACAGAAAGTAGAACTCCTGGAAAGATTATCAAGTGCTAGAAACTTTTCAAACATGGATGATGAGGACAATTATTCTGCAGCAAGTAAAGCGGTGCGGCAGGTGGGGAGCTGTTGTTAGCTCTGCAGTTCATGCTCTTTCTTTAGATGCTTCCTACTTGTTTTTAAGCAGCAAAGTGTATGTGGCAGGTAGCTCAGTTGATTCCCCATAGCTCCCTGTGGAAATGTGGCCACCTTTTCTAGTCACGTTGGTGGCCTTTCCTTTCCTTTCCCCTGCCTCACCAAGTCAATAGGAAGCTGTCTTCCCATCAAGCCAGTAGTGCGCCTAGTTATCTAATAAGTCTGCCATCGCAAGTATTGGGTTGGCCAAAAAGTTCGTTTGGGTTTTCCCATAAGATGTTGCAAAAAACCCAAATGAGCTTTTTGACCAACCCAGTGTTTTAACCCATAAACTTTGAGAAGTTTGAAATACTAGCTTTCATCTTAATGAAAAATGCTTCTCTCTCTTAAGTGACTTACCTTTTTACTCCAGTTTTCCTGTCCACAGGGTAAGTAATTTTCATCGAGCAAGGGTATCACTAGGGTGAAATATTCGAGAAACATGTGTTCTGAATGGCTTTACATCACTTATATAACACTGCTTCTTCCACACACACAGAAATGGTAAATATAAATCTAGGAAAGTGTGAGTTGTAACAACCTCTGTTCCATGTAAAGATCTGTGTTTTTCTGACAGGTACTGCACCAGCTAAAGAGACTTGGAGTTGTGTGGCAGGATGTCCTGCCGGTGAACATATATTGTAAGGCTATGGGGACTTTACTCAACACAGCGGTCTCCGAGATCATTGGCAGGATCACTGCCCTGGAGGTGAGGGCCACTAGATGACTCTCCAGAGCTGAGCTGCAGTTGTTCTTCCGGATGATGTTGAGGCCTCATTTTTAGTCAACACAGATGGTAGAAGAAATTGTTCGTGTTTCGTGTCTAAGTCATTATACTTTATTTTCTCACTTTTGTCTTAATTCTGTTTTGCTGGAGTCTTGCTAATCTTTGTCCTTCCTATCTAAGAAAGTAGGATTATACGGCTGACGCCACCTGGCATCTGTGTAAATTATGAGTGAGGAGCCTAGAAATAGGGCAGTGCTCCCAAAATACAGAGTGTGAAGTTGTATACTTAATAAGTAAGTGGACCGAATACTCTAATTTAGTAAGATAGAATGCAGCCTTGTGCAGGCACCACTTAACCAGCACTCTGTTGACATTGGGACTATATGTGTGATCCTGCAGGAGAGTTGCCTGGACTCTGCGAGCTGATTCCTCTGAAGTATAGATTGGCTAAAGCCCTATAATAAGATTCCCTGCTTTGCAGCACACTGCACCACTTTCTACTGGAGAAACGGATTCTTTCATGCAGGCAAATGAAATTACCGACAATCTGTTGAAACCTATTGCATGTCATTCTAGTTTGGGGAGTATTGTCAGAACTGATGAGATGAGTAAGATCTGCTAAATTGGTTGGAAAACATCTTACTGCTACTGACCCCCTGAATCGCTTGCACCAAATATCTGCTTTTTTCTTACCACTAAACTGGTCCAATTCTGTTCTGTCGTGTTCCCTCTGTGCAAAATCAGGACATCTCTACCGAAGATGGTGACAGATTGTATTCCTTGTGCAAAACAGTGGTAGATGAAGGACCTCAAGTATTTGCACCTCTGTCTGAAGAAAACAAGAATAAGAAATACCAAGAAGAGGTTCCAGTCTACGTGTCAAAATGGATGCCATTCAAAGAACTGATGATGATGCTACAAGCCAGTTTGCAAGAAATTGGGGATCGGTGGGTGAAACCCTTCTGTAGGATTTACTTATGTCTTCACAGCTGTGAAAGAATATTAGTGCCATAGAAGGCAGTGCTTTTCTCTGTTTCTTAATGTCACTCAGGAAAGTTTCGTATTGAGTAGCAGTAACTGGGGCCTTTGCATGGCCTGTCGTCGTGTGGATCTCATGGCCACTGTTCATATTTATGATGTAAGGACTTCTTGCTTCTGTTGTTTTTGTCTTGAGCATGTTGTTTTGTCATGCTCTATAGATAGATGATCTTGTACTACTTGCACTTACAAGAAGTACAACCTTCTGACACCTAGGTGGAAATCCTTGCCCATTTTAACCAACAGTGGATGCATTTTAAGATCGATTTTGATATGTTAATAGAGAAGTGACTTTTACCTATAAGAATATTCAGCATCAAACCATTGTTTGATTAAGCAGGAGTTGTTCTACAGGGATTCAGTACCACACACATAGAAAGGATTCATCTTTTCTTAAACACAGTGGATGTTGTTTTCTCTCAGCACCATCAGTTAACATTGCTATGCTCTGTAATTGCGTGCTTTGTTGTATCCTGTTGAGTGTGTGAAGGTCATTGATACTGTGCAAAACAGGATAGATATCGGCTAGTTGCATATCCATGGATGCTTTAATTATTGTCTTGGTATATGATTAACAAGCACACATAACCTTGCATAGAGAACGCACTGAATAGGCGTTAAGGTCCGTATCCATCTCTATAGCTACTTGTCTAGCTGATTTAGGTTGGTTTATTACAGATGCCCAAGTATATTAGACTAGCTATCTTCGATGTGTCTGGGTTGTTCCCAGCAAATACTATTCATTCTTAAACAAGGTAAATGAGATTTTTGCTTGAAAAAAACAAAATCACCTCAGAAGACCTCTAACTGCACTTAGGACAAACTTCAATTGATTCATCTGTTATTTACAAGTCCTTGGTGGGTTATGTCTTCAGATAAGACTCCAGAGGGCAGCAGATGAGAAATTTTGTTTCTGCTGTTAAAAGGGCCCTCTTGCAGCCCAAGAATGATCATTAATTCTTTGTTATGAGAACAGTTATAATACTGATATATCTCAGCTTCTTTTCTTCTGCCTAGGAAGATGTTTTTCCTCCCAGAGATTTCAGTAGGTATAAGGATAAAAACTAACTGAGAAGATATTTTTTTTGCCAAAGTAACTGTCTCTAGTTGTGTAGTTAAACATTTAAAAATTAAAAAATATGTATGAAGGAGTACAGTATATATAACATATTCACAGGTCTAAAGAAAAAAAAAGTAAAATAAATGTTTGCATTTATTACCCAACTTAAGAAAAATATGATCATTACCTTTGAAGACCCATGTGTGCTGTTCCCCAAATGGTCCCCCCACCCCCAGAGGTAACTGTCTTGAATTTTGTGTTCTCTCCTTGCTTGTCTTCATAGTTTTACCAGATTCGTACATATCCCTAAGTATAAATTTTAGATTTGCCTGTTTTTGAACTTCCTGTTAATGGAATCTTCTATAACTTGCTTCTTTTGATTAGAAAATTCATTCATGAAAGTATGTGTAGCTACAGTTCATATGCACTGCTGTATCATATTCTGATAATAGTCATAGTTTTTTAAAAAAGTTATAATTAACATTTTATATTGCTTTCATGTTTAAAGCATAGTGATTTGATCTATGCATTATGAAATGATCACCACAGTAATAGCTGTTACCATCCATCACCAAAGTTGTTATAATATTGATTGTATTCCTTATAGGTATGTTATATCCCTGTGACTTATTTATCTTATAGTTGCATATTTCATAGTTTATTTATTCTGTTGTTTCAGATTTTCACCAGTATTTGGTATTATCAGACTTGAAATTTTTTCCTAGGCTAGTTGCTATGAAATGGTAGCTCATTGTCCTTTCAATTTATATTTCCCTAAATTCTAATGACATTGATCATCTTTTTAGTGATCATTTTTTTTTTCTATTGTAAAATGCCTATTCATTTTTCTTATATTGGAAAATCTGTGCTTTTTTGTGGAAAAAAAGCATTTTAATGCATAATATTATTAGGTTACAGGTGTACAATATGGTGATTCAGTTTTTAAAGGTTATACTCCCTTTATAGTTATTATTGGCTATATTCCCTGTGTTGTACAATATATCCTTGTAATTTATTTTATTAGTTTGTACCTCTTAGCCCCCTACCTCTAAATTCCCTCTCCCCACTGGTAACAAAAATTTTGTTCTTTCTGTCTGTGAGCTGTTCATATTTCTTACCCTTTATTCTACTGATTTTTTTGTGATTTTGTACGTATTATTTTGTGCCTATTCTTTGTCAGTTAAAATGTGCTGCCTTTGGTTCACTTTTTAAAGTAGTTATAGATTCCATTTCTCTATATAACCCTGTGAGCATGTGGTCATAATTGTCAAGTTTAAACGGGCTTAGTGAGTGTCGAATAAGGGAGAAGAGTTTTTATCTTTCTGACTTGGTCTCTTCATCTGTCTATGCTGATACCAAAATGCAGCCAAGAAGCAGAAGATGTTAAAGATACTGAGTGGCAGGCTCATAAAGAAGGGGGAAAATGCCAGAATTTGTTTTATTTCCATTTTAACACATTATTAAATCAGTGTCATTTATATAACAAATCACTGGCTATAGGCCGTAGTTTCTGCAAAAATCCCCTGGTCAATAATGAGTTAAACAAATACATGTTTGGAATCAAGTAAGCAATTTAAAATCTTTGCTTATACTTAATAGGAAATAGAAATTGTATTTTTTTTTATTTTGCAGGTGGGCAGATGGAAAAGGGCCCTTGGCAACTGCATTCTCTTCCAGTGAAGTAAAAGCTTTAATACGTGCCTTGTTCCAGAACACAGAAAGAAGAGCAGCCACCCTTGCTAAGATTAAATAGATCCATCTTCCTGAGAAGGCCATGTCTTGACCAGGTGGATTCCTCTTGGCGTAATCACTCTTTTAAAGACTTCTTGGAATCACTGATATATTGTGGAAGTTTGATTTCACCCAAGAACACCTTATCTCCTGGCCTGTATGCTATCAAATGAAGTACCTCAAGTTGTTGACTTTTCAGCCACCCTCCCATGATAAGAAACTCTAGGGTGACATTATTTCATGTTGCTCCCAAGGTCTGGGGACTGTATCTATTGAAAAGATAAGCCCTGGCCTTGGATCAAGGAATCCAGGACATTCCAAGAGTCAGGATAAAGAATTTGTGAGGGATGGGAGATTTATTTTGGAGGGCAGGGAACTATATTTGGTCTCGTGGGAATTAAAGAGACTGCTTTTAATTTTTCTTTCCAATAAATAATGGTTTTCAGAATTATGAGTGAGTGTCTTTAATAATATGGGAGCTTAACAAAGGAGGCCATCAAGTTTTCCTATCTTTTGTGCCATTCTTTTTATTGACATTTATGATCCTCACAGAGGACTCACTGACTTATCTTCCTTCTTCATGATACTCTCTGATAATTTCTCAACATTCTTAGGACCCCTAAGACTTTCTTTTGGTATAAATTTTGGGCACTTTTTGCTGTTTCAACTAAATGCTTTTTTTTTTTTTTTTCTGACCTTGCACACAACTCATAGGATCTTAGTTCCCTGACCAGGGATTGAACCCAGGCCCTAGGCAGTGAAAGTGCAGAGTCTTAACCTGTGGACTTCCAGAGAATTCCCAGACTAAATTCTATTTTTTTTAAATTGGATTTTCTTTTCTTCTTTTTTTTGTCTTCTCAAATTCCACTGTTTCTGTACCTATCAGATGGCAAAGGTTTTAAACTGCCAGTGTGCCTTCGGTATGTACGTGCTGCGAGGCGCGAACTCTGGGTTCTACAGCCTGATCCTTTATTTGGTGAGCGTGGTTAATCCTACAGCTCAACTTTCTGTGTTTGTAACTCTGCAGCCATTGGAGGTTTATATTAGATTGAAGTTATTCTCTGTGGAACTCTGGATTGTATCTCTTCATGCAGAACTATGATTTCCTCTTGTGAAAAGAAGAAGAGTGTCACGTGTGCACCTCGGAGAAAGTGTTGTCGGGAGGAAGATTTCAGTGCAGTGGCCTGTGTCCTCAGGCTTCAGCCCCCAGTCCCCGGCATGCATAGAATAAACTGCCTTCAATTATTCCCACTTCCTCTTGTTCTTAGTTCAGGCTCAGCTGCTAGATCAATTCTGGTTGCTGAGTTTTCCTTTTACCTATTTAGAGGTCATGGAAGAGTGGATTAGAAAGAAGGCTGGTGTTTTTTCATCAGGGAACTCAGCTGTGGTTAAGACAACCTATTTATTTATACTCAACATACCCTATTATGACAACACATAGAAAAAAGATGCCTGAACCAACATTAGTTTTTTTGAGAACAAAGAAGTTGTCTTCCTTGAGAGAGGGGGAGGGGACCGTTTTCACAGATGAAGAAAATAACTTTTTGAAAATCCACACAATTTGAGGTAGCATTCTTTTTTTTTTCAGCGATGGAGAGAATGGAGAACTAAGGACAGAACTGAAATATGTGAATTACAGGACTGTTAACACACAATGGCAGATTTCTTTTGTTCATAGAAGCTATTCCTGTTGCTTGACAGGTGTAGCAATTGAGGGGTGGGATCTCTCATAACTCAATAGCGTGCTCCTCATCCCTTCCCTCCCCACCATTAGCACGAAAAACTGCATCACAATTCTGAGGCTGGCTAGACTCCATCCCCCAGCATTTATTCCTCTGATGAATACTCTGTATATTATAGTACACAGAGCGGGCAGATTCCAATTGCTAAGGCAATGAACAACTGGTGTTTAAGTGAGTATTCGTTCTGGTCAGAGATGAGCCATCTGACTGAGCAACATGAGAGTAGGGTCTTGCAGCTCTCACTGAGACCTTGAGGTAAGTATTCTGATCAGGAACCTAGGATGGACTGGGAGGGGAACTTTCTTCCTCTAGAAAGAGTGTGGATTATGGGAGTAAGGGTTTGTTTTTTTTTTAAGATTTTTTTTTTTTTAATATGGACCACTTTAAAAGTCTGTCTTGAACTTGTTACAGTGTTGAACTAACCCTAACCCTAACCCCAATTGATTTTGGCATTTTTTATGTTTTGGGTTTTTTTTTGTTGGCCAGGAGGCATGTGGGATCTTAGTTCCCCTACCAGGAATCAAACCTGCAACCCCCCTGCCCCCCACATTGAAAGGGAAAGTCTTAACCACTGGACTGCCAGGGAAGTCCCGAGGGTAAAGGAACTTTAAGAGGCTTGACTCGTATCTGTAGATCAACGAGAAGCCTCTTCCCAGATTACACCCAGAACTAACCAGTGACAGGGAAATTAAATTCCAGAAAGAGTCTCCAAGGTTTTAGTAAAATGGAAAGTTTTTGTTAAAAAGGCAACCCCCTGAGGTAACTCGATAGTTGTTCTGCTGCAGTGTGGATTCTGAATCGTTGGTGACCCATGCATGGTCACTTTTGACTGGATTCTCTCTGAAATGGGGATCCTCCAGATGGCACTCTCTGCTCGGGCCTAGGAGTAGCACAAGGCAGCTAGGCCTGGTCCGTGGGAACCGAGGCCGAGGAGCTTGTCCATTCCACCCTGGGCTTACTTTCTGGCCTTGGTCAGCACAGCAGGGTGGTCCAGACTCTATGTATCTGTATTATAAATGGTGACATACCACTGAACAATCACTTGTGAATAGATCAGACGGTATTTTCTTTGATTAATAACATTGTTTAAAAAAAGACATGGGCTTCCCTAGTGGCTCAGTGGTAAAGAATCTGCCTGTAATGCAGGAGATGAGGGTTTGATCTGTGGGTCTGGAAGATCCCCTGGAGGAGGAAATGGCACCCCACTCCAGTATTCTTGCCTAGAAAAATCCCATGGACAGAGGAGCCTGGTGGGTTGCAGTCCAGGGGATCGCAAAGAGTCAAACATGACTGAGGGAGCATTCTGTTGTTTCTTTGATTTCCTGTGATTAAGTCTATCTTCTGAAAGTTCTGAGAGGTACACATACATCCTCCGGGGCTGTTTTTGTTATGAGAAAACTGGCCCAAAGGAGTAACTTGCCCAAGTTCCACAGCTAACTTGTGCCATATGAAAATGAAGGCATGTACAGGAGTGACTTAGCAAAGGGAGGTAGCTATAAATTCAGGAAGGAATAATGCTATTGAAAATTGCTTCACACAGAAAATGTCATGACACCAAGTAGTTTTTTTAAATTGAGTTTTGGTTTTGCTATAACTTCCTCCTAAAAATAGACATTTTGCTAAAGCCTAAAATTTCCTGAAAGTTACAAAGCCCCAATTTTGAGAAGTTTTTCAATTATATGGTTTAGACAGACTTCCTCTCCTTGTCATGAGGAGTTTGGTTGAGAAGTTTGTGATGTCACATAATGTAACTGGAGCTAGCCTTAGATGTCTTGAAACCATGTTATGAAATCTCTGCCTTGAGTTTGGGGAGGAGGGCAATGATGCTGATGAGCTATGTATAAGTTCTGCACTCCTCCTCAGGAATCAGAGTGCCCCAGATTTCTTGTGTAGTGTGAGAAAGCTGGGTGGGAGTGGATAGGTCTTAGCTACACCTGCTATTGAAGAAGACACTAGTACCAGGGCTGAAGACACCTACTCCCTCCCTTGCCTCAGCTTAACAAGTAGTCCTAAAACTCCCTACGTTGATTCTACTTACATTTACTGGGTGCAGACATTACTCAAGTCACCGAACAATGCCCTCCTCAGAAAAACCCTACAAAAATTCCCTGTTTCTCTGGTGTTTCACATTCTGGTGCTAAAGAGATAAATTTATTCATAGTGATGCTTCCTAAGGCATCACTATGAACAAAGCTAGTGGAGGTGATGGAATTCCAACTGAGCTAGTTCAAATCCAAAAGATGATGCTGTGAAAGTGCTGCATTCAATATGCCAGAAAATTTGGAAAACTCAGCAGTGGACACAGGACTGGAAAAGGTCATTTTTCATTCCAATCTATAAGAAATGTAATGCCAAAGAATGTTCAAACTACTGCACAATTGCATTCATCTCACATGCCAACAAAATTATGCTCAAAATTCTCCAAGCCAGGCTTTAACAGTACATGAACCAAGAACTTCCAGATGTTCAAGATGGGTTTAGAAAAGGCAGAGGAACCAGAGATCAAATTGTCAACATCCGTTGGATCATAGAAAAAGCAAAAAAATTCCAGAAAAACATCGACTTCTGCTTTATTGATTACAGCAAAGCCTTTGACTATGTGGATCACAACAAACTGTGGAAAATTCTTAAAAGATGGGAATACCAGACCACCTTACCTGCCTCCTGAGAAATCTGTATGCAGGTCAAGAAGCAACAGTGAGACCTGGACATGGAAAATGGACTGGTTCCAAATTGGGAAATGAATAGGTCAAGGCTGTATATTGTCATCCTGCTTATTTAACTTATATGCAGAGTACATCATGTGAAATGCTGGGCTGGATGAAGCACAAACTGGAATCAAGATTGGGAGAAATATCAATAACCTCTGATATGCCGATGACACCACCCTTATGGCAGAAAGTAAAGAGAAACTAAACAGCCTCTTGATGAAGGTGAAAAAGCTAGCTTAGAACTCAACATTCAAAAAACTAAGATCATGGCATCTGGTCCCATCACTTCATGGCAAATAGATGGGGAAGCAATGGAAACAGTGACAGACTTTTCTTGGGCTCCAAAATCACTGCAGATGGGGACTGCAACCGTGAAATTAAAAGACACTTGCTCCTTGAAAGAAAAGCTGTGACCAACCTAGACAACATATTAAAAAGCAGAGACATTACTTTGCCAACAAAGGTTCATCTAGTCAAAGATATTGTTTTTCCAGTAGTCTCATATAGATTGAAAGTTGGGCCATAAAGAGAGCTGAGCGCCAGAGAATTGATGCTTTTGAACTGTGGTATTGGAGAAGACTGTTGAGAGTCCCTTGGCCTGCAAGGAGATCAAACCAGTCTGTCCTAAAGGAAATCAGTCCAGAATATTCATTGGAAGGACTGATGCTAAAGGTGAAGCTCCAATACTTTGGCCACCTGATGGGAAGAATGGACTCCTTAGAAAAGACCCTGATGTGGGGGAAAATTGAAGGAATGAGAAGGGACAACAGAGGACGAGATGGTTGGATGGTATCACCAGCTCAATGAACATGAGTTTGAGTAAGCTCCGGGAGTCAGTGATGGACAGGGAAGCCTGGCGTACTGCAGTCCATAGGGTCCCAAGGAGTCCAACGTGACTGAGTGACTGAACTGAACTGAAAGAGAAAATAAACACATGAAATAAGTAAATTAGGTAATATGTTTGAAGATTTTAAATGTGTGGGAAAATAAACATGGGGTGATAAATCTGAATTCCTTTGTCCTTCCAGGCTGGAGGAAAGGGGAGAGAGATGACATTCCGAATAGGATGGTTAGGGGACGCCTCCCCGAGGAGGTGGGCAAGCTATGTGGATGTCTGAGTGCAGACACCTCTGAGCAGAGAGACCAGCCCTTGCAAAGCCCTAAGGTGTGAGGAGTGTGTCTGGTGAAGAAACAGCAGAGAGTGATGGGGAGAGGGGAAGGAAAGGTGCTTAGAGAAGTAATGGGGGTGGGAGGGGGGAAGATTGTGCAGGTCATTAAAAGGATTTAGGTTTTTTATTTTTATTTTTTAAACAGAGTCAAATCAGAAACTTTTAGTAGCTTCCAAAAAAGAGAAAATATGTATAAATGTAGAGAAAATAGTGTGGTGAACCCCTAGGAAGCTGCCATCCGTCTTTGGCATTTGTAATCATACAGTCAATCTTGTTTCATCTGTGCCCCCCACCCCATTGCTCTTGAAAACACACACTGAATAGTTGAAGCAAATGCCGGACAGCATTATCATTTTAAACCCAGGCCTCATTCTTGTGAGAAGTCTGAATGCTGTTTCTTGAGAAGCTTTCTCTTTTTCCATCTCTCCACCCCTGTCGTTTCTCTGCTCTGCCCACAGAAGTGTCTTCTAGCTGGCAGCCTCTCCCTTTTATCCCAGCTTCAGTTCCTCACTCAGGTTGAGCCTGTGTCCACCCCGCTCCCTTTCCCTGAGCACTGGCTATTAAATAACAAACGCCTCAAATGCTGCTGACGGCTGACTTGCCACCACTTGCCCCCTGTGTCCTCCTCCTCTCTGCCTAGCCACTTGCTCCAGTTAACCCAGTTCCACGGTTTCTGCGTGTTCAAAGTTTGCCCAGAAAAGAGTCTTCTTGCTGATCATCTCATCAGAGAGGATACCTCCTGATGAGAGTGATCCCTTAGAACCAGAGTCTCCTGGCTTCCTCTCACAGACAATCCCAGTAGACTCAGTGTCCCAGTTCCAGCTCTCGGGTGTTGGCTGGACTCTGGGACTGACTTGGTTTCAGGCAGAGTGACTCCCTTCCTCCGGCCTGCCTGGGTGGAGTGGCGTCAGGAGTGGAGCAGCTGCTGGCTGGCTTCTGTCTCCCATTCCCATTCTCTGACTTCAGAAATGCTGCCTGAAAGAGTATTAATTGTTTTCATGTGCATGAAGGGCTCCATTTATGCTTGATGCAGCATGATAAAAATTATGCACAGCTTTAAATATCTCAGATTAACCTTGTTACACATTTCATTTAATTTCCATGCTAAGCTCTGTTCCTAGAGGCATAGTCTAAATAGTTTGCCATGTCTGTATCTACCTTATTATTACTTGAAACTAAAAAATTAGGGCTTCTTGCTCACCTTCTCTTTAGTTTTCTTTTGTAAAACTGACTTTAATCGCCGTAGGTCTTTTGCCCCCTTTTTGAAAATTGGGGCACTTTCTCATTTCAAGGACGATGTAACCTGGATTTGTGATGACATCTGAAGTTTCTTTTAAGTCCCATAATTCACCTGAGTCTGGAACTGTGAAAAACCCAGGTTTTCTTTCTCTGTCTTTTCACCTAACTTAGGCTTCATTTCCTCCCAAGTGCATCTGTTCTAGCCTTCCCAGGTTGAAGATAGTTCTCCTTGACAGGAACTGGGGAGCAAAATGGTGTTTGAGTTGTTCAATTCCCTTTGTGTCATGATCACGTATGCATGCCTGCACGCTCAGTCCTTTCAGTCATGTCTGACTCTTTGGGATTCCACGGATTGTACCTTGCCAGGCTCCTCTGTGCATGGAATTTCCCAGGCAAGACTACTGTATCCAGTTGCCATGCCCTCCAGGGGATCTTCCCGACTCAGGGATCAAACCCCAGTCCCCTGCATCTCCCGCATTGCAGGGGGAGTCTTTACTGCTGAGCCGCCGGGGAAGCCCCATTATCAAGTATAGCAGAACCCTTTTTTGCTTTTCTTTCAGTGACCATCCTCTTTTGCTGCTCCCCATCTGCTGTCAAATTCACTGAAATAATGTTTTTCGTAAACTTCAGCATAGTCTTGGTTTTGATCTTACTGACACCATCTTTCATGTCCAGGCCATTCTTCTATTTTTGCTTATAAAGGGCCTGTTTTCATTGCTGTTTTGGTTAACTCATCACTGGGTTTTCATTTGTAGACTACTGTTTTTTATTGTATTGTCATATTTATTATACAGTCAGATTTTCGGTTTTGAAATACTTTCTCCTCTTTCCTTTTAAAAAAAATTTTGGCCACACCTCAAGGCATGAGGGATTTCCCCAACCAGGAATAGAACCCGTGCCCTATGGTGGAAGCATGGAGTCTTAACCCTTGGACCACCAGCAAAGTCCTTCTCTTCCTCTTTCGCTCAGAGTATGAAGTATTTTAAATTTTACTTATTAAGCTATAATTGATCTATAATGTATTAATTTCAAGTGTACAGCTTCAGATTCTTTTCCATTATGATTTATTATAAGATATTGAATATAGTTCCCTATGCTATAAAGTAAATCCCTGTTATTTATCTATTTTATATACAGTGGTGTGTATCTACTAATCCCATACTACTAATTTAATCCCTCTCCTTCCCTTTTCTTCTTTGGTAATAGTAAATTTGTTTTCTATGCCTGTGAGTTTGTTTCTATTTTGTAAGTAAGTTAATTTTTTTATAAATTGCATTAAAAATAATTTACATATAAACATTATGTCTTTTTTAAAAAGGTCTATAGCCTTGAAATTATTTCTGGCACCTTTCTATGCTCTTTTTTCTTTTTTGGCTTCGCCATATGGTTTGTGAGATCTTAGTTCCCTAATGAAGCATTGAACTTGTGCTCTGCAGTGGAAGTTCATAGTCCTAAGCACTGGACTGTCAGGGAATTCCTTTTCTGTGCTCTTTGAAATATGCTTTCCTAAAGCCAGGAACTGTGCCTTGGCCAAATCATTTCTTCCTCGCCTATTGTGAAATTTGCAATTGTTCTCTAACTGGTGTTTTGAATAAAAAGGTCCCCTCTTTGCTTCTTTGGCTTTCTGAAAAGCAATCATTAGCAAAGCAGTTAAAAAACACATCAGACATCCTGGTTTTTAGTAGATGGAACCTCTAGCAGACTTATGGAAAGCAGAAATTGCCTATGTCTCTGTGTCAACTTCTTGTTTATTTAAAAAAAAATCAGCCACTTTTTCCATCTAGCTGGGTGGTCTGCAGTAGATTCTTGTGGAGTATTATTTCTAACTTTCTGTTTCTCTTTGCCCCAGGTATCTAGTTGTGTTTCATTCACTTTTTCAACCTAAGAGAACTTAACTTGAGGTTCTTGGGAAAGTACAGTCTTAACTCTCTGGTGTTTGTTTTTGGCTAATTTCTGCCAACAAATCAGTGAGGAACAAAGAATAGTTCAGTCAGAGGAGAAGCAGACTTATATGACAACTATTTTTGTTTTTTTTTACAAAGTCATGGTCTCATTAAGAAAGTAATATTATTTTTCCATGAAGCAAAGACAGTAAAAATGTTTTTTGCTTTGCACTGAATTATATTTCCCCTTGGAGTTTGCTTCAGAATAGAAGAAAAAGGCTCCTGAAAAGCCTGAATCCTAGTTCTCTGTTTTTTGTTTGTTTCTTTGTTGTGTTTTCTGGGAAAGAGTAGTAGAAGCTATGGATGAGTAGGTGGGATGAAAAAGGAGGAACAAGAAGAAAGAACTTTGACCTTTTGGAGGATCATTGCAGGGGCTGGCTGGTCTACCCAGACTTGGGTATGAGGAAGGGCGGAAGAGGCAGGGTTGGGGGTGGGTGGGCAAAGTGCCAGCCTGGGCTGTGGAGTCACACTGACCTGGGTTTCATATCTGAATCTACATTACTTAGTTTTGTGACCTTGGACACATTTTTTATTCTAAGTCTCAGAATCTTCATTTGTAAAATGAAGTTAATGACTGAGGTCATGGGTTTGCTGAGAAGATTCAATGAGATGGTTTATGTAAAATGCACGGTACAGGGCCTGCCACAGAGTGATGATGACACAGACGTTAGCTTCAGCACTTCAACCTCAATGAACTCAACTTAGAGTTTAATTATGTAGGGGTTTCTCCAACTTAACTCGAACTCTTTGCAGTCAAGAATGGTTCTAATGCTCTTCTTGGACAGAGTATACTTAATAGATAATCATGGATTGATTTGAGGTCAGCCCCACACAATGTGTGACAGCTTGGCCCAAATAAAAAGCAGGGCACATTTGTGGCATGACCTGGAGTGTCCTTGTGTGTAGTCCTTGGGACCTCTCATGTGGGAAGGGTTTGACATTGTTTTCCTTGACTGTGTGCAGATATTTGTACTTGTGTGTGTGTGTGTATAGGTACATATGTATACGTTTATGCAGATGCATACAAACCTATTTGTTTAGAATTCATGCCACCTGGAGGTGCACGTTATTGATAACTTCAGCTCTTGTTATCAGGACTCTTCAGCACTAACTGAAGGCCTGACATTGTCCCTGAAACACCAACAAATTCTATAAGGCTTCTGAACCAGGAAGGAGTAAACCATCCCAGTGCACTTGGAACTTAGCATGTTTGATTTATCTTCTAATTCTTTGGAAGGTGTTCTCTAGCTTTGATAGGCTAACTTTTGATCTTTACTTTTTTGCTGTTATTTTATTTTTGGTTGCACTCGGTCTTCATTGGTGTGCAAGGGCTTTCTCTAGCTTCAAGCAGCAGGGGCCACTCTTCCTTGCAGTCCTCGGGCTTCTCACTGCAGTGGCTTTCCTTCTTTTGGAGCACAGACTCGAGGCGTACAGGCTTCAGTAGCTGTAGCTCGTGGGCTCAGCAGTTGTGGCACACAGGCTTAGTTGCTCTGAGGCATGTGGAATCTGTGGACCAAGGATTGAATCTGTGTCCCCTGTATTGGCAGGAAGATTCTAATCCACTGTGCCACAAGGGAAATCCTGATAAGTTAACTTTTAAGTAGAATGGAAAGTTAACCAAAATAGTCAATCTCCCAACAAACCTGGACAAATAGAGCTTTACTCTATGAACTTATTGTTACAGGAAGTGGTTTTCCATTTGGTTTTGTTATGATAATAATTATTTTGGGGTGGAGGTTGAAGCGTTTAAGTGACAAGATTTTTTTTTTTTTTTAAAGCAGGCAACAAAAAAGACGAATCAAAGTGCATTTCTTTGTCTCGAAGTCTATCTGGCTGTCTCCAGGAGTGAGGTCCAGAGTGACACGGTGAGAGGCAGGTCCTGGAGACTGCTAAATGAACTCTCCCCTCTGGCCCAAGTCTGGCAAGACAAATGAAGGAGGGGAACTTCTGAGCATTAAGTTGTAATCTCAGGACTTGCCTGGTGACTTCATGGGTAAGAGTCTGTGGGTTTGATCCCTGACTGGGGATCTACGATCCCATATGCTAAAGGGTAAATAAACTCATTTGTTGCAACTACTGAGCCTGCATGTTCTGGAGCCCTATGTACCACAGCAAAGACCCAACACAGCTGAGGGGAAAAAAAAAAGAAAAGCCAAAGTCGCCAATCTGACAGAGGGAGAAAGAGCAAACGTGTGATAAATTCAGTGGGGCCAAAAGAATGGAGAAGGGATACAATCGTCACAATATTCACAGAACCCCATGGAAGGTGTGGTAACCTCAGACTCTCTTGCATTTTGTAGTTATGGTAGGAAAATGAGTCATGTCCATTACAGTGGTGTTGTTAAATGGTCATAATTTACGTTGATGACTGTGCCTAGTTGCTGAGGGGTCATATGTGACCTGGATCAGCAGAAGCCAAAGACTATGTTTTCACGTTTAATCCTAAGAACACTCTTTTGAGAAAGAAGGATATTACTATCCCAGTTTTACAGATGAGGAATCAAGGCACAGAGAGATGAAGTGTCTTGCCCAAGGTCACACAGTGGATAATATAAAGTCAGGGTTCCATCCCAGGTTGGTTTGACTCCAGAGCTGGTGCTCTTTTCACTGTTCTCATGAAAATTCCTTCTCCCCCAGGGGTCTTTCTGGCTCTCGTGTGTCCCCAGATGTGTTAATTGGTGAGGTCTGCTGTAACAAAGCACCAGAAGTTGGGTGACTTAAGTAACAGAAATGTATCATCTCACAGTTCTGAAGGCTAGAAATCTAAAATTAAGGTGTTGGCAGAATTGGTACCTTCTCTTGAGAGTCCTTGGACTGCAAGGAGATCCAACCAGTCCATTCTGAAGGAGATCAGCCCTGGGATTTTTTTGGAAGGAATGATGCTAAAGCTGAAACTCCAATACTTTGGTCACCTCATGCAAAGAGTTGACTCATTGGAAAAGACTCTGATGCTGGGAGGGATTGGGGGCAGGAGGAGAAGGGGATGACCAAGGATGAGATGGCTGGATGGCATCACTGACTCAATGGGCGTGAGTCTGAGTGAACTCTGGGAGTTGGTGATGGACAGGGAGGCCTGGCATGCTGCAATTCATGGGGTCGCAAAGAGTCGGACACGACTGAGCGACTGAATAAACTGAAGGATCTGTTACAGGTGTCTCTCCTGTCCATCTTCTCTCTTCATATCATCTTCCCTCTGTTCAAATTCCCCCTCTTTTAAGGACACCGGTCAGTCATATTGGATCAGGGCCCATTCTAATGACCTCATTTTAACTTAGTAACCTCTATAAAGACACTATCTCCAAATAAGGTCACTGTCTGAGTCACTAGAGTTAGGATCTCAACACATGAATTTCGTGGAGGGAGGGCAATTCAACCCGTGTGTGTGTGAGTCACTAGGTCGTGTCCAACTCTGTGACCCCATGAACTGTAGCCCACCAGGCTTCCTGTCCATGGAATTCTCCAGGCAAAAATATTGAAGTAGATTGCCATTCCCTTCTCCAAAGGATCTTCCTGACCCAGGGATTGAACCCTGGTCTCCTGCATCACAGGCAGATTCTTTACCACGTGATCTACAGGGAAGTCCTAATTCAACCCGTAACATCAGATAAATCACCTATAGGTCATTCTCTAGCAGCTGCGCTTCAAATGATTTGTTTGCAGTGAGGGGACTTTTCCCATCACTCCTTATTTTCCGTGGCTTTTCTATTTAATCTGTTAACCAGTGAACATGCTGATGCTACTGCTAAGTAGCTTCAGTCGTGTCCGACTCTGTGCGACCCCATAGATGGCAGCCCACCAGGCTCCCCCGTCCCTGGGATTCTCCAAGCAAGACACTGGAGTGGGTTGCCATGTGAACATAGTCACCTTCTAAGTGGGCCTGCTCACTGGAGTGAGCTTTAGGTCAATAAAGCATTCAGTGGGCTCTAATTTAATTAACCAAGTTACTGGGACAGCTGCTGCGTAACTCTGGTTTACGGACTGCTAGAGCTCACTGCTGATCCCAGGCATTCCTGATGCAGCCTCAGGCCCCGGGGAACTTTGCTCCTGTTTTGGCAGGAAAAGAGAGGGAAACTGAACTGCCATCTAGAATTTCCTACCCTCAATGTGTCTTTCAAAAGTATATGGGAGGGAGGAGAGGGTGAGATGTATAGAAAGAGTAACATGGAAACTTATATTACCATATGTAAAATAGATAGCCAACGGGAATTTGCTCTTTGGCTCAGGAAACTCAAACAGGGGCTCTGTATCAACCTAGCGGGGTGCAATGGGGAGGGATATGGAAGAGAGCTTCAAGAGGGGATATATGTATACCTATGGCTGATCCATGTTGAGGTTTGACAGAAAACAGCAAAATTCTGTAAAGCAATTATCCTTCAATAAAAAATAAATTAATTAATTTAAAAAATTCCCATAGGCCAAAAAAAAAAAAAAAAAAAGTATACGGGAACCACCGTAAAAGTCAAAGCCCTGCATTTTTATCTACCTCTTGTCTCATCTTGCCACAAATCAAGTCAGTTCTCTCCAATAATTTTCAAAGGTTCCCTGGTGGCTCAGTGGTAAAGAGTCCGCCTGCCAATGCAGGAGACCCAGGTTTGATTCCTGGTCTGGGGATATCCCACACGCTGCTGAGCTTCTAAATGCGTGTGCCAACTACTAGCCTGTGCTCTAGAGCTTGGGAACTGCAACTGCTGAGTCCACGTGCCGCAGCTCGTGAAGTCAGCACGCTCTAGAGCCTGTGCTGCACCGCAAGAGAAGCCACTGCAATGAGAAGTCCACACACGGCAACTGGAGAGTAGCCCCCACTGGCGGCAACTCGAGAAAAATCCCACACAGCAACAAAGACCCAGCACAGCATTGAAAGAAAAAAAATTTCCAAAGATCTCCCTCAGCAGGATTTGTCAGCTTCTTGCATCCCACCTGTCCAAGCTGGGCTAGTTCCTCAAGCCTCTTGCTGCTCCCCAACCTAAACACTAGCTCTAGATCTCTCTCTTCCTCCAAGGGCACCAGCGTTGTCCGTCTTTCTCTGATCTTCTCAGGTCTGTGGGAGGCAGCCCTGGAGAGGGGGAGAGAGCTCTGGATTTAAAGTCAGAAGATTCAGATGTGTGTTTTGGTCTTGTCCCTGGACTCACCAGCATGAACCTGGGCATAGCGTTTAGCCCCTCTGCGCTCAGTGTGATCATTAATCAAATGGAGATAGAAGTCTCCTGCCTTGTGTCCCTCCCGGGGTGGTCATGAAAACAGAGTAAACTTTAAAGGAGCTGTCCCCACACAGGATGATGTGAACACGAAGAGAAATCTGATTTTGCTTATGTTGTATATCAGTTCAGTTCAGTCGCTCAGTCGTGTCCAACTCTTTGCGACCCCATGAATCGCAGCATGCCAGGCTTCCCTGTCCATCACCAACTCCTGGAGTTCATACCATGCAACATGTTACTGGGGCCATTTTTTTGCCTCTGTTTTGCGTGTGTGTCTGCATTGGACCATGAATTCCAAGACAGCAGAGAACTTGGTGCAGTGCCCCAGTCCCACCATTTGCAATCAACCACCGATATGCTTTGGTTAACGATGAAAGCCGGTCTTGGAGAAGAAAGAAGAGAGCAGTGAGCGACAAAAAAAGTGAAGTTTTGTTGCTTGGTCGTATCATGGACTGTAGCCTGCCAGGCGTCTTTATCCACGGAATTCTCCAGGCAAGAATACTGGAGTGGGTTGCCATTTCTTTCTCCAGGGGATCCTCCCGACCCAGAGACTGAACCCGGGTCTCCAGCATTGCAGACAGATTCTTTACTGTTTGAGCTACCAGGGAAGCCCAGTGAGTGCCAAAGTGGATATCAAAAAAATTTGTACGTGGAGAGACTGACTTTCTCTGAGTGACAACTTTTACAGTCACATCATTGATTTAAGGTGTTTGCTATTGCTGACCTGGAGTAGATGTTTAGGAAGATACTTTTAATCAAACACATGATTGATTTATTTTGCTACTCCTTTGTGTCTTGATTAAGGCAGCTGAAAAATGCCCTTTGTGTCCAACAGTGACACTGCTGACTCCCCATGTGGGGAATTCCTACAGTTCATATTGCACTGAACATTCCCTACGGTTACGTCTTTAGATATAAATCTGAACGGCTCCCAAAGCAAATGGCTTTTAAGCACAGTGAAAAAGAGTTCTTTGATGAAAAAAATGAGCAATCGGGGGAGGTCACTTTTATTTATAGTATGTAAATCACAGACTTGATATTTTATTTTTGAGCTTAAGAAATCGTCCAGAAACAATGGCTGCTTCTTTGCAGGCTTAGAAGCCGTTTCCCGGAATACGGGTCAGGTCATTTCTTTGAATGAAGATTTGAACAAACGTGGCTTGGTTTCCCTTTCCTCCTGGGAATGCAGGCTCCCACGTGGGGAGAGGGAGCTGCTTTCCTGTCCCTCCCACCACTCTATTTTTTTCATTTATTAATTTATTTTTAATTGGAGGGTAATTGCCTTACAATGCTGTGCTGGTTTCTGTCATACATTCTACTTTTCATGGCTGCCTCAGTGGCTGAGGGACAGCGCAGGGCAGGGATGGGATGGGACGAGGATGTGCTGGCTACTGGGCAAGGTGCTAGGAATGACTATGTATTAATACAAAGAAAAGACGTTACTAATTTTGGATTTGGGGGCTGAGAGGAGACGTTTTGTGATGGGTTAGCAGTTGAGCTATAACTTGAGGCACCAGAGAAGTTTGCCAATTGTGAAAACAGGAGGGAAGTGCAGCCTCGGTAGAGGCATGGGAGTGGCAGTGGGGGTCTGGTTGAGGAATATTCTAGGACATTGACTGTAGATGGAATAAAGAGTTCAGGGAAGGAAGGATCCAGTGAAACCCAAGGCCAGAAAGATTAGTTTGAGATTGGATTGTGCAGGCATTGAATAATTAGCTTGGAGAACGTGCGTTTGATCCTGCAGCCTTTGGGGAGTAGGTGCAAGCTTCTGTAAGTAGCAGAGGGGCCTGGTCAGACCTTTGTTGAAGAAGGAACCCTGGTAGGCATGTGGAGCGCGGGTGATGAGGGGAAAGAAGGGACGCACAATACAGGATCTAGAAAGATGGTGCTGATGAGCCTATTTGCAGGGCAGCAATGGAGATGCAGACACAGGGAAGACAGAGTCTGTGGACACAGTGGGGGAAGGACGAGGGGGCGCACTGAGAGAGTTGCACAGAAACACACACAGGCTACCATATGTAAGATTAGATGGCCAGTGGAAATCTGCTGTACGATGCAGGGAGCTCAAAGCTGGTGCTCTGAGACACCCTAGAGGGGTGGGATAGGGTGGAATGGGTGGGAGGTTCAAGAGGGAGGGGACATCTGTATACCTGTGGATGATTCATGTTGATATATGGCAGAAACCAACACAATATTGTAAAGCAATTATCTTCCAATTAAAAATAAATTTAGAAAAGAAAAGAAGGGAGGCAGAGGGATTGCTTAGAAGCCAAGAGGTGATAGGAGTCTGAATCAAGCCAGTGGGGTAGACCTTTCCTGACTGGGCAAGATGGTGGGGAGGAAGTAAGACTGACAGCTACAGGGGCTGATTGAGTGATTGGCGGCTGGAAAACTCTTTACTGGGCACTTACCATGTGCCACACTGTGTGCCACTGGGAGGACAGAGCCTCCGCTGTTGAGGACCTACCTGTCACCTCGCTTGTCACCCCTGTGCAGGGTGCCTGGGCTGCTGGAGGGAGCTCTCCAGGATGGGGACTGTCCCAGGTATTGGGAGGACAGAGGGACATTTGACTTGGGTCTTAAAGGATGGTGGCAAGCTGATCACATCCCTGGGCCACTTTAAAATATATATATATTTAAGAGACTTATTAAAGCATCTTCTCTCAAAGATGGAAGCAAATACACATTAGGAACATGCAACCATCATCTTCCACATCAAATTAAATGTGACATATTTTTCCTGTTTTCATAGCTGAAAACTCCAGATCTTACACTGAACACATTCACCCTGAAGATTTAATTCATTCTTCCTGAAAATATCCAGGATAGCAAATAACCAAAAAGCAAACTATTATTAAAAGAAAGTGCAAAATTAGAAAAGAATAGGTATAGAGAATACCCCCTTTCCACCAACCACCATCAAAGGCAAACAATGATGGCATTTTGCTCTTGCTTAACCTAGACAATCTTCAAAAACGACTAAAATGTAATATGCTTAACAACAGCAACAACAAAATCTGATATTTAATACGTATCCAAATAGCTTGTCAAAGTTTGAAAATAAATACTTGAACAAAGGAAAATGTACTTTGTATCAAATACGTATCAGGACAAAAAGCCGGCACAGGGTTTATTGACAAAGGCAGAATTTCTTCAGGCAGGTATATAAGGAGGCTTGGTTCTTTCCCAGGCATCTTCACTGCCACTTCATAGGTTAGCAAAACATACTGAGGAGGTGCTTCAAAGGCTGGATACACAGCAATCTATGCATGTTGCTGTTGATGTATTCATGACAGTCCCAAACACAGTTGATCAGATAAGCCTTAAAGTGATGAACAAGGCAAAGAACACAAGAACAATGAACAGGAGGCAGCTGGAGTCCAGTGCTAGGAAGTCATCCTTATAGGGAAAATCAGGTAATTGATCCAGATAGTCTGATTCTTGGCAAATAAGTGAGAGAACTGATAGCAATCAGGCAGCTGAGAAAAAAAGTCAAAAAGCCAGTAGCAGAAGAGCGGAATCAACCAACTCAATTGATAAGAAATTCCTCCATATACCAGCGTTAAACTGATTATAAACATAAGAACAGAGACAGCAAAAAAGAACACAGGCATTATCAGCCATTCTTTGGGATGAACTGTAATTGCCAATGACTTCATGCTGAATGTTGACAGCTGGCATTGAATTTGGGTGTGTTACCTCCACGGTCAGCAGAATTACCATCAAAGGTTGAGCACCATGCATCTGTCCCCAGGATGATCGTCAGGTGCGGACATCGCAATAGTCGCAGCACCAGGTGCTGTAGGACTGGTCACTGAGGCTCCGCTCCAAAGTCACAGACACCATTGGGAATCCAGAGGGCCTCTTTCTTGGCCAGGCCCCTCACAAACGCCCTCCGCCTCATGGTTAGCCCCGTCACTGTGTACAAGCCAAACGACGAGTCTTCCTGAGTTGCATTTTAAAGATGATTGCCATTGCTCTAGGGATAAGGCCCAGTCTTTACCTTGGCTCTAAAGGCTCAGCCTAGGACTTCACTGGTGGTCTAATGGGAATCCACTTGCCAACGCAGAGGACGTGGGTTCGGACTCCGTCTCATGTCTGTTGCAAGCTCTCTTTCGCACCTGGTACCTCTCAGAGCATTTCCTCACAGATGTAACTGAGCACCTTCTGCGGTCCTTTGGTTCATGTGTGTTTCTTCCCATTAACCAGGGCCAGATCTTTGGAGCAGGGATTGAGTGTGATTTCTGCTCAGCATTGTATCTTTGGTGCTTGCACAGTGCTTGGCACATAGTACATTCTCCACAAATATATATTGGTGGACTAAAATAATTAGTAAAAGGGGGATGGTCTTTCAGGAATAGAGGACAGCAAGAACACAGGTGCTGTGGTTTAGTGTAGGAAGGACTGGAGACTGGCTTATGCGAAAGGGGTTAAGCGAAGAAAAAATTAGGCTAGAAAAGTATGTTGGTATACTTGGAATAAATCGTCTGTGCCCTGCTAAGAACACCCTGGGTTCACATCAGGTGCTCCCATTACATCCTTTTCCTCCCTCTCAGAGACGGCACTCTAATTGTTGGCTTGACCCAACTAGACTATAAACTCCTTGAGGGCAGGGGCTCTGCCTGACTTGTTCGTTAATGTAACTCCAGAATCTAGAATGGTATATCTGGTACTTGGTAGGAAGCAACAAAAACTTGCTGAATGAATGAGTGAAGAAATGAATGAATGCTTTTTATAATGGGAGCTTGAGAGAGCCATGGTAGGTTTTAATCTGTTTAGATTTGCTCTAGGAAATGCTGCTTTGGCAGCATGGTAGAAAAAAGAAGGGTGCATTTTCATTTATTCTATCCTTTCATGTTGATACTTGAGCATCTGGATTTCCTGAAAAGGAAGGAGTAAAGGTACAGATTGATTAGAATGGAAAAATGAGAAGCAGGAGACAAACTGGGTGGGTGTTAGAGTCATTCTGGGGAAGATGCTGGTGGATGGTCAGGGGGGCAGCTGTGGGTAGTTGGAAGAAGGGGTAGACTTGAGAGATGACCAATTTGAATGACTGCTGGAAGGTAAGGAGTTGGGAGCAGGCAAAGATGATCCCAAGATATTCATGATTTCCATTTGCCAAAGAAAAGTCAAATTTCTTGCTGCAGAGGAAAGGGGCTACTGAGGGGAGAAGACTAGTGAGGGGGCTAGTGAATAGGAGTCACAACCCTCTTCAGTATTCTTGTCTGGAGAATCGCAAGGACAGAGGAGCCTGGTGGGCTGCAGTCCATAGGACCGCACAGAGTTGGACACGACTGAAGAGACTTAGCACGCACTCATGCCAGGCCCTGCAGGACCCTTCTGAGGGGCTACCTCCCCTCTTGGAAATGCTTGGGCATCCCCTATTCTAGACTTCAGGCAAAATAACAGGACAGAAGGGAGTGCTCCGAGACAGCATGCTGATGAAAGTAAGCAGCTCATTACCAATATGAGACTACCATATGAGACCACATAGGTTTCTTTTCCTTCTAAATAAACGTTCATCTATTTCTTTGTATTCAAAGCAAGCAATATGACAACAGACACTTGGGGTTTCTTCACTATTTATTGATGTGCAATAATGGTCTGGAATAAGTTAACTGATCTAGGATTTTCCCAATTTTCACTCATTAAAGTGTCCTTCTTATTAGACTTAGGAGTCATTCATTTAATTTCTTCATTGAGATAAATACTCTCCGGAGGGTTGGATGGAAGGGGATATGTTTGGGGCTCATTAGGCTGTGGGATGGCAGTAGAGGGTCTGATGGCTTAACTAACCTCGGTGGGATGATCCAAAGAGAACTTGAAGGAGGTGGGGCTATTTGAGGGGGTGTGGGGATACTGTGGGTGTAGGTGGACCATGCTACAGATGGAGACTCCGTGAGGTTGATGGACTCATCGCTGATAGATGAAGCTAAAGAGGGAGGATAGATGGGACTAAGGGGGATATACAGAGTGTTCCAGAATCTCAAGCTGGCATTACACCAGACATGTTTTCCTCCTGGAGCACCAACCTTTCCCTCTCCAGAGGATAAAGTGAGAGCAATTATGGAGGCTGTCTAAGCAAGTTGGAAATCCACAGGGGAGGCAGTCTGAGAAGATCATGGGCAGGCTTAAATCCACAAAGGCTGAAGCTGTCATTCACTGGCAGACATGAAGGGGAGATAATGATCAAGCTGGAACTACATAGGCACTGACTGAAGTGGCAGTCACAGGTGGGATTTCTTTTCTTGGAGCCTGCCCATGTAGTGAATATGTGGCTTGTGGGACATGTTTGGGAGTAGGGAAGACCCTTGGCTAGATGTCAGGAGACCTGGGCTTGGATGGCCTCCAATGTGCTATGACTTACTCACCTTTCAGAGCATCAGCTTTCTCCCTTGATAAGAGAGATGGTAGATTCAGTGGTCTCTTTTAAAAAACTTTATACATATGAGAATTCCATATAACTTGAACTTGGATATTTCAATTTGAGTGGGGAAGAAAGATCACAGTGTTATCTCTCTGGGGGTATCAGGTCCCAGCTGAAGGGTGGTTGCAAAAGGCCCTTGTTTTTTTCTTTTTTTGAGAGTAGAAACTGTTGGAGGAGAGAAAGCAAGGCTCAAGAGGAGGCTAATCTGCAGAGGTGGTCCAGTGGAGTCAGGGAATATCAGTGCGGGGAGGCCAGGGAGCAGGGCCAGGACTAGGGTGAGACTACATCTGAATCTTCGGGGTGAAATTACAGTGGAGTTATGCTTCAGTGGGTTTTGGATAAAGCACACTAGGGCACCTGATTTAAGATGGCATCATTCAGGTTTTCGGGTGCTGACACTCAATTCGCTAGTGAGTGCCTTCTTAAATTCTGAACCCTACACTCCCACTACCTCACTCTAATGGTAGGTATCCTGTCCAAACCAGTGGAATGGCCAGAGCGACCCAGAATGGCTCATCTTGGATGGAGGGAGTATCAGAGAGATGGAGAAGAGAGACTTCTTGGACAGCCAGGCAGAGGGAATGGCCAGGAAGAGGCCATTTCCTCTGCCCATTTTTAAGCTGTTTTTTTTTTCTTCTTTTTGCCATTGAGTTGTACGAGTTCTTTGTATGTTTTATTATATATCAAATATATGCTTTGCAAAATTTTCTCCCATTCTACATGTTGCCTTTTTACTTTACTGATGGTTTTATTTTGTCGTGCAGTCTTTTATGTAGTCCCATTTTTTTCATTTTTGCTTTTGTGGCCTTTAGTTTTGGTGTCAAATACAAGAAATCATTGCCAAGACCAATGTCGAGGAGCTCACATCCTGTTTCTTCTTGGAACAGCTCTTAAATATAAATCTATAATCAATTTAGAGTTGATTTTCATGTATGGTATAACATAGGCATCTGGTTTCATGTTTTACACGTGACTATTCAGTTTTCCCAACTCTATTTATTGAAATGACTATGTTGCATTGTTGTTTAGTTGCTAAATCATGTCTGACTTTTTGCAACCCCTTGAACTGTAGCTCGCCAGGCTCCTCTGTCCATGGGATTTCATGGGCAAGAACACTGGAGTGGGTTGCCATTTTCTTTTCCAGGGGATCTTCCTGACCCAGGGATGAAACGTGGGTCTCTTGCACTGCAGGCAGACTCTTTGCCCCCTGAGCCACCAGGAAAGCCTGAAGAGGTTGTCCTTCCCCATTGTATATTGACACAAATGAATTGACAGTGGGTTTATTTCTGGGCCGTCTATTCTGTTCCAGTGATCTGTGTGTCTGTTTTTATGCCAATGCTATACTGTTTTGATTACTATAACTTTGTAAAATAGTTTGAAATCAGAGTGTGTGATGCTTCCATCTTATTCCTCTTTCTGAAGATTGTTTGAGAGTCCTCGTGGTTCCATACAATTTTTAGGATTGTTTGTTCTATTTCTGTGAAAAATGCCATTGAAAATTTGATTGGGATTGTGTTGACTCTGGATTGATTTGGGTAGTATGAAGATTTTAACAGTATTAATTCTTCCAATCCATGAGCACAAATTTTGTGTCTTTTATAATTTTTTTAATCAATATCTTACGGCTTTCCAGTGTACAGATATTTCACATCCGTGGTTAAATTTATTCCTAGGCATTTTATTCTTTTTGATGCAACTATAAATGGGATAATTTTTCTAATTTATCTTTCTGAGAGTTAATTATTAGTATATGGAAACACAATAGAGTAATGGTTTTGTATACTCAAACTTTACTAAATTCATTTGTTTTTAGGCAAGTCTTTATTGGGGCTCTTGCTGCAGCAGTGGGGAGCAGGAACAAATAACAGTTCCCAAGCTTGCTTGCTCCCTGAGGGGCAGTGTTTCTTATATGGGGTGAGGGTAAGGGTGTGTCCAGGGGTCGGGTTGGAGGGGTGGCTTAGGTGTTTTGCTTACCCCTTAGGGCTGTGGTGCGTGCAGGGGGTAGCTCTTCAGAAGTGGCAGTTGGGTTTTTGGTTTCTTTGTATGTTTTATCTAGAATTTGCTCTAACTGCACACCCATGCCATTACTTTTTGTTCTAATAGTCTTTAGGATTTTCTAGATATACTATCATGTTATCTGCAAATAAGGAGAGTTTTGCTTCTTCCTTTTCAATTTGGATGCCTTTTATTATTTTTTTCTTGCCTAATATGATTCGACATTCAATATTATGTTGAATAAAATTGGCAATAGTGGGCATCCTTGTCTTGTTTCTGATCTTGGAAGAAAGTTTTTAGCTTTGCACCACTGAGTATGCTGTTAGCTGTGGTCTCTCATTTTTCTCTAATAATCTCTTCCCATGTTGACATAGGTCAGTTCAGTTGCTCAGTCATGTTTGACTCTCTGCAACCCCATTGCCTGCAGCACGCCGGCTTTCCTGTCCATCACCATCTCCTGGAGCTTGCTCAAACTTATGTCCATTGAGTCAGTGACGCCATCCAACCATCTCGTCCTCTGTCATCCCCTTCTCCTCCTGTCTTCAATCTTTCCCAGCATCAGGGTCTTTTCAAATGAATCAGTTCTTCGCATCAGGTGGCGAAAATATTGGAGCTTCAGCTTCCGTGTCAGTCCTTACAATGAACATTCAGGACTGATTTCCTTTAGGATTGACTGGTTTGATCTCCTTGCAGTCCAAGGGACTCTCAAGAGTCTTCTCCAACACCACAGTTCAAATGCACCAATTCTTTGGCGCTCAGCCTTCCTTATGGTCCAACTCTCACATCCATACGTGACTAAGCTTTTGCCTTTGATTATTTCCCAGAGTTCTAAAAAAGTTGATTCTGACAAATTTTTGGCCAGTTTTTTCATTGTTATGGAGGAGACAATTTTTGAGAGCCTTTACTCTGCCATTTCACTGGTATCCCTTGGACTGTACTTGAAATGCTTTTCTATGTGATTGCCTTCTCATTTCTCAGAAATTCAGCTCAATATCTCCTCCATTGTGAAGCTATCTCTGGGTCCTCTGGGTAAGGATGAAGCTATCCCATCATTCTCCTGTACCTCTGTGTTCATGCCTCCGTTAGTTCACTTTTCACAAAAACAGTTTTTTATATCTGTTCCCATCTCTCCTCCCAGACTGCAAGCTCCTAACTGTGACTTATCATTCCCCAGGCCCAGGTTAGTTCCTGACACACAGGAAGTATTCATGTATGTAGGCTGAAGAGTATCATCTGGAGACCTCAGTGCCTGGCCAAAGGCTTCTCAGCTCCAGCCGTCGTGTTCTCCTCCTGCTTCTGTGACTGACTCATAGCTGACCTTTGTCTCTTCATTGTATTGTGCATGGAGATTTCTTTGTGATGATAAGAATGATGATACTGTAATAGCAGCTAATGTTTACACGCAGTCTATGTTAGACACTAGATATAAAGCTACAAGAATTTTAAAAATATATTAAAAGATCAAGTATTGATGTTTGGTTGTACTGCGTCTTCCTTGATACTCCTGGGCTTTCTCTGGTTTCAGTGACTGTGGTGCACAGGCTTCTCCTTGTCGGGTGGCTTCTCAGGCTGTGGAGCACGGGCTCTGACTGCAAGGGCTTCAGTAGTTGCAGCACGTGGGCTTAGTTATTCCGCGGCGTGTGGGATCTTCCCTGTCCAGGGATTGAACCCGTGTCCCCTGCATCGGCAGACGGGATTCTTATCCAATGTACCACCAGGGAAGTCTGCTAAAAGTTTTATCTTCAATAGCTAAGAGTTTGATACCCAGTAACTCATTTAATTTCAGCATCAGCTCTATGAGGCAGGTACTATGAAACTTTACAGGTGAGGCTGGGTAAGGGAAGGAGCAGAAGTGGGGTTGGATGAAGGCTGACTGTAACCCCATCTTCTTAACTGCCCCATCTGAGGAATCTTTGAGAGGCGTTGGAGGAGGAGGAGCCACACTAGCCTTTCCCTTCCCTGGGACCTCTTCTGCCTCCTTGGCTAAACAGATGTGGCTTCCAGGTGTGTTTAGCCCATCCTCGTGCTTTGAAGCAACATGGCACTGAAGTCTCCTCTAGCAGCTGGTTCCCAGGGCAGTGAGGCAGAGAGAGCCCATTTCCCTGGCATTGGGGTGACAAGCGCAGCCCAGGGAAGAGAGGTGACAGATTCCTCGTCATCATCCCAACTGCAGCACGGAGACAGCCCCAGACTGCTGGGAAAGCCAACCCACACAGAGGTGAGATCTCATCCGCAGGGCTCAGAGACATTCAACAAACGCTGATGTCAGTCTCCTGAATACAGCCCTGTCAGCAGGAAGGGGGAGGGTATTATGCCAGCATGCATGGGGCACACTTTTTGGCACAAGGGACTTGGTTGCTAAGCAACAGGAGCTGGCTTCCCCTCCTCCTTGTAACCTTTTTCTCTGTTTCTAAGCTTCCAGTTAGCAGATGGGAGGGGCTAGGGCTGCCCAGCCCAGCCTAGCCCTTGGCCCCCTTCCCTGAAACAAGGGGTCTATTCACGGTTTCTGAGCAGAGTTCATTGTCTCTCGTGTGTGTGTGTGTGTGTGTGTCTGTGTAGGGCGAAGAAGGGAAAAGCCATGTGTGAAGTAGGGAGACCTCAGCCTCCAACCAAGCTGGCCAGGCTATTTAATCAATGCTGATCCAAGAACAGAGCCAGGACATTGCCTAGCAGACCCCCAGGCTTTCATCAGTGCCACTGACCCACATGGTAAGGCTACACCCTGCTCTGGCCTCTCTCTCTTTCAACCCCACCCTTGACCCCACCCTTGGGTTTCTTTGTTGTTGTTCAGTGCCTAAGTAGAGTCTGATTTCTTGCAACCCCATGGGCTGCAGCATGCCAGGCCTCTCTGTCCCTCACCATCTCCCAGAGTTTGCCCAATTTCATGTCCGTTGAATCAGTGATACCATCCAACCACCTCATCCTCTGCCACCCTCTTTTCCTTTTGCCTCTGGCAGCTCTGGTGCACAGGCTGGATCCTAGAGGGGGCCCCGTGTGGTCAGCCTTCTGGTTTCATTTTCCCTGGGGGCTGACATCTATTTCCCTCTTTCATCCCCCATATGGCCAAGCCGGTGCTTTGCCCATAGGTGACTCTTAGTAAATTATTATTACTCAAAGTAGGACCTGTGTCATTAAAGACCTTTTTGCAGGTGACCATAGGAGCCTGGACAGGTGAGTGTTGAGTTGGGGCAGCATCCCCAGTAGGGCCAGTTTGTTCAGAGGCTGAATGTCAAGCCAGGCTCCCTTGATCTGAGACAGGAAAAAAGGCTGAGTGTGCCCTGGAATTCTCTCCAGACTAAGTCTGTTGACATGGGAAGGTGGTCTGCAGGGGAGATGGGCGTCACTTCAACTTTAGGGACTCTTTCCACTTGACTGGAGTATAATTTCACTGAAGAAAGGATCCATAGCTTTCACCTATTTCTAATTAATACATTGGGCTTCCCTGGTGGCTCTGACGGTAAAGAATCTGCCTGCAATTACTGACCCACATGGTAAGGCTACACCCTGCTCTGGCCTCTCTCTCTTTCAACCCCACCCTTGACCCCACCCTTGGGTTTCTTTGTTGTTGTTCAGTGCCTAAGTCGAGTCTGATTTCTTGCAACCCCATGGGCTGCAGCATGCCAGGCCTCTCTGTCCCTCACCATCTCCCAGAGTTTGCCCAATTTCATGTCCGTTGAATCAGTGATACCATCCAACCACCTCATCCTCTGCCACCCTCTTTTCCTTTTGCCTCTGGCAGCTCTGGTGCACAGGCTGGATCCTAGAGGGGGCCCTGTGTGGTCAGCCTTCTGGTTTCATTTTCCCTGGGGGCTGACATCTATTTCCCTCTTTCATCCCCCATATGGCCAAGCCGGTGCTTTGCCCATAGGTGACTCTTAGTAAATTATTATTACTCAAAGTAGGACCTGTGTCATTAAAGACCTTTTTGCAGGTGACCATAGGAGCCTGGACAGGTGAGTGTTGAGTTGGGGCAGCATCCCCAGTAGGGCCAGTTTGTTCAGAGGCTGAATGTCAAGCCAGGCTCCCTTGATCTGAGACAGGAAAAAAGGCTGAGTGTGCCCTGGAATTCTCTCCAGACTAAGTCTGTTGACATGGGAAGGTGGTCTGCAGGGGAGATGGGCGTCACTTCAACTTTAGGGACTCTTTCCACTTGACTGGAGTATAATTTCACTGAAGAAAGGATCCATAGCTTTCACCTATTTCTAATTAATACATTGGGCTTCCCTGGTGGCTCTGACGGTAAAGAATCTGCCTGCAATGCAGGAGACCTAGATTCGATCCCTGAGTCAGGAAGATCCCTGGAGGAGGAAATGGCAACCCATTCCAGTCTTCTTGCCTGGAGAATTCCATGGACAGAGGAGCCTGACGGGCTACGTCCATGGTGTCACAAGAGTCAGACAACACTGAGCAACTAACACTTAATATTTGTGTTTTACTTTATAAAACCCTTTCAGCCACATAATCTGTTTAGTTTCTTCCTTCCTCCTTCCCTTCCTCTTTCTTTCTCTGCCTTCATTTCTTATTTCTTTCCTTCCTTCCTTCTTTCTTTCCTTCCTTCTATTCAATGTGCATTAATCAAATTCCCACTTTGTGCTAGGACTTGAGCCAGACACTGGGGTCCTAGACCAGAGAGAAAGGGGAGAGAAAAGTAAAGGAGCATAATATAGGGTCACAATAGGTGCCCTGTGGGTTGAAGAAAGCCTCCTGAAAAGATGGCACTTAAGCTGAGTCTTGAAGGGTCCTGGGGGTCAGTGTGTGGAAGGGGAGAGCAGTCGCCATGCCTTCCTGGAGTGAGAGTGTGTGAAGGTGTGAGGATGGGCATGTGTGTTAACATGACCCCGAGTCCTGCTGTGGGGGAGTTAATGCTGGCAGGTGAGGATGGAGCGCTGAGGAGGGTGAGATCACAGAAGATGCTGTGAGTCATGCCAGGGTGCTCCTGAAGGCTACAGAGACCTACTGGGTGCTATGACGATGAGGTTAGCTTGCTCACGTTTGCATTTTAGAAAGATCACTCTGGCTTGGAGAAGGAATGGAGACAAGGCTAGAGAGGGGAGGCTACTCAACAGGAAGCAAGATTTATCACTCTTATTTCATAAGTGAGAAAATTAAAATTTGGAGGGCTGATGAGTTATCACGTTCACACATTAGGCTGTAGACCTGGCTTTGAACTGCTGGTCTGGTGGTTTTTGCCAAGATCTTATTCTCCATTACTCTTCTTCACAGGTCATGAACTGCAGACAAATGTCTGACCTACCCTCCTCTAAGCTTTCTTATTCCCATTCCTTTGCCTCCTCAGTATGCTTTTTCTGAAACACCCAATGCCCATATATGTCATTTCAAACCCTATTCATCTATGAGGGCCTGTCTCAAAGGCTGCCTCTTCCAGGGAGCCTTGCTTGATGTTCCCAATAAGAAGAAAGCTGTCCTTTTAAATCCCAGTGGTAGCTGAACGGAACTTCCCTTTTGTCGCTGAACACAACTTACCTTCAAGGACTCGCACGCAGATTCTCTGGGTTGGTGGTGGTGGAGTCCACGTTCATTTATCTTGAACTCCTTACAGCAGCCCTGTCGTGGCCTGTCCACTTGGGCTAAATACTATCTACTGGGTGAGTGACTGTGTGGTTCACTGGGGAGGGGCTCTTCTTCCTCTGAGATGGGAGGGAATGATGAAGGTGGGATCTTTGGATCTGATGAAGGATGCTAAGGGACTCAGTGGATGCCCTGCACGCTGGTGAGGGGGCGGTGAGAAGTGTAGGCTTCGGAGTCAGCCCCGTCAAGGCTCGGGCGTCTGCTGTGACACTTACTGGGTGGGTGAGAGTAAGGTGGCTAGGGCAAGGGGTTCCAGGAGAGCGGAGAGGCCTGAGGGGCCTCCAGGGGACACAATTGAGTCCCCAGGGTGAAAAAAGACTTGCAAGTGGCAGCGAGGGTGCGGCTGGAGTTAGAGAGTGAGGACTTGTGCTGGGTGGAGATTTTCTTCTTGCTGAGTGACTGACAGCTGTTTCCTCAGAGCCCGATGCTGGATGGCCAAGCCTCCACAGCGGCTCAGGATGCAGAGGAGAGACCAGGATCTGCAGAGCCAGGAGACTCGCTACGGGGGCCTGAGACCCAGCAGCAACCCAGCAGGCCAGACTGGGCCACCGGACAGAGTGGGGCAGTGAAGGGACGATCTTCCCACAGCCCCCAGCTTCCTTCTCCCCAGGTCTTCCTAGGTCAGCCTTAAATGACTGATGGCCAGAGGCTTTCTCACTGTCCGTCCTAGACCTGCTTTCTCTCTGTTTCCCATTTGGGGGCTTGAGTGGGCTCTGAGGCTCCTGTGATCGGAGCTCTGACCCCCCCATCCATCCCGTGATAATGGGTCAGGGGGAGGTGGGCAGGTGCAGTGGGCAAACTGCTGCTGCCGCTTGGTGACTGTCTGGCCCTCGGGGTGCAGTGGGCTGGTGGGCAGGGGCAAGGCCCTCAGCTCCTTTGCCCTCCCCACAGTCTCTGGGGCAGGGCGCTGGTGTGCCGGGGGGCGCTGCTGGGCAGTCCTGGGAGCCCTGGGGCTGCTGGCTGGTGCAGGCGTTGGCTCCTGGCTTCTAGGTCAGTGCTGGGACCTTCAGTGGCTGGGGGAGGGACAAGAACGGCCTCTGGGGGTGCTGGGAGAGAGGAGCAGGAAGTGAGCGGGTGTCTAGGGCAGGTGGGATGACTGCCTTTTCCATCTACTCTGACAGCAAGTGGAGACGGGATGCAGGTCCAGCCAGAGGGCCTCGGGCTCTATGCAGAGGAACATTTTCGTCCTATAGTGAGAAATGTGCTTGAGCAGGTGATCCAAGGACGCCCTGGTCAAGCTTCACCTGGAGATCTTTCCCAGTGTGAGAGGAGACAAACAGACAGAGACGAGACAGAGGGCGCGATGCCTCTCTGCTGTTGGGAGGGACCTGCCTAAAGCAGGGTGGTAATGAGGAGTCCCCGGAGGCTGCCTTCCCTCCCTCTGCAGCAGGTGTCTTGTTCTGCGCCTGGGCCCCCTCCTGGGGGAATCCCTTCCTTTCTCAGCCTCTTCTCTGTGACCCTCTCCTTGTCTTTGTCTTCTGAAGTGCTGTATCTGTGGCCAGCTGCCTCTCAGCCCACTCCTGGAGCCCTGCAGGATGAGATGACTTTGAACTGCTCTGAGGCCAGCAGTGAGGAAGCCCTACTTCCCTCGATTCCCAGAACAGGTGAGCCACGCCCCCAGGGTGGGGAGACTGCCCTCCCCAGCCCCAGCCCCAGGGCCCCTGCACAGCGCTGGGGTCCTTCCAGTTTGCCGTCATCCACCTGCATCTCCTGTGCTGCGAGGGTGAGGCCCTGGTCCAGCCTCCAGAAGCTGATCAGGGCTTTCAGCACTTCCCAGGGACTGTTTGGATCCCTAGTGGGGCACGGCTAAAAACCCAGGCTGCCAGGAGAGCTGGCAACTTGACATCTGGACAGAGGGAGCCTGCCATGCAGGGCAAGAGGAGCCAGGTGTGTGTTGGGGGCCAGTGCGTGGTGGATACGGGTCTTGACCCAGTGGCAAAGAAGGTGTAGAGGACTGGAAACTTCACACCACACTCTCTCCTCATCCCCCACCCCCAATTTTCTCCCCTCCCCTCCAGGTAAGGGTGGAGGGTCAGAAGATATGGTGCTGCCAAGACTGGGGTTAGAATCAGTTACATAAATTATTTAGGATCGGCTTGCCTGCCTTTGCTAGCTGTGTGTGCCTCTGAATACATTGCTTCTTTGAGCTTCCATGTCCTTCTCCATGAAATGGAGATAAAAATATTTACTGCGCGAAGCTGTAAGAATAATAAGAGCATAAAGTAAAGGAGCTTACCACAGAGCCCGGAAAAAGCAGATGCTCAGTAAGGGGGTACCATCACCACTACTGTCACAAGATTTGAAATTGGATGCTGCTGCTGCTGCTGCTAAGTTGCGTTAAGAATAATAAGAGCATAAAGTAAAGGAGCTTACCACAGAGCCCGGAAAAAGCAGATGCTCAGTAAGGGGGTACCATCACCAGTACTGTCACAAGATTTGAAATTGGATGCTGCTGCTGCTGCTAAGTCGCGTCAGTCGTGTCTGACTCTGTGACCCCATAGACGGCAGCGCACCAGGCTCCCCTGTCCCTGGGATTCTCCAGGCAAGAACACTGGAGTGGGTTGCCATTTCCTTCTCCAATGCATGAAAGTGAAAAGTGAAAGGGAAGTCGCTCAGTCGTGTCCGACCCTTAGTGACCCCATGGACTGTAGCCCACCAGGCTCCTCCGTCCATGGCATTTCCCAGGCAAGAATACTGGAGTGGGGTGCCATTGCCTTCTCCAGAAATCGGATGACCTGGCTCCATCACTTGCAGATCCTGTGACCTAGGGCAGGTCGCCTGACCTTCGTGCCTTACTTCCTGCTGCAGAATGGGGAGGGTGGGCGTTCTCACGCCATTGGGCGGCTGTGACCCTTGGTGATGGAGCATGCGTGAAAGTGTTTGGTTAAACACAAACCTGAAGGGTTCTTTTGTTCTCAGCATTGGCTGGCTCCCGGGGGAACAGGGAGCCCAACATTGGGTGACCCAGGCGATCGTGAAGGTCTCTTCGGCACCCGTGGTGAGGGATCCAGCTCCTCCCTCCTGCTGCAGATGGGAAGTGGCTTTCATGCCGGGGTCTCAGTATCTTTCAGAATAAACACTTCTGAGGACTTCTGGCTGGAAGTACAGCTGAGGGCCCGGCCAGACTGGCTGCTGGTCTGCTGCGAAGGCTGGAGCTCTGCCCTGGGGGCGCGGGTCTGCAGGAGCCTCGGAGGTCTTAGGTAACTGGGGCCGGGCCTGGGGCCTGGGGAAGGTGGAGGGTGGGTGGGTCGGGGAGGGGCTTTGGAGACCCTGCCTGCTACCATCAGAGTACTCAAGGTATGATAAGAGGTCATTCTGGTCGTCTCCTGGCCTCTGGGCATGATGGTGCCCCAGCCTGTTTCTCTCCTTTGGGCATCTTGCTTGTCAACAAAATATAAATCCCAGCAGAAGTCATTCACTGTCAAAGTCTTGCTCAGTCACTAGCCTGGTGCAGTATCTCCGGTACATTCTGTAATACTAACCCCCCTGTCTCCTGTATTGCCATTTAAAGCCAATTTCCTCCCATTTTATTCCCCTTTCCTATCAAGACTCACTCACCACAAGGCAGTGAACCTGTCTGACATCAGGCTCAACAGTTCTAAGGAGTTTGCTCAGCTCTCTCCTAGACTGGAAGGCTTCCTGGAGGAGGTGTGGCAGCCTAGGTAGGGCTTCTCCAGAAGGGGTGGGCTTGGGGGTGGGACTGAGTGGAGCCCCTCACTTCCATGAACAACCCAACAAACATCTTCCTATCATGGGAGCCTAGTGGTAAGGACACCAGAGGCGTAAGATAGGATGACAGAGAGGAATATTTAATTTCATACAAGTTCTGCTCATATAAATAATTTATTTGCCCCTCACAAAAATGGCAGGATTAGGTGTTATTGTCAGAGGATTTGAAATGGTACTCTTTTTCCCATTTCACAGGTGGGGAAACTGAGACTCAGTGAGGTCGAAGGCCTTATGTAAGGTCACAGAACTGATGATAATTGGCCAAACCATGTCTTGAAACCAGGCTCTTGCCTCCAAACTAGTCCCCCTTACCCCTGTCACACTTTATTTGGATGATTCTGGTGTCTCAGGAGAGAGATAGTGGACTGCTTGGAACCCAGAGACTCCAGAGATGAGAGGGTTCTGGAATGGACCTTCTCCCAATCCTGGGGGTGAGCATCCTCGAGCTTTCCAGCAGTCCTCTCAACCCTGCTCTGAAGCCTTCTCACCTCTGCAGCCACTGCTCCTGTCTGAACCTTGGCCCCTCTGACCCAGCTCCTGCCCCCTGATGCTCCATCAGGGGAACGCAGCACTCCTGCCTTAGAGATCTGAACAGGCAAAGGGAACCAGCCGTGGACAGACTTGGCCAGGAGAGCCGGAGGGCTGTGGGTTTGGGAAACCAGTAGAAACTAGGATCCAGGCATTGGATGCTGGGGGCAAGAGATGAGCAAAGAGAAGAGAGCTTTGGTCCAAAAGGAGTGGAGGTTTATGCTAAGAAAGAGGAGGGGAGAGGAGAGCAGGCTGTGAGTACACAGCGCTGGGCAGAGGGCTTGGATTAAGTGGAGTCAGCTTGGGCTGGAACAGGAGGTGAAGGACCATGTCCGTTCACTCACTTGCCTATCCACTCTGAGCATACCTGGGGCTTCAGTGGGAACAACTAAATTTTTACATCCATCAATGCTCCATTTGTAAATCTGGGCTCTGCCCACATCGACTCCCCGAATGGTCAGGCAGAGCCTGCTTACTTCTCGGGAGACCTGCTATGAGGAGGGGTCTGAAGGCTTGGGTGTGGGTGGCAAGCAGACAGCTGTGGCCATAGAGCGGCCCTATCTGCTGTCCCCCAACAACGCCCCCTCCTCCAGGCCCCGAGGGGTGTTGGGCTGGGCTGGGCCCCTTTCCAGCTCCTTGCTGGTGCTGCCTCTGTTTTGCAGGGACCGCTGTGCTTCTGGTCAAATCGTTTCCCTCAAGTGCTCTGGTGAGTCCCCTCCTGGGTCTGGGAAGGAGGCGGTGGGAGAAGGGGGTCTCTCCCATTTCCCTAGGGTGGGAGAGCCCCAGTGGGAGGCTCACCTGGGTCGGGGGGATGTCTTGCCCACCCACCCACCGGGCCCTTCCTGCAGACACAGTTTTGCTAGAACAGAGTCCTATGGACGCCTTTGTTCTGTCCCCCACCAGCCGCTGATCTGGGCAGGTAACCTCCTTGCCTCACTCCCCGCCCTGGCCTCTGACATCCCCTCCCCTTCTTCCGGAGCACCGCAAAGGGGGAGCAGCAGCTTCCAGAATCTAAGGAGGGCAAGGAACTAGGGGCCAAGTGAGAGACTGCGTGGAGTTCCTTTCTCCCATCTTCCCAGTCATCTAGCCATCTTCACGTGTCATCTTCCCGCACGACAGGCCCCCAGTTAACCTCTCCTATGGCCCAGGCGTTGTCTTAGTTCCGCGGCTCCATGGATGATCCACAGTCCCTCCTTAGCGAGACGGCCTTTCTGCTCCTCACAGTCCCTCCCTTAGCGAGATGGCTGTTCTGCTCCATGCTTAGGACCAGGAACGATAAATGGGAGCCATCCACAGTCCCCGGCAGACAGCACCGTGCTGACAGCCACCTCTGTGTCCATCTCACGGGTGCTTCTCTGTTTGCAGAGTGTGGGGCCAGGCCCCTGGCTTCCCGGACGTGGGCGGGCAGGTGGCGGCTCCCGGGCGCTGGCCCTGGCAGGCCAGCGTAACCCTGGGCTCCCGGCACACGTGCGGAGCCTCCGTGCTGGGCCCACTCTGGGTGGTGACCATGGCGCACTGCATACACATGCAAGTCTGGGGCCCCCCAAAACGGGAGGGGGTGCCTCCGGGGCCTTTTCTGCCAGCCTTCGGTATGTCCTGTATAAGATGTCCAACTGTCTGCCTGCCCTTTCGGCTGCGAGTGGGCCCCGGGGTGTCTGTGAAAGTCTCCCTGTTCAGTGCTGTCGGAAGGGCAGTACTAATACAACATTGGCTCTTCGGCTTCATTTGGTTTTCAAGGTTTTAAAATGCTTTGCCACTCATAGCCCTCTGTACTTCTTAATGTTTATCAGCACCATAATTAAATCAGTTTCCATGTGATTCTTTATGTCCTTCCTCCCCTTCAGACTGGAAGCTCCATGGGGGCAGGCAAGAGTCTTGTTTACCACTGAATCCCTTTGCGGATTTCCCTTGCCTTGTTCCCATTGCCTAGAGCAGTCCTGAAATACAGTAGGTACTTAATACTGGTTGGAAGGAAGAGTTCTCTGCCTGTCTTCTTTGATGGCAGGCAGGGCAGGTCGTGCAACCCTCATGTTACAGTGAGGAAGCCAAGGCCAGGAGAGGGGAAGCAGCTCCCTCGTGATTACACCTAGGAAGTGGGGAGACCATGCCTAGGAAGTGGGGGGACAGTGCTGAGCGCAGCCCTGCTGACTCAGCTTAGCGCTCTCATACCACACGAGGCTCTTCCTCAGTTCAGTCAGTCAGTTCAGTACTCCAGCAGCACTCCAGGCCTCCCTGTCCATCACCAACTCCTGGAGTTCACCCAGACCCACGCCCACGGAGTCAGTGACGTTCCTTATCTGCTACAAAACCTGGAGGGGGTTACGCTGGAGGGAGGCAGTAGTGGCCAATGACCATGGCGTCTCACTTCTCAATCCACCAGGGCCTGAGCATTTATCAAACACCTACTGCATGCCCAGTGTCTTACCAAATGCTGAGGAAGATTTGAAAAGGCCTGGGTCCTCGGAACGTGCAGCCCGGTGATGGGACCCCACTAACAGCCTCTCTGGTGGCTTCTTCCACCTGCCACCTCACCCATGTCAGTGTCTCCTGCCGCTCCTTCCCCCGGGCTCAGTGTGGCCTCTGTGTGCAGTTTCAGGCTATCCTACCTGTCCAGCTGGCGGGTCCATGTGGGGCTGGTCAGGCACAGCACGGTCAGGCCACACCAGGGGGCTGTGGTGGAGCGGATCATCACTCACCCTCTGTACAGCGGCCAGAACCACCACTCTGACGTGGCCCTCCTGCAGCTCCACACCCCACTGCACTTCTCAGCTGAGGCTGCGGTGAGGGTGGAGGGTGGAGGGTGAGAGAGCCCCCCCGTGCTGTGAACCTTACAACGGTCACTTCATTTGGGGACTGTCATGGACTCTGGCATCACGACGACCTTGGGTTGCACCAACTCTTTCACATACCCTTTTCGTAGCTGAGTGGCAGGTGGGATTTGCCTCGAGGTCCCCAAAAGAGCTTCCCAGTGACTCCATCTCTAGCAGGCTGCTCCACTCATTGCCCAGGCTGGTGTCAGGTCCCAGCCGAGTTAGGATGGATAACAGTTAACTATATAGTTACTGGGCTTCTTACATGGCCCTAGTAGTAAAGAACCTGCCTGCCACTGCAGGAGATGTGAGAGAACAGGTTTGATCCCTGGGTCAGGAAGATGCCCGGAAAAGGGAATGGCAACCCACTCTGGTATTCCTACCTGGAGAATCCCATGACAGAGAAGCCTGGCGGGCTACAGTCCATAGGGTTGCAGAGTCAGACACAACTGAAGCGACTTTGCACACAGCATGTATAGTTAATAGGATAACAATTAATAAGTAGCACCATGTTATGGTTAATAAGACTTACTTTACCAAATATCCTTTCACCCAACCCCTCATCCTTGTAACAACCCTTTCACCTCCCCATCCTCATAACAAGCCTGACAGGGAGCTGAGGCAGGTGTGTACAGATGAGGGAAGTGACTCTCTCCCAGTTCAGGAGGCAAACAGTTCCCGGGCAGGGCGCCTCCTCCACAGTGTCTGCCCTCGAAGGCCAGCTCTCTCTTCCGCATACATGTGCCAGGCACACACACGCACCTGTGCATGCCCTCACCCACTCATGCAAGGCTCACATAAGTACACAGGCACACCTACTCCTGTGCATGCTTACTCTCACACCACATGCATGCGTGCACACACACACACACACACTCATACACACTCAGCACTCCTCCCTTCCATTGGTTCCTGTTGGGGAATCCCCAGCAACACATGTTGCTCTATACTGTTTAGAGTCTACCATATACGAGTGCTCTCTGCATGGTTGCTCAACAGCTAATGCTTCTAAATAGATTTAAATATACTTAAAGGGAAATTTGAGGTTTCCACCAGACTGGAGACCTTATGCCTTAGAGTGAATATAACAACCACAAAAATGTACAGACTGGAAGCAAAACAGGGCTCAAGTCCCAGCCTGGCACTGTGCTCTGCAGAACTACTGACTCAGGCTGCTCTCTCTGTGCTTAGAAGGGGAGAATGGGAGTCCAGAGAGGCACAGAGCGGCCCAGACAGTCTCTCTCTCCTCATTGCAGAGGGGCTGAAAGAGAAACGAAGAGGAAATACTTTCTCCCAGTGAAGTGGTGTTTATCTAATGGCAGGTCTATACACTCTGTAAAATCAGGTTCGGGCTCACCCATAGAACAGGTCCCATAGTTTTGGAACCATGTCCCAAAAGGGTCTCGACACCCTGGGGAAATCCAAACAGGGTCTTCATTGGAGAGGTTAGGTACAAGTGCCCAGCACGAGTTTCCATCCCTCATCAGTCCCAGGTGGGGGTATCACGTGTACCCCGCCCAGCCTCTGACGCCAGGTACACAGCAGTTTCCACATGGTCCTCTGCGTGAATGGTGACCCTCAGGTGGTAGAGCCCGCTGCCCCGCACAGCCACGCGGGAAGCTGGAGCTAGGACTGTTTGAAGAAAGGGGCGAGGGGGACTGGCCGGCCTTGGTCCTTGCACCCAGGCTCGGGGGCAGAGAGGTGGAGCCTGAGTGGCGCCCAGGACCAGTGCCTCTCTGCACACACCGTGGGCGCCATGTGCCTGCCGACCGACCGAAGAGCGGGATTTTCCGAGGGGCTCGGAGTGCTGGCTGTCTGGCTGGGGCCACACTGACCCCAGCCACAGTGAGTCAGCTCCCTGGGCCCTGGGTGCACAGGATGGGGGGTGGGGTCTGGGAGGGGAGGCATCTGTCCCCAGAAGTGAGGCACCGCAGCTCCTCCTCCCTGGCCACAGGGCAGTATGAGCCCCCTTCTCCTCTGGCATCACCATTGGTCAGATGGGGGCCCCCAGTGTCCTTCAGGGAGAACAAACTGGTGTTTTCCCCCGAAACCCAGGCCCTTTCTTCTCCCTCCCCGCCTCCCAAGAGTGCCAGGGCCTCAGCATCAGGGTGTGTGTGTGATGCGTACCCCTCCCCTCCGAGTCTGATGGACCCTCCTGGCCAGAGTCCTGGGCTTCCATGTCCCCGAGGTCCCTAATGCCCTCTAGCGCCTCCGCCTCCCCGGCCTCCGTCTGTGACCCTCCCGTCTCCCATCCGCCTCCCTGCAGCCTGCAGCTCCGCCGTGCTCCAGGACTCTGTGGTCCCTCTTCTCAGCACCCAGCTCCGCAACAGCTCTTGCGTGTACAGCGGGGCCCTGACGCCCCGCATGCTGTGTGCTGGCTACCTCGACGGGAGGGCGGATGCGTGCCAGGTGTGGCCGAGGGCCTGGTGCGAGGCCGGGGCTCCGGCTGGGTACCTGCCGTTTGTCTTCTCTGGTAGCAGAGGAGGAGCCCAGGCAAGTGGGCAGCGCAGTGAGGGTCAAGGAGGGGTGAGGCGAGACGGGATTCATCCTGGAAGCAGGACGGTTTGGAGTGCAGGGTGCGCGCCCAGCCTGGGGTGGGGGCGGGGAGCACGCTGGCGCCCCTCCACCAGGAGGGACTTAACTGCCCGTTTCTCTGTGTCCGGTGGCTGGATCCCTCAGGGGGACAGCGAGGGTCCTCAGGTGTGCCTGGACGAGGGCACGTGGCGCCTGGTGGGGGTGGTCAGCTGGGGAAACGGCTGCGCAGAACCCAGCCACCCTGGAGTCTAAGCCAAGGTTGCCGAGTTCCTGGACTGGATTCAGGACACAGCGGCGCAGGTGAGTGGGGGCAAGTGGAGAACACCGGTTTGTGAAAGACCCAACCCTCGAAACCGTGACTCTCGCCCCTTAGGCCTGGGCCCTGCTGAGGGCGGGGGAGGGTTTCAGACTGCAAGGAGGAAGTGATGCTTATGACAGCTGAATCCATTCTATCAGTTTAAGCATTCACTCGGGAAGAATCGGCCCAAGTTTGTAGCCCAGATTCCTAAGCTTGGTAAACTTCAGTGTCCTGGTTATAACCATCCAGTCTATCTTATATGCTGTGATATGTGAGGATTACATGAAGTAAGGCCTGCCCAGCTCCAGGCTTGCAGTGAGTGACCCAAGTGTTATGATGCATTTATTTATGACCATTACTCTTCCCTGGTCCCACCTGCCCTCCCTGTACTAGGGAGAGAGCTCAGCATCTAGCAGTTTGGTTTCAGCAACTAATTCATTCTGCGTGGTCCTGAGCCAACCTCTCCACTTCATCCTTACAGTGGGAGAGGCAAGTGAGAGAATAAGAGCATGTGATTTGTATAAAGTCCTTTACAAATGCAAGGCGTGCGTCTTTCTGCAAAGCTGGGCTCAGGGCAGGTAGTGGATAATACACTTTGTAGAGTTTACAGGACACCTATGTATCCATCTTCCATTCAAACCTTACAAAAACCCTAGAGAAATGGACATGCTAGTCCTGTTTGATAGAAGTGGAAATGAAGGAGCTGAGTGGTTAAGTGATGTTTAAAAACATTGTTTTTGGAATATAGTTATTTACAGAAGTGTGTTGGTTTCGAGTGTACAACAAAGTGTATATTCTCTTATACAGACATATATATTCACTCTTTAAGATTCTTTTGGACATATACACACAGCTATATATAAATTATTTAATTATATATATAAATTATATAAACATAGCTATATATAAATATCTATTAAAATGCTAGCTGCTTGGCTCGTGGAGGGAGGAGCCACGCTGTGGATCAGCTCCTTTCTCTTGCAGCCCAGGACTCCCTTGCCCAGTCCTATTGATTAGTTTTCTCCATCTCACTACACACCAGCATGTTTCCTGGGCTCTCTGGCAGGTCCACTAGATGGAGGAGAAGCAGCCCCAGATGCAGAAGGCATGGATCTCTTTCCAGTGGACCGGAGACAGTCACCACCCACTGGCCAGCCTCCAGGCCACTGTGCCTGTCTCCGTGGGCCCTGATTTCCAGTCTCTCTCTCTCAGCGGAGCGCCTCAAGGACGGGAGAGAAGCTGGGACTGGGCTGGGAAGATGGGGGAGCAGAGGGCTGGGGCAGGGGGACCAGCTGGAGAGGAAGAGGCTGTCGGTGGCAGCGAGGAGCCTGCCCTTCTCCCCTAGTCCCTCTGCGGTCCTGTGCGCATCTCTGGGAGGACACCCAAACCTGCCCTGGGCCTGCCTTCTTCACGCTCTCAGGCCGGGGAAGTGCCTCCCCAGAGACCCAGACTGGGAAGCTCCTGGGCAGGTGGGGTCAAGACTGGGTCAGCCCAGGTTCAGCCCACGGAGTCAGGATCCTTCCTACTCCCTGTGGATCTCACCTGTTTCCTGCTCTCACTTGGCTCTGGCTGACTCTGCTGCGCTAAGGCAGGAGACCACTGTAAGAATACTCTGCTCGGCATTGGAACAGTGGGGAGATTTTAAAATGACAGTCTGTGAACTGGTCCAGGACTTCCGGCATTAAAGCGAAGTATGGTCTCCATCTCCTCCTCCCATTGCCCCCTTCTCTCTCTCACACGCCCACGGGAAGGTGGTAGTAGAATAATTTCCTCCCATGCATGTTTCTTAAAGCTCTGGAGCTCATCTCTCTCGTGCTTATTTATGTACTTCTTTACATTTGTTAGGACTTCCCTAGTAGCTTTGAAGAATCTGGCTTCAATGCTGGAGACCCAGGTTTGGTCCTTGGGTTGGGAAGATCCCCTGGAGAAGAGAATGGCAATCCATTCCAGTATTCTTGCCTGAAAATTCCACGAACAGAGGAGCCTGGAGGGCTACAGTCCATGGGGTCACAAAGAGTGGGACATGACTGAGCGACTACATTTTTAAAATCTACATGTCATGATTGGCAACAAACAGAATGCTCCAGATATCCAGGTGCTCTGATCCTGCATGTCTGAGGGCCACCGAGTCAGTGCTCCCTCAAGGAGGGTCTGGTGGCCCCCAAGACCTATCTCTCCTCAGCTCTTGTTTCAGGACTGGATTTTCTGGCTTTGGGAGATGTCTTTCTGAGTTTCTGCCCAGTTAGCATTTTCCTGGTTAAGCTTCTCCCTGACTCTCTCCTCTCTAGCAATTAAAATGCAGTTGGCATCTTGTTTCTAAAAACTGCAATGAATTTTTTATGGTGCTTACCCAAGGAAATGCAATTAGCATTTAGCAATAACACAACTTTTTTCCCTGAGTTTATTAGCATTTTTGAGGGGTAGTACAAATGAAGATTCATTTCTGGAGGGTCTGCTTCCTTTGCAGGAAGTGCTTAGAAAGTAAGGGCCACAATTTACTGTGGTATTATCACCTGGGGAAGTGGTTGCTGGGAGTCTGCTGCCAAATTGCAGAAGCAACGTGGGAGGGGCCCAGCAGGTGGAAGGTAGTCTCACCCTGTGTTCTGAGAGCCCTAACCTCTAGCCTCCATCCTGAGATAAGCATTTACTCCTCTGCTCCAAGTCTCCACTTCAAGGGAATTTCCAGGGCAGCCTATCTCCCTGGGCAGGCAAGAGTTACCAGCAAATCCATCAGCAATGGTCTTTTTTGTGTTTCTGTCATCCCTTATATTTGCTTATTTAGAAGGTTTTTATTTACCATAGTCATTATGATCTGTTAATAATCAGTAACATTTGGATACTACTTTACAGTTTAGCAATCCTACTCACATGTGGTATCTCATTTAAATCTCACACCATCTAGGTGGTGAAGATATTATTTTGCCCATTTCACAGGTGAGAATATTAGTTTAGAAAGATTTAAGTGACTTCCCAGCACCAACCAGCTAATAAGGGCCAAAGCCAGGATGGGAACCATGAGTCTTTTTATGCCAAATCCACTTCACTGTTTTGCACACAGATGAACGAGATGGTCCAATATTGCACAGAAGTGTAGAATGGAGGGCTGGTTTAGTCACCTGTCCACAGTAATGCCTAGCTATCTCTACTTTTTATACGCAAGGAAATCAAAACCAGGGAAGCTGAGTGGCTCCTGCTAGAGTCCCTTCCTGAGCAATGTTCTTACAGTCAGTTCTGCATGATCTGACTCAAAATGTTACAAATGAGTATCTTCCACAGGAGGACAATAAAGAGAAGGCTGGTTAGAGAATTTGCTAATAGCAATTCCCTCTTTGCCTATAGATGGCCCTGGTAGATTTTACCAGGCTACCAGTCAGATCTACAGACTCGGAGGCTCTCATCTGCCCTTCCGGCACTGGCACCTGGCAATCCAGCCCTTAAAAATGAGGAGAAGTGAATGTCCTGGGCCAGCTGCTAGAGAGCAGGGCTGGAGATGGGAGCGAAGGGAGGGTGGGAAGATTCAGGGCTGGAAGGGTTTTAATGAGGACCAGCTGGGGTGCCCAGCTGTGTTTCGCTCTGCAGGGAATTCAGAGGTAGAGAAGTGGCTGCCTTATTGGAGCAATGAGACATTTGCAATAAATTATTAGTGGCCAGCCACGAAGCTGAGTGGTGAGGCAGTAATTGCTAAGGGAGCTCCAAGGCCTGTTGTTGACTAAGTCAGGGCAGTTCTGTGTGCAGGAAACCTGTCTCTCTCCCCAGGGATTCAGCTTCCCACCTGCCTGGGGAGAGCTTGCAGCTTCCTGAGGCTTCCCAGGGAGGGGGGCTCCTAGCTGCCAGGGCAGAGCTCTGCTCTTATCTACTCCTTCTCTGTGCTTTGAGGGTCTGGAGGGTACCGTGGGGTGAAGGTTCTCTTCTTGTTAGACTTTCTGTGGAGTCCTGCTTCTCCTAGGAAGACTTGCCGTGAACAAGGGGGCAGCCCTGTCATTCCTTGGGAACATTTCTCAGGCTGTCTCCTGCATTTTATTTTTGGAATTGTTGGGTTCACCCACAATAGGAGGAAACTGGAAATGTTATAAATGCTAAAAGCTGGTGTATCGGCTGTCAGGAGATGCTTTTCCCGAGTCTCTTCCTTGTTTCCTCTTGTCTCCCTTCTCTGCCTTCTCCTGACCATACACTTAGGCCCCTCCTGGCTGCTCAAAAGAGAACCCACCCACACCTGCTCCCACTCTTTCACCTCCCTCGGCATCCTGGGTCTGGATCCCTCTCCACCTCCCTCCTTAGACACGCCAGAATGTGTCTTTGGGTTTGCGTCACCCTGGGGCCCTGCTTCCTGCTAAACTCACTGGAACCCAGTGTAGTTGATGGCCCTTTAAGCTGTGTCTTAAATACCTCCACCCCTAGGAAGGCTCCTCATAGTAGGTGGGGAGCCGCTTCCTACTGAGAGGTGAGGCTGGCGTTTCTTACACCTTCCAAGGCCAGGAAAGGGAGACGTGGAACCGGCAGGCACTCTCTGTAGGTTTCCAGTGCTGTGGAAGCCCCAGGGCTGAGCAGTATAGGGAAATCTGCTGAGGGTCTTCTCCTGGTGTTGGTACTGGGATGGACTATGCTGGGATTCAAACTGAATGGAGAGAGGAGTTGTGGCTCCAGAAGGGGCCATCTTCCACTAATATGGTTGGAAGGCCAGGGCTTCCATTAGGACTAGGCTTATCTTCTGAGCGTCTTTCTTCTGAGGAAACTCTGGCATTTGATGGCAGACAGTCCTGTCTGCATCTCTAACCTCTTGAGAATGTGCTGTCCTGAGCTCGTGACTCAGCCTCCCTGGGGTTTGGTCTCCCATCTGTCAAATAAGGGGTCTGGGCAAGGGGGTCTCCGTGGGATCTGCCTTGTCAGGCTGGCTATAACACAAACCTCTGTTGCCTCTGGAGACATCTATCTGTCCACAGCGCCCACTTGGGACCCCCATGGAGAAGGGCCCTCTGCCTGGGACAGATCTAAAGGAACAATCTTGCTCTGGCTTCTTAGGCTTACGCCAGAGCTGTGCCCCGACTGCCCTCTGGGTCCCTGGGAGGCTGAGGCCCCAGGCAGAAGATTTTAAAGCCATCTTTCCCCTTGTCCCATGTGCCCTGGTGAAGGGCTCAAGGGCATGTTTTTCTCAGGGGCTCCCCAACACCCCAGGCTCTGAGTGGAGTTCCATGGTGCCAGCTCCCTAGAGACAGTGAGGGAATTTCCTCCCTGCCCTGAAGACTGTGGACACTTTCCTTCTGCCTGCTTTTCCTTGGCATCTCCTGAGCTGCCCACAGGATGCCCTGCTCTCCAGCCTTTCCTCCTCCATGTGGCCCAGTGGCGAAGAAAGTTCTCGGCCTGCAGAACCATGACCAGGAAGCCTGGGTCCGAGCCATCCTCTTTCCAGTGCCATATGCCAGGCACACAGAGGGCAGAGTCTTTCCCACGCCACCTCAGTTAGGGTACCCCATCTTCCCAGGTTGCCCAGGACTGTCCCAGTTTTAAACGCTCTGTTTCTCCAGAAATCTGCAGTTTCTGGGCAAAGCGAGATAGTCACACCAAGTCCATCACCTCTTCTCTGTATAAAAGGCAAGATCTAGGGCCCTTCAGCCTCCTCCCATCCCTCTTTGGTCTGTTTGAGCTTGAAAGCAAACCTCCCTGGCAGCCAGGGAGGAGAAGGCTCCTTGGAATTCTTGAGATCTGGACTCTTTTACAAAGACGGTCACATCAGCCGGTGTTGCTTGGCCCAGAGGCCCAGGGCCCGAGAGTCCCTCCTTCCGCGGGGTCTGTAGCTCAATTGCCTGCCCCTCCTTTCTCTCGGTGGTCTCTCAGCTGGCACCCAGGGCAGCCCCACCTCATCTGGCTGAGCGTTTGGAATAAATAGCCTGGCCCCTCCAGCCCCAGAAGCCCTGCAGTCTGGGGGAGGAGGAGGTGAGGCAGAAGCAGGACTGCTCCCAGAAGCCAGGGACACTGCTGGCCGAGTTTCTCTTGGTCTCATTGATGTCTGGTCCACAGAGCCTAGGCCGGAGCTCCGCATGTGACAGGAGCTGGCTGTCAAGGGAGGGGGCTGGCACCCCCATCCGAGACAGTGGCTCTCTGCTCCTGGCCTGCGGCTCCCGGGGGGGACTGGGGAGGAGCAGAGAAGAGACTGCCAGACTGCGGGAGCCCGCGGGGATTTGGCGGGGTTTGTTTTTCCTCCACGTTGTCTGCAGAGGTGAGGGCATGAATAAAAGAATGAGGAAGATTTGCTGTTCCCACTGCTTGGCAGTAGCCTTGTATTTGTACAGGGGATCCGAGGCGGGAGCGGGTGGCGGTGAGGCTGGCACTCAGAGACAGCCAGAGCCTTGTCAGGCTTTCTGCCAGTGCCCTGGGGTGAAAATGAAGGTGAGGCTGGGAGGGGTCTCGTTGGACCAACTCTCCAACCACCAGGGGCCAGAGTCCCCTCCGCCTACTCTGCAGCCTCCCCCCTGCAGAAACCCAGAGCAGACAGCTTGCCTCCTTGAGTCTCTCAGTCGGGTGCACGTGCTGGACCTGACGGGCTGCTGCAAGTGGGGACCCTGAAAGAAAGGGCCTGGGGCTGGGCTCGTCTGTCACACCTCGTGTCTGGGAATGGACTTTCCTCATGGTCTTGCCTGGCCTGGCCCTGGGATCCAGAGCCTTTCAGCTGAAAGTGGCCGTGAACAGGGTCCACTCTCACCTGTGTGTGTGTGTGTGTGTGTGTGTGTGTGTGTGAGTCATGTCCGACTCTGTGTGACCCACCAGGTCCTCTGTCCATGGGATTCTCCAGGCAAGAATACTGGAGAGGGTGGCCATCCCCTTTCCCAGGGGATCTTCCCAATCCAGGGAGTGAACCTGGGTCTCCTGCATGGCAAGCAGATTCTTTACCATCTCAGCCACCAGGAACGCCCTTTGCATGTATGTCCATGGCTATACAAGAGTGTCTTGATGACACTGTCCTTTCCTGGGGCCATCAAAAGATGGGTCACTTTTTGAAGCAAGTCACTTTTAATGGGCCACTCTGGCATTGGGAGGGAGCAGAGAGAGGAGAGTCTGAGATGGGGGTGGCCCCTGGGAGGCGGTATGTCTGGAGGTCTGTGTGCCTGTTTCTTTCTCTGAGTGTGTGCACGTGTGCGTCTGTGTGTGTCTGGGTGTATTTTTGTCTGGGTGTCTGTATTTGTGTGTCTCTATGTGTGCGTATGTTCTGTGGGAAACCTGGGGTGGGGGCTTGAGAGGAGAAGCGGGAAGGGGAGAAATGTGAGGAGCCTGGGGAAGCCTCGGCTGGATAAATGTCCTAACCCTGAGGAGGCAGATCTGATTCTGGGCAGTTTCCTAATGAAAGGCCCCCACCTCTTTTATTGCCCCCTCCATGGTCAATGTCAGAGAGGACTTCTCTGGTCCAGTCTCTTTGGGAGTTGAAATTCATGCCTGTCCATTAATTGAGGCAGAAAAAAGATACCAGAAGGGGATGGCCTCCCTGTGCACCCCCACTCCTCTGAAGTACTGAAGCAGGGCACCCCGGCCACATTTCAAGGAGCCCCACTTTCATCAGCCCGGCCCCCACAGTGGTCCTTGGACTCCTTCTACCTGGTAGAAAAATACCCAGAGTGATTCTTCAGGATTCCCATTCACGAGGTCTTTTAGAAATTAATTGAGATAAATGTGGAGAAAAAGACTAGTGTACAAATAGCTTGTGCTCCAGAACTCTCTTAGAGAATTCAATAAAAACTGAGGAGAGTCAAAGCTAATTAGGAAAAATAGATGTATAGGGTCAAAGAAAGGCAGTGGAGAGGCACGGGGATATGAATCTGCATGTGCTTTGGAGAGATCTGAATTAAACCAGCGCAGGACTGAATTGTGTCATTTCCCTGTTCCCAGTGTGTTGAAGCCCTGAGCCTCTGTGTGGCTGTATTTGGAGAAGGGCCTTTAGGGAGGTAATTTAGGTTAAATGAGGGCTTAAGGGTGGGGCCCTGATCCCATAGGATTGGCGTCCTTAGAAGCAGAGGAAGAAACACTGGAGCTCTCTCTGCTTTTCTTATGCACGTGGGGAAGAGGCCATGTGAGGACGCAGCGAGAAGGTGGCCATCCACCCTCCAGGAGGGGAGTTCCCCCCAGAAACCCACCCGGATGATGGCATCTTGATCTTGGACTTCCAGGCTCCAAGACTGTGAGAAAGGTTTGTTCTTTGAGCCACCCAGTCTTGGTTTTCTGTTATGGTACCCCAGCACACTCATGGGGAGCCCGGGTGGCTCAGCGGTCAAGAATCTGTCTGCCAAGGCAGGAGACGTGAGTTTGGTCTCTGGGTCAGGAAGATCCCCTGGAGAAGGGAATGGTAACCCACTCCAGTATTCTTGCCTGGAAACTCCCAGGGATGGAGGAGTCTGATGGGCTGTGGTTCATGGAGTTGCACAGAGTCGGACACAACTGAGCAGGAGCACAAGCAGACTACTAGAAAACTAAATCACCACGGGACACACTCGTAGCCCAGGAAAATCGGCACCAGAGCAGCCCGGGGCGTTCCAGCCTGCTGTGCAGCCTGTGGCTCTGGCATGCCTCTTACCGGGTGTGGGAAGCATTTAGAGGAGGCTGGGTGGGAGGGGAGAAGCATGCTGGCCTCGGAGCCCTGAAGTCTGGGTCCTAATCTGTGGCTTGTTAACCAAGCCCAGCTGTCACTGGTCCTTGCTGATTTTCTATTTTCTCCTCTAAGTAACGGGACTAATAATATATGTCCTGTGAAACTCACAGGGCAAATGGGAATACCAGTAATACTAAATAATGAGAATGCACTGGAGATTGTGAAGAGCTAGGCAATGTGAAAGGTTACCGTTCCCAACCTGTAGTGACAAACCTGCCAGAAGTCACATCTATTCAGTCAAACCCCATTTATTGAAGGTCATCTTGGTACTATGTCCCCTCTAAGCCTAGAGTACCCAGAACTGAATAAAGAAGCACTACCTTCAAGGGGTTTGTGATCTACTTGGAGAGAGTCACTAAAAACAGGTCATAATTATTATCTGCTAAACAACACAAATATGGAATATTTGGAAAGAATTTGCTATAACTACCTTACAACCTTTATAGATAGATGCTTATTGCCAAGAAAGAAATGATGTGGTAAATGTAGAAATTTTCCACCTACTATCTTAGCATGTAAGCTTTCAAGAAAACCAGTGGAGGCTAACAGTGTTTTGATTGTAACCACAGAAGTGTGGTTTCCATACCAACGTATTTGTGAGAATGAAAAGCTCAAGACGAAATGCTGCCTCAGAAATCACAGTACGGCCAGCTCGCCTTGGTTGAGTCATATTGTCAATAGAAAAGGTGAGCTCTCTCCTTGTCCCCCTCACCCCCAATGCCCGTGCCTGGCCGTAGTGTGTGTGTGCTCCCAATGTACACATAAACACAATGGTGGGTAAAGGGCGGGGGGTTCTCTGGGGGGTCAGATCAGGTTCTTCTTGGAATCCTGAATGCTAACTCTGGCCCATCACTTTATGTCCCTGAGTCTCAGTTTCCTTGTCTGTATGATAGGAAAAATACTGCCTTAAAAGATTTATTGTCTTATACCTGAAATGATATCAAAGGTATTATTATCTTGAAAGAGTGAGTAGCATTGTACTCACACAGGTAGCAGTCCAGAACACAGCTCAGCGTGGAAGGGCTTTCCCATGCCTGTAGGAGCCAGGCCAGCAAGGTTCTGGAGGCTGCCTGGAGTTTGATGCCTGCCTTTAGTTCTGTGCCTGGCTTGTCACAGCATCTCCCCTGCTGGCTTCTGACCGTGCCTTCCTCTCTCCCTTCTCTCCTCCCTTCTCACCTCTTCCCTTTCCTCTTCCCTCCTGCTTTCCTTTCCTTCACTGTTATTGAATACCTGTTGTGTGCCGGATGTAATAAAGATAAATATCTCACTATTCCAATGGAAGCTCGAAGTCATGTGGGCACTTGGAGATGAGTACCAGTCCTTTCGGGACAGGGTCAGGAATAAGGAGCCTGGATTGGGCATGGCGTTGGGTAGGGGATTCCGCTTGAGTTGGACCTGGACTGAAGAGATGTTAGCCAAACTGGGGCAGGACCAAGGGGATGTGACTGGGAAGGGAGGAGAGAACGAGGGCATCTTGGGACGAGGGAAGTGCGTGAAATACCTGGTATTTCTGGGCAATGCCACATAGTTCTGTGCAAGTGGTCCTACGGTGATGGAGCGGGAGCAGGTCTGATGCCAGTGAACACTACGTGGGGAAGAGCCAAGGAGGCCTCACTTTGTTCTGTGGGAAATGGGGAGGAGCCTGAAAGCATTAAACCTGGGGCAACTTGTAGTCAAATCTCGTGAGAACCTGTGAATGTATAATGGAGAGGTTACTCTGGAAGAGGCATGCAGGGGGCTCTGAGGGCACACTGGTACCCCATTATAACCAACTGAGTTGGGCTCCAAACTTCTTCTAAAGATAAAATCTTTATTTGGGACCCTTAAATATATGAGGCAAAAGCAGTGTTTTGTTAGGATGCGTTTTAGTCCCAAATTGGTGATAACCTACTTAGTATAAAATCAGTGGAACTGATAACCTCATTCTGATGAGCATAGGAATTTTTAGTCAGGGACCGTGCATCAGATTGCAGAGTAATATCAGTTTCCAGACTCAGTTTACTCCCAGGGTTTGGTTGGGTTGCAAAGCACCAGGAAGTCCTGACTTACACATTTGTGTGCCTGCTTAGTCGTTCAGTCGTGTCTGACTCTTTGCGACCCTTTGGACTGTAGCCCACCAGGCTCCCCTGTCCATGAGATTTGTCAGGCAAGAATACTGGAGTGGGTTGCCATTTCCTTCTCCAGACTTACACATTTAAGTAGTGGATAATAGCAATGGGTTTTCACAACTTGACTTTTAGTCTCAGTAGACTCTTTAATTAAAGGGGGAAAACTTCGCTCAGAGACTTGCATAAAAATGTGTTAATTTTGTATTCTAAGTTAATAGGCTGATGGTCTCTATGTGCCTAAAATGGTATAAAACATACTTTAATTAGTTAAAATATCTTCACTTAGGCTACCATAACAAAATACTATAGACTAGGTGGCTTAAATGACATAAATTAATTTTCTCACACTTCTGGATGGAAAGTCCCAAGATTGAGGCCTAGAAGTGTTTGGTTTCCAGTGAGACCTCTCATACTGGCTTGAAAAATGGCCATCTTCTTACTGTGTCCTCACACGATGGAGAGAGAGAGAAAGCTCTAGTTTCTCTTCTTCTGAGGACACCAAGGGACTTCCCTGGTGGTAAGAAGGCTAAGGCTCCATGATTCCAATGCAGGGGGCCTGGGTTTGATCCCTGGTCAAGGAACTAGATCCCACAGGCTGCAACTAAGAGTTTGCATGCCTCTCGCTGAAGGCAAAAGGAGAAGGGGGCACCAGAGGATGAGATGAGATAGCATCACTGCCTCAATGGACAAGAATTTGAAAAAACTCCAGGAGACAATGGAGGACAGAGGAGCCTGATGTGCTGCAGTCCATGGGGTCGCAAAGAGTCGTATAAGACCTAACCACTTAACAGCAAGGACACCAGTTCCATCACGAGGCCCTATCCTTGTTACCTTGTCTGAACCTAAGCATCTTCCAAAGGCCATCACACTGGAGATTAGGCCTTCAACACGTAAGTCTTTAGGGAACACAAACATTTTAGTCCATAACAGTCTTACAGCACCAAGAAATCTTGATTTTCACAGTTAAGTAGTTGTGAATAGCAATAGGTTTTCCACAGCTTGACTTTTAGTCTCAGAACAGTCTCTAATTAAGAAGGGAAAACTTAACTCAAAGGCCTGTGTAGCAAGGAGAAATTTTGGCATCCTAAGTAAATGGGCTGGTGTTCTCCATGTATCCCAACTGGGCATATCACTTCTCATTTTGCTTTCTATGGTTTTAATATATTTTAAATGAAATTTAGGGCTTCCCAGATGGCTCAGTGGGTAAAGAATCCGCCTGCAGTGCAGGAGACGCAGGTTTGATCCCTGGTTGAGGACATTCCCTTGAGGAGGGCATGGCAACCTACTCCAGTATTCTTACCTGGAGACTCTCATGGACAGAGGAGCCTGGTGGGCTATGGTCCATGGGGTCGAAAAGAGTCAGATATGACTGAAGTGACTGAGCATGCATGCATGCAAATGAAATTTAAAGCAGTTACTTAAGAAATCTTGAGCCACATATGGAAAATGAAGAGACATGAGATTATTCCTCCCTGAGAGTGAAGGGTGTTGCTTGACTTGTGTGTGTTGGTCATTCCCTGGGGGACACAAGGTTACCTTCACCATGGCCAAAGTTAAATACTTAGGGTTGAACTAACACTCAGTTCTTCAGGGTGGGCATAGAGAGACTTCTCTCAAAACTGGCAGGAGTGTGTGTATGTGTGTGTGCGTGTGTGCATGCACGTGTGCAGGGGTAGCTACACAGGGTCTCTCTTTCCCGTGGACAGCATGTAGCATTTGTGTAACCCTGGTCTCTGTCTGATCTGTGGGCTTTGGGAGAGCCCAGCAAACTGTCAGGCTATTGAGAGACCTTGTATCCATCCCGTGTACACTCCCGGAGATTCCACCAGGAGTGGAATCAAAAAGCCCACCAACAGGTGACTGGCAGCAGCTCCAGTTACTGAGTACCTACTGTGTGCTGGGCACAGGTTGATGCACTTTGTATGCACTGACATTTAAAATCTTTGCAACAACCCTGTGAGACAACTGCTATTATTATCACCATTTTACAGATGAGAATACTGAGGCAGCAGGAAGTTAAGCATCTTCTTGCCCAAAATCACACAGCTAGTAAGTGATGGGGCTGGGATTTGAATCACCATGTCCCTTAATGTTTCTTGAAGATAAGAATTCACATGAGACCTCTGAGGTCAACTATCTTGTCATTGGGAATTGACTAGCATTTCTTAATTTTCCCTACTAATACCCTCAGTGTTAGTCATAGAAAGTGTTTTCCTCTGATGATTTGCAACATGCAGTACAACTGGAGAGGAGGATTCAACATATGTGTGAACTTTTTTTAAAGGTATAGATATTATTTTTTATTATGGAATAAGTTTTTTTTTTGGCTGTGCTGAGTCTTCCATGCTGTGCAGGCTTTTTTTTAGTTGTGGCGAGTGGGGGCCACGCTATAGTTGCAGGGCGCAGGCTTCTCATTGCAGAGGCTTCTTCTGTTGTGGAGCGCGGGCTCTAGGCACTCAGGCTCAGGAGTTGTGGTTCCCTGGCTCTAGAGCACAGGCTCAGTAGTTGTGGCGCGCAGGCTTAGTTGCTCCCCGGCATGTGGGAACTTCCCAGATCAGGGATCGACCTGTGTTTCCTGCATTGGCAGGCATTTTCTCTATCACTGAGCCACCAGGGAAGCCCTGAACTTTTTTGAAGTGTGCTTTTTTGGAACTGGGCTTGAGCCCTCCCTGGTCTGGATTCACGAGGCTATCAGAAAGTATTATGGGTCATGAAGTCAGTAAACTGTCCTAGTGGGTCTGTGAGCCAGGAAGTCTCCATTTCTCTTTTAATTGCATGATCCAAGATACAAAAGGATGGGACAGACTCGGTGCAGAGAGCTGGTGGGATCCTAAGGCTGTGGGTGCAACATGGTCCTGGCTCCGGGATCCCCCGCACTGGTTTTTTTTCTTCTGGTCTTGGTCCTTCCAAGTAATGAGAAATAGCCCATTAAGGTTCCACCAAAGATAGAGGATTGAAACGCTCTAGAGGAGCCTGGAATGAAAGTGAATCGACAAAGCAACTAAACTGATAGAAAACAGCAGAACGTGTGTGTGTGTATGTGTGTTGGGGGCTGGGGGCAGCCATTGCAAGCTCGGTCTATTACGGGAAGATCCCACAAAGCCAGGCTGGATTTTCTCGAGAATGAAAGCCAAGCTGAGCAGACTGAGTAAATGAAAACAGCAAGTAAACACAGAGTGCACCGATCAGCAGGACCAGCGCCTTCCAGAATCAGGTCATGGTCCAGGTGGCAGCTGACCTGTTTGCCAAGGTCTCAGAGTGGCCACCACACCTTGAAGTTGGAAAGAGTTTATTTCAGGATTAATGAAAGGAATCTCCTGCTGGGAGCAATTTTATGAGGCTTGTTCTCTCTCGTGTTCATGCCAGAGGAGGAGAATAGCATCAAGGAAGGGCTTAAGGAATTCTTGGGGAGTAGAGGGGGAAAGGGCTGATAAGGGGGGTCAGGAAGGTGCGGGGAAGCTGAATGAACTCCTGGGACTGTCACCGTGAAGGTCAGCAGCCCCTCTGCCCCCTGGTGCCCCTGCACACGTGAGTGGATACAAGTCACGATGCCCAGTGACCCTTGAGGGCTTCTGCAGTTTCCTGTGTATGGTACCAACTCCCAAGCTTAATCTGAGCATCATATGCAGAGGTTGAGCACCCCTGATTCAGAGCCCAGAAAACTAAAGGGGGCAGTTCCCTAAGTCACGCTGAGTGTAGGCTTCTCTACGAGCAAGGGACTGGTTCCAACCTAACCACAGCTCTGTAAATTGAGTGTGTGGCCCTCTTTCCCGGTGGCCAGACCATCGCCCCTGGCCCAGAAGAGCAAGGAGGGAACCAGAGCTTTGGGAACACCTCCTTTGTAACAGGCACTTGAACCATGCATGTTAATTACATTGGTTCACTGAATCCTTACAAAAACCCTGCCAGGGGACCGTCTGTTCTTTCTTGTCTAAATTGGGAAATAGACTCAGAGAGGCCAAGCAACACATCCAAGATCACACAGCTGGTGAGGTGTAGGGTCAGGGTTCAAGTACACATTTTGTGTGTATGTGGAGAGGGCGGTCCCAAACCCCCGAATGCAATGTGTTCTTTGCATTACCCCTGCCTCTTGAGCAGAAGGCCAGAAGCTCTCCTCTTTCCCGAAGCCTGGGAGCAGGTGGCACGGTGCCTCCCAGCAGGGCCTGGGCCAGAGTGGTCCCCTCAGGACTCAGATGCTCCAGTCCTTGCTCTGACCTTGGACAAGTCTTTTGACTGTTCTGGGCCTCAGTTTCCCGCATGGCACTCCCCGTTCCCTTGTAGGACCGTGCATATAAGATGAGAACAGATGTACAGAAGCCCTTCGTCACTGTCGGGGACAGGTTTGCACATGGATCTTTAGGATGACAATTCTATCAGCGTTAAACTGCCCAGTGCGGTCCCTCCTCTCTTCTGGAACTTGCACCCCTGGGGATCTTGGGGAGAATGTTGGCGATGTGTAGACAGACATTCTGGGCTTGAACGATGAAGATCTCACTATTCAACCAAGAAGAAAGTCATTGACAGTCTCTTTCAGAGTCTGCTCTGATCGTTGTGGGAAAGAGTGGGGAAAAATCCATCCAAGAGGCAAAACTTTTGTGCCAGCACAAGAAAAGAAGTAATTTTTCAACTGAAGGCCTGGGCAGCCCGCCAAGCTCCAGGGAACAATGGAAGGTGCTCTGGCTCAAGAGGAGGGCAGGCCATGGGTCAGTTCTCTGCAGAAGCTCCAGCCAGAATCTCAGGCGTTGGATGGAGGAGGGAGGTGGGCTTGGTAAATGCGGGAGGAGATGAAGGGTCCGTGTGGACCTTGGGAGGCCCCGTGGGCTCTGCTCAGCGGGCTTGGCTCCCTGCTGTTGTGAAGGAGCCCTCCCAGGTCCCTGGCTGTCCCATTTATTTCCTAGTGGTGAGGTCCCTAAGGAACTTAAGGTCTCTAAGTTGCGAGCGTGTGTGCTCACTTGTGTCTGCCTCTTTGCAACCCCATGGACTGCTGTCTGCCAGGCTCCTCTGTCCATTTAATTTCCCAGACAAGTTTACTGGATGGGTTGCCATTCCTCCTCCAGGGGATCTTCCCGACCCAGGGACTGAACCTGCTTCTCCCGTGTCTCCTTCATCGGCAAGCACAGTCTTTACCACTGTGCCACCTGAAATTGAAATTGTCCACTGAAATGGCCCCTCTCTTAAAACACTGTCTCTGAAGAGACTTCACCCCTTCCCAGACCACTCTTTTCTTGCCACCTGTCCCTCAGCTTATTCTTTGCAGACTGTCCAGAATAGGCGCAATCTGATCAACACCTCCCACTCCCAGTTTTGATCCTCCAGAGACATAAGGGTTTTTTATTGTGCTGTTCTTTATTTTCTGTGAGCATCCACTGAACTACTGCTCTGGGCCAGGCACCCAGGATGCAGATAAATAAATTGGCACTTGTATTAATCATACCTTTTCATTTCCTGGTGTTTTAACCTCTGGGCCTTGCTGACTCTGGAGGGGGCACTTGGGACACTATCTATAGATGATATATATATGTCAGTTCAGTTCAGTTCAGTTGCTCAGTTGTGTCCAACTCTTTGCAATCCCATGAATCACAGCATACCAGGCCTCCCTGTCCAACACCAACTCCTGGAGTTTATTCAGACTCATGTCTATCGAGTCGGTGATGCCATCCAGAGGTGGCCAAAGTATCAGAGTTTCAGCTTTAGCATTAGTCCTTCCAAAGAAATCCCAGGACTGATCTCCTTTAGAATGGACTGACTGGACCTCCTTGCTGTCCAAGGGACTCTCAAGAGTCTTCTCCAACACCATAGTTAAAAAGCATCAATTCTTTGGCATTCAGATTTCTTCACAGTCCAACTCTCACATCCATACGTGACTACTGGAAAAACCATAGCCTTGACTAGACGGACCTTTGTTGGCAAAGTAATGTCTCTGCTTTTGAATATGCTATCTAGGTTGGTCATAACTTTCCTTCCAAGGAGTAAGTGTCTTTTAAGTTGATGGCTGCAGTCACCATCTGCACTGATTTTGGAGCCCAGAAAAATAAAGTCTGACACTGCTTCCACTGTTTCCCCATCTACTTCCCATGAAGTTATATATATATATATATATATACACACACACACACACAAATACATATATAAGTATAGTTGCTGTAGAATATGTTACAGGTGCATAATATGGTGACTCACATTTTTAAAAGGCTGTAATCTATTTAGAGTTATTTTAAAATATATTGGGCTTCCCCAGTCACTAGAATTAAAGACTCCGCCTGCAATGCAGGAGACTCAGGAGACTTGGGTTTGATCCCTGGGTCAGGAAGATCCCCTGGAGAAGAGCATGGCAACTCACTGCAATATTCTTGCCTGGAGAATCCCATCGACAGAGGAACATGCCAGGCTGCAGTCCGTGTAGTCTCAAACAGTTGGAAATGACTGAAGCAAGTGAGCACACATGAACTATATTACTCATTCCGTACTATATGTCCTTGGAGCTTATAGCTGTATCTTATCATTATGCCTTGGTTTATAGCCTTAGAGGTGTACCTTAGACCTATAGTCTGTGCCTCTGACTCCACTCTCCCTATATTGCCCCTCCCCCTTCGCTTTCCCCATTGGTAACCACTAGTTTGTTCTCTGTGTGTGTGTGCTGCTTTTTTGATATATACACTAGTTTGTTGTATTTTTTAGATTTCACATACAAGTGATATCGTATAGTGTTTGTCTTTCTCTGTCTGACTTCAAGTAGCATGATGCCCTCCAACTCCATCCAGGTTGGTGCAAATGGGAAAAATCTCATTCTTTTTATGGCTGAAGAGTATTCCCTTGTATATATGTACCACATCTTCTTTGGCCTTCCCAGGTGGCACTAAAGGTAAAGAACTCACCTGCCAATGCAGGAGGTGTAAGAGACTCAAGTTTGACCCCTGAGTAGGGAAGATCCCGGAGAAGAGGGCATGGCAACCCACTCCAGTATTCTTGCCTGGACAATCCCATGGACAGAGGAGCCCGGCAGGCTATAGTCCATAGGGTCGCACAGAATCAGACATGCCTGAAGTGACTTCACACAGACATGCACACCACACCTTCATCCGTTCATCTGTTGATGGACACTTAAGTTGCTTCTATGTATTGGCGGTTGTAAATAATAATGGTGCTATGAACATTAGGGTGCATGTATCTTTTCAAATTAGTGTTTTTGTTTTTTTCAGAGAGATATATTTTGGAGGTAGAATATTCTAGGCTTGCTGAAAGAATTGATGAGGGGGAAGGATGTAAAGGATGGATGGCAATGTATACAAACCCTGAGATATGCTGGGTTTCTAACTTGAGCACCTGGAGAATGGGAACATCATTCCTAAGTTGGGCAGACCACAGGAAGAGGAAATTGGAATGGAAACTGACACATTCTGATTTGGACTTGCTAGGGGTGAGGTGTTTTCATTATAGGAAACAGCCTTGGTGGAGCAGCTGGAAATCAGACTCTGGGAGCCCACGTAGGTAAGGCTGAAATGTTTCTGATGTGGGGCTGGCACTCCCTGAATAGACCTTGGTGGTCTTTACTCTTTGCGGGACTATGGGGCTGCTTCCTTGTGTGCATTAAGAGTTTCTCCAAAAGTTTATTTGTATCATCCAGCGACTCTAGAGATTCTGTGGGGAAGGCTGGGGAAGGCTTGGCAGTAGGGAGTGGGCTCAACTCCCTCCTCCAAGGCTGACTACACCTCTTCAGAGGTTCTGGGCATCCTGGAAGGACTCAGAGGGGAGAAGGGAGCTTGGATATCTAACCATAACAATGCTAAAAACAAATGACTCAGCATCCTAGACTCTGCTTAGAAGTGAGATAGATCCCACCCCACCCCCCAAATCTCCTGTTTTTCATATCAGATACAGTGTTTTTCAGAAATCCCAACCAAAGCCTGAGTATTACTGCTCAAACACCCTGAGCCAAAATGCAAGGAAACGCAAATAAGTCTAAAGCTTTGGCAGAACAGCTGAGACCATTAGAGCAGGAGAGAGAGAGCTGGCAAAACATCAAAGTAAAGCCAGTTTTCTTCTGCAACTCAAGGATTGTTCCAAAGGCAGTAATCAAGTATCTGGAGAAGCAGAGAATTTGTCCTGGGCTGAGGTTGTGATGAGAGGTTCCCGCTGATACATGTGATCTTGTTTAACCCTTTTCCAATGTTTCTGACCCTGGGTGAGGTGGTGTCTAGCTTAGGCTAGTGGTCAAAACCCCCAAGCCCAAACCAGCCCTAAAGAGAGGGCAGTAATGTAGGGGTGGAGTGGGGGCTGGGGGTGAGTTGGAGTGTGGCTTCTGAGGTGGCTCAGCAGTAAAGAATCTGCCTGCTAATGCAGGAAACTCAGGAGATGTGGGTTTGATTCCTGGGTTGGGAAGATTCCCTGGAGAAGGAAATGGCAATCCCTGCCAGTATTCTTGCCTGGAAATTCCCATGGACAGAGGAGCCTGGTGGGCTACAGTCAATGGGGTCTCAAAGAATTAGTCACGAGTTAGTGACTAAGCAACAGTGGAGGGATCTGAAGCAGATATGCTGGTCTATGGGCACTTAGAGGTCCTTAATGGAAATCTTTGGTGTGTAAATGGGTCTTATTTGGATCCGTATACTCAGCCTAATGCTGGCTGGTGCAGGCAGCTAGTACTTGGTAAATATTTGAGGCATTATACTGTGAACTGCTTTATGGGGATAAAATGGAGGGGATGAAACACTCCAGCCTGGGAGGAGGAAGAGTCTCCATGGAGCCAGCAGTGGAGGAGGCCGGAGTCTCCCCAGAGGACTTGTTGTGGAAGGTGAGGCTATTAGAGGGATTAAAGGGAGAAAGGAGGACAGACAGAGTGAGGGGATAAGAGCTGACAAAGGAGAGCAAAGGAAGAGATGAAAGATAGCTGATGGAGATCAAAATGCAGGGACAGATGGAGGTCCTGGCAGGACTTCTGCAGGCCAGAGGAAGGAGACGTAGCAGTTCCCAGGCCTAGGAGCTCCTTTGCCTAGGCTCCATCCAAGTCTTTGGATGGAGGCCTCGGAAATTAGAGCAGAGAATGTACACTAAGTGGGCAACTTTGCCAGCAAGACCACTGAGCAAACCATGGTTCTACTGCCCTTTCTCAGAAAATATCCCCAAATATCATTGTCATGTCATTTATCAACTCAGTGGCTCCCCAATGCTTGCAGCTTTAAGTCTCACCTTTATTCCTCATCTCCTATCCCTTTACTCATTAATTAATTCAAAAATATTTATTGAGTGCCTCCTTTATGCCAGGTACACACTGGCACAAGGGTTAAAATCGTGCAATCATTCTCGAAGTGTGTTCCTGGACCAGCCTCATCAGCATCACCCGGTATATTTGTTATCTGTGGCTGCCTAACAAGTCATCACTCAAGACTTAGTGGCCTAAAACAACAATAGCAATTTGCTGTCCCTCATAGCTTCTGTAGGTTCTGACTTAGGGTTTATTGTGAAGTAGCAGTCAAAATATTGGCTGAGGCTGCAGTTATCTGTAGGCTCGACCAGAACTGGAGGATAGGCTTCCATGGTGACTCATTCACAGGACTGGTAAGTTGGTGTTGATTTTTGGTTGGAGGCTTCAGTTCTAAATCCTGTGACCCTCTCGACAAGGCTACCTGAGTGTCCTCAGAACATGGTGGCTGGCATCCTTTGGGCGATCCAAGACAGTGAGCGGCAAGCTGCAATGTTTTCTATAACCTCATCTTTTTTTTTTTTTTTTTAAGTTAGTTAATTTGGCTGGATGGCATCACTGACTCTATGGATGCGAGTCTGGGTGAACTCCGGGAGTTGGTGATGGACAGGGAGGCCTGGCGTGCATGGGGTTGCAAAGAGTCAGACATGACTGAGTGACTGAACTGAATTGAATTTGATGAGATGGTTGGATGGCATCACTAACTCGAAGGACATGAGTTTGAGCAAGCTCTGGGAGTTGGTGATGGACAGCGAAGCCTGGCATGCTGTAGTCCATGGGATTGCAAAAGTCGGAACAACTGAGAGACTGAACTGAACTGAATTTATTTTAATTGGAGGATAATTACTTTACAATACTGTGATGGCTTCTGCCATACATCAACATGAATTGGCCGTAGGCATACATGTGTCCCCCGCTCCTGAATACCCCTCCCACCACCCTCCCCACCCCATCCTTCCTGGTTATCATAGAGCACTGGCTTTGGGTTCCCTGCATCATACATCAAACTCCCAATGGATATCTATATTACATATAGTAATGTATATCTTTGGATAAGAAAGTTGTGGTACATATACACAATGGAATATTACTCAGCTATGAAAAGGAAGACATTTGAGTCAGTTCTAATGAGTGCATGAACCTAGAATGTATTATACAAAGTGAAGTAAGTCAGAAAGAGAAAAGCAAATATCGTATATTAATGCATATGTACAGAATCTGGAAAGATAGTACCCATGATCCTTTGTGCAGGGCAGCAAAGGAGACACAGACATGAAGCGAGAGTGAGATGATTGTAACCTCATCTTAGAAGTCACACACCATTGCTTCCACAAGACGCTCTTGCGTCACACAAGTCAACTCTATTCAATGTGGGAGGAATCCCCATGCAGGTTTCTCAGGAAGCAAGAATCTCAAGGGTCATTTGTGAGACTGGAAACTTGTTAGAAATGCAAATTCTCAGGGCTTCCCTGTGGTCCAGTGGCTAAGCCTCTGAGGTCCCAGTGCAGTGGGCCCAAGTTTGATCCTCGATTGGGGAACTAGACCCCACATGCCATAACAGTTTGGATGGTGCAACTAAGACTCGGAGCAGGCAAATAAATAAGAAATAAATATTAAATAAAAAAGAATGCAAATTCTCAGGCCTAACCTAAGACCTATGGAATCAGACGCTCCTGGAAGAGGGACCTATAACTGGTGGGTTTTTTTTTTTTAAGATTATTTTGATGAGGATGATTTTCTTTAAAGTCTTTATTGAATTTGTTACAACATTGCTTCTGTTTTTATGTTTTGTTTTGTTTTTGCCCTGAGGCATGTGGGATCCTAGCTCCCCGACCAGAGACTGAACCTTCCCCTGCATTGGAAGGTGAAATCTTAATCACTGGATCACCAGAAAAGTCCCCAAATGGTGCTTTAATAAGCACTCCCAAATGATTCTAAAGCACAGTAAAATCCAGGAAACACTGCGATGGTGGATGAAACAGTCTCCATTTTAGAGTTGCTCATCCCCAGCTTAAATTATTAAGCAATCATGAAACAGTCCCATAGCAAGCACAGATAGAGGTCTCGGGATGTTTCCTGGCTCTGCATTTAAGGTCTGTCTTAGCCTGAGCTCCTCTGACCCTCTTGCTCCTTATCTTTCCCTTCCTACTTGGGCCTCTGCTGTTGTTGCAGAAATCAATACTCAAGAAATCAAGCACCACACTCAGAGAGTTGGAGAAACCAGGTTTATTACACTGGCGGGCTCAGAGGAGTTAACACTCCAAGCTCTGGGCCCCGAACAAAGGGATTGCAGGGTTTTTATAGACAGACTGTAGTGGGCAACACTAGCTGTTAATAGGCTAGTTTAAACTAAGGGGTTTCACACTTACAGGAACTGCAGTCAAGATGGGGAGGGAGATGCCTGGCCTGGACGGGCATGATTAAGCAAGTTTGCAGGGGCTGGGTGACTGCAAAGAGCAGGACAAGGGCGCACAAGATAAACTCCAGTTCCTAGTATTGCAAGTCCCCACTTTCTGAGACTATGTGGCTACGTGATCTAGACTTTGCAAGGGGCTAGCTGAGTTACAGAGGCAGAGGAGGAGGCTATGTAAAATTTTACCTTTTCCTCTTCACTGTCATCTGCCCTCTCTCTCATTCCCGGGCCCCCACATGGTGCTTACTCCCTCTTCCGCATGGGTGTGACGGCCTCTGGCATGGTGTCTGACACATAGTAGTCATTTTATAAATGTGACCTTGCTTCCATTCCTTTGTTCTGGATTTCACATGTCAGCTAAAATTGGCACTTGCCAAGGGCTTTTGCCATCTGCCTCTACAGAGACTGAACCCTGTGCTACTACAGCTCCTGACCTTCAATACCCCCTGAGGGGGATTCAGGGTGGAGAGTGAGGCACTCTGTGTTCCAGGGAAACTGGTGGAACCAGTCTTTAGACAATCAGATATTTTCAGGAACTGATTTCAGGATTCCAATCCTTGCATCTCCTCATATCTAGAAAAGCTCTAAATTCCTTCTAGAAAAGCACTAACTTCCTTCATAGTGATGTCACCTCCTTGTGATTAGCATGAGACTTTTGTAAAATGAGTGCTTGATTGCACTGAACTCCCCCTTCACCAGAATCTTATGTACTGACCCCGCTCACCGCCCCCGCCCCCCCATCCTAGATGCTGTCTCCTGGGCTTAGTCCTCATTTTGCCCCAAATAAAACTTTACTCACAGCGCTCTTGTTGTATACCTTTTTTACTTGTCACACATTTGGAGGATCCATCTCCTGTGCCTTCCATCCGATCAAATTCTAACCTTTTTTTCAAAGCCTGATGCTGGGTTTCCTTTTCACGAAGCATTTCAGACATCTCTAATTTCTCTAGGTTCTCCCTTCCCTGAATTTCTGAGCGCTTAGAGTCTGACTCATACAGTCTACACCTTGATTCCACTGATGCATTTTGTCCAGTAATTTTCTTTCTCACAAATTCTCCATTTGTGACCATCTTTGCAGCCCTAATCACTGTTTGAAATTGCTTTATTATTCTGCTTTCTTGCTGCTTCCTATCATCACCACCTAGGCCTCAACCCTTGCCTCTATCAATAGGCTTAAATCACTGCCCCTCCCACCCAGGGCCCCTGGGAGAGAAGAGCCTCCAAGGTCAAATACTTCTAAATTGGTTTGTCTTTGTTAATGTGCTCCTACTACATGCAAGGCCCCAACGTAGAACCTGGACTATTGGAGAGAGTTCCCTCATAGCTAGGCTGGTAAAGAATCTGCCTGCAATGCAGGAGACTCCGTCTTGATTCCTGGGTCCAGAAGACCCACTGGAGAACGGATAGGCTACCCACTCCAGTATTTCTTGAACTTCCCTGGTGGCTCAGCTGGTAAAGAATCCACCTGCATTGTGGGAGACCTGGGTTCGATCCCTGGGTTGGGAGGATCCTCTGGAGAAGGGAATGGCTACCCATTCCAGTATTGTAGCCTGGAGAATTCCACGGATTGTATAGTCCATGGGGTGGCAAAGAGTCAGAAACGACTGAGCGACTTTCACATTTCATGTGACTGTGGCGCATTCACATCCCGAGGCAGACACCTCCTGTGGCTGAAAGAGCCCAGGGCAGAAGGCCTGCTGGATCCTGGCTCTTCTGCTTTATAATCCTGGGCAAGCCCTCCTCATTCATTCTGACTTCAGTTTTCTCATCTTTGACATGATGCCCCAGCCACCCACATCCAAAGGCTCATAAATGCCTAAGGAAAGAATGGATATGGAAGAACGAAACTATACAACTACCAAAGAAATGAGTGCTAATACTGAAAAGAGTTATCAGTTGTTTATTACCTACATATAAAATGTTTACTACATGTTAGGACCTGCGTCAGGTCCTGGATGTAGCACGGTGAAAGATTTCCCTTAATTATCATTTGAGACTTTGGAACGATTATCAGGGAGAACAAGGCAGAGCTAGATAGGTCTTAGAAATGAATTATTTGTGGTGTAATTAGAATTTAGCTATTTTAAAAGTTGAAGTATAGTTGACTTATAGGCTTCCCTGGTGGCTCAGCTGGTGAAGAAACCCCTGCAATGCGGGAGACCTGGGTTCGAGCCCTGGGTTGGGAAGAGCCCCTGGAGAAGGGAAAGGCTGCCCACTCCTGCATTCTGGCCTGGAGAATCCCATGGAATGTATGATCCATGGGGTTGCGAAGAGTCGGACGCGACTGAGCGGCTTTCTCTTTCATTTGACTTACAATATTGTGTTAGTTTCAGGTGTATAGCACAGTGATTCAGATACCTACATGTATTTATATAAAATACATATTTTTCTGAGTTTTTTCCTTTATAGTTATTACAAGATATTGAGTACAGTTCCCTGTGCTATACAGAAGATCCTTGCTGTTCATCTATTTTATATATAGTAGTGCGTATATGTTAATCCCAATCTCCTGATTTATTCTTCCCTGTCTGCCCCCTCTTCCCCGTTGGTAACCAGAAGTTTGTTTTCTAGGTCTGTACGTCTATTTCCGTTTTGTAAATAAATTCATTTGTGTCTTTTTTTTAATTCCACATCTAAGTGATAGGCTATGATCCTTTCCTTTCTCTGTACTTCATGCATGTGTGCATGTGTGCTCAGGTACTTCAGTCGTGTTTGACTCTGCAACCCAACCAGTAGTCCAACTGTTATGGACTGTGACCTCCAGCCCCTGTGTCCATGGGATTTGCCAGATGAGAATACTGGAGTGGTTGCCATACCCTCCTCCAGGGGATCCTCCCGACCCAGGGATCAAATCTGCGTCTCCTGCTTCTCCTGTATTGCAGGCAGATTCTTTCCCACTGAGCCACTGGAGAAGCCCCTGACTTACTTCACGTTGCATGGTAATCTGTCGGCTCATCCATGGTGCTGCAAATGGCATTACTCCATTCTGTTTCATGGCTGAGCAATATTCCTCTGTGTGTATATACATCTTCTTTGTCCGCTCACCTGAAGCGAACACGTAGGCTGCTTCCCTGTCTTGGCTGTTGTAAATAGTGCTGCAGTGAACACTGAGGCGCATGTGTCTTTTCGAATTACCGTTTTCTCCTGATACATGCCCAGGAGTGGGATGGCAGGATAGCTCTTTGAACAAGTGGGCAGACACTGTGTGTGCGGGCAGGAGGGAGGAATAGGAAGACTAGGACCCTGACAGGCTGGCAGAGACCAGTTGAAATGGTACCAGTTCACAGGCAGCTCCCTAAGACCTTCCCCTTCCTTTTCTTCCTGCCCCCAAGGGCTCCAGTGCAGTCCTCAGTTTTGCTATAGGACGTGGCTGCCTTGTGTCTTCCCAGTGGACTGGGCCAAGGAGCAGAGAGGAGGTGGGTCTCTGTGGATTCCTCTGAGCTGGGCTTCATCTGCAAGAGGCCCATTTGGAGAGCCTTGCCTCACAGGCCATGATCCCTCCCTCAGGCCTATCCATCAGGCCTCTACCTTTTAAAGAATATAACAGCTGAACTGTAACTCATATAATTATTTCTCAGATTGTTTTCAATATCAAAAGCAGGTGTCAGTTCTAATTGCCTTGAGGACTGATTCCTCTGTACAACCAACCCAATTGCAGACATAAACATGCTTACCCTCACCGCAGGGGTGGGTGTGGGATAAAAAACATGCCCTCATGGTTGGCTTCTAATAAGGAGCCATGTTTGGGCCTCTCTCACTAACGTGATGCTCTTGGGGCCCCTCTGGCCTGCTTGGGATGGAAGGCAGTCATCTGCTTGCCTCTGATGAATCGTGTTCAGAGAGGATGACAGCCAGGTGTAGTGGGAAGATCATTAAAGTGGAGTCAGGAGAATGCTCTTGGTCCCAGCCCTGTCACTAACTAGCTGGTGGCCTTGGTCCAGTCACAGAGCCTCCTTGTACCTTGAGTTCTCTTCTGTTGGATGGGTGGGAAGGATGGGGGTGACCCCTAAATGCCCTTGCAGCTTTCAGAGTCTGGGATTGTAGGAGGAGCCTCCAAGCTTGTTTCATGCCCTCTGATTTTATAACTTCTGTCTGCCTCTCCACAGTACCTTTCTCCTCCCCACAAGCTGGTATTTCTGTGCGCATCAGCATCCCACCAGAAGCGACTCAGTATTGTACACAGATCAGAGATGAGTGTTGCAATATGAATACCCTACCCAGCAGCCCACATGTAATGTGGTATGTTCTCCCTTAAAGAGAATGAAAAGGGAACGCCATAGAGGTGAGCTCTGGAGACTGATTGTAAATTTTATGACTAGTCTAAATTTGTGTCTTTGTCACTTCCAAGCTTAAATTGTCACCTCTCCAAGCCCCAAACCCCAGTATAAGGTAATAGTCTCCAATATCAGGTATTGCTGAAATAGTTTATCCTTGGTCATTAAGGAACTTACCTCAATTTTTCAAAAAGCTACTGACCTCCTATCACGTGCAAAATCACAGATGCTGTAGGCAACGAAAAGGACAGAACAGTCTCTTGGGGGGACATGTAGTATATGCTATTCATTGATTATCTAAGAGGATAATTGTACATTTTGAACATCTTAAGGTCTCAGTGTGCTGACCTCATAATAACAGCAGTGACTAACATTTTTTTTAGTTAATGCAAAAATATTTGCTAGCCACCATGCTAAGCACTATGTAGTTATTTTCCCATGTAATCTTTACAACAGTCCCATTCTAGAGATGTGGAAACTGAGGCCCAGAGAGTTCAAGTAACTAGTCAAAGTCGTATAACCAGTAATGACAGCACAGGGGCTCCAATCAGGTAGCCTGCCTCTAAAACCCATGATATTATTGTATGAATGGTCTGCTTGGTGTGAAATTGACAATCTACAAATATCGCTTGGATAATTAATAGAGGAGTGGGCCTTGGAAGAACAAATAAGTGGAAAGCTTTGCAGTGCAGCCCGAGCGGCTTGAGGTGTTCCATGCCGCCCCCTCCACCTCAGTGAATGGGGCCCGGGCCCTGCCACCAGTGAATGGCCTCTGGGTCTTTTTTAGTTCTCACCCGCTCTTGCACCCATATTTATGCTTTTATTTGAGGGCAGCCTGTGCTCTGGGTCCCTCAGATGACTCCTTTTCACACTGTCTTCACTCCCACCTCTGCCCAGGCCTACATTCAGCTGGGCTGTCATGTAATATAGTCCTGGCCTGAGATCCTGAGATATCCTGGGAGGTGCTCTCAGGTTCTTCCCTTATCTCCTTCCCAGATGCCCAGGACGGAGACCGGCCAGAGGAGCCGGGAGACAGCCTGGCTTATTGCCCTCAGCGCCCGCCCTTGTCCACATTCAGAAAGTGCCGACCTGAGAGACGCCCAGAGGCTGGGAGGCACCGGCCAATGACAGCCCTCCCACTGGGCCTCCGCGGTTGTGGTGCCCGTCCCTGGAGATTCTGGGAGCCGGGAATGCCCCCGAGGGCTGGCCGCGAAGTCTGACCTCACCAGGAGCCCTGGCGCCCCGCCGGGTGCTCTCCACCCTCGCTCAGCCTTTATGCTTCCTTTGTGTTCCTATCAGAAGCCTGGTCCCTTGGACCCCTCAGCCTCCCTGCGGTGTCAGCCCTGCCTCAGGAAAGGCTGATGGCCTCGCTCCCCCTGGAATGCAGAGGCTGCCCGGAGATGGGACCAGGCAGGGGAGGGAAGGAGAGGGCTGGCTGCCCCAAGGGATGATGCCGGAGAGTGTGGAGAATCGGGACAACTCCCGGAGGGTGAGCAGGCTTTCTGGGCCCTGGAATTACAAGCTGGCCCTCAATGCTGACTGAGAGAGAAAGGCGAGAGGGAATGCATCCATTGAGAGCTTGCTCCCGGGAGCCCAGGCGTGCTAGTCTTTCCGCATGGTCTCACCTTTGACGCTTACAATGATCTTCTGGGTTGGGTTTGATGATTCCTGTCTCACAGATGAGGAAACTGAGGCTCAGAGAGGCCAAGTAACCCAACCATATTTTCACAGCCATTGGTGGATCTGAGGCTTCCTGGCTGCCTCCCTGCAGTTGGCTCAGATAGGCACTTCTAGGGTTGGAGGTGAACTCCATGCTTCTGTGAATGTGTGTGTGTGTGCGCGTGTGTGTCTTCACATATGGACGTGGATGGTGCGAAAAGTACAGAGAAGAGGAGGAAGGCTTATCCTTCTCAGATTTGCAGATTCTGCCCAAATGTAGTGTCCGTGGGGGGTCTGCGGAAATGCTTTCCCGCCCCACTCCAGCTCCTGTTGCTGCCCACCGGCTCTTCTCCTCCTCAAGCTCAGACTGCCAGGACCACTGTCCCCAGACTGCCGCAGGGCTTTGGTATTGCGTGGCAGGCTCTAGTCTCCTTCCTAAGTAGGGGGTAATTGCCGACGACGCTCATGTGGAGCAGTGTGAAAACGAACTTTATTTTACTTAATTCACCCCTTCTTCTAGGTGCTAAAAAGCTTTAGGGGGAAAAAAGCCTCTTCTAGAAAATTACACCCTGCATCTCTCTTTCTGCTGCTCCTAGGAAGTCATTTAAGATGGAAATTAGAGCCCATTATTGCACATTTAATTACCTACCAAATGAATGGCATATTTAATAGAAATGGCAAAATCCTCCAACATGTGTAAGATTTCTAGTTCACACATCTGCAGACATGTTGCAAAATAATTCATAAACTGGGAGATGTGAGTTGCTGGGGCTTTCTTGGGGGAAAAGCCAAGGAATAGCGCTAAGGATCCAATGAGCTAACATCTCTGCCCCTGGAACAGAGGAAATAGAGAATTTGTTCCTAATGTGCTCAGAGGTGGAGGTCCCTCCTTTCTGGGGGTGGGACAGGAAAGCCAGCTCTAGGTGGGGGCCTGGGCAGGCTGCTCCTTGGCTGAGTGGGGAAAGGAGGGGCAGCTTGCCCATCTCCAGCCCCTTACCCAGCCCCAGCTTCCCATGTCACCCATGTTGCAGCTCAGGAAGTCTGCAGAAGCAGCAGTGGGGAAGCCTCTAGAAATGGCAGGGACAAGCGGAGTCCCTGAGATAGTCACTGTGTGGTCGGCTTCATCATCCATCTCCCCCCACCACTGCTCTAGCTGAGTCTTCTCTGGCTTTGACTCTAAGCTACTGTTATATTTTAGGGTGTTATTTCATTCACGTACCCAGGCAGCATTTATGGAACACCTGCTATTTGTGGAAAATCTGTTTGCTCATTCAACCATGCAAATAGGCAACCTTCTTATTAAATACTCTTATTCTTTCCTCATTCACTCATTTGTTTTAAGCAAAGAACTAACCAGCCAGCACATACTGAATACCTACTGATTCACTTATTTATGTAACCAGTTGGCAACACTAGACCTACTGTTTGACCAGCCATCCATCTGCCCACCCATCAACCAACAAACCGGCCAACCACCCAGCCAATATTTATTGAGTGCCTATTCGTTCATACAATGAACATGTACTGTATACCGGACATTGTGCAGACACTAGGGAAGCAATCCACAAACACAACGAGCACATACTATTTACTGGGCATTGTGCAGACACTAGGGAAACAAAGATCAAGACACAGGTCCTGCCTTCAGGGAGCTTCAGTTCAGTTCAGTCGCTCAGTTGTGTCCGACTCTTTGTGACTCCATGAATTGCAGCCTGCCAGGCCTCCTTGTCCATCACCAACTCCCGGAGTTCACTCAAACTCATGTCCATCGAGTCAGTGATGCCATCCAGCCATCTCATCCTGTTGTCCCCTTCTCCTCCTGCCCCGTATCCCTCCCAGCATCAGAGTATTTTCCAATGAGTCAACTCTTTGCATCAGGGAGCTTAGAGTCAAGTAATAATATTAATAGCTGACATTTTTTCAGCATTTAATATATATGCCCAGCACTGTGCTGAATGATTTACATATACTATCTTATTTGCTGGCTAGGCACCATGAAGAAAAAGGCATAGAGAATTTAAATCAGTTTCTCAGTGTTACACAACTTTTGAGTGGTGGAGTTGCAGAGTTTGAACCCAGGCTCCTGGGTGGGGTATACATGTGGGGTAAGATATATATTGTACATCTTATGCAGGAGAAAGAGAAGGTGAATTGGCTCTGCCTGGAGGAAACAGAGACATTGGTATTTGATCTGGATATTTTGGCCCAGCCAGGTAGCTTTTGAAATCTTAGTTCCCTGATAGGATTGAACCTGGGACCTCGGCAATGAGCGTGCAGAGTCCTAACCACTGGACTGCCAGGGAATTCCCTGACCTGTATCTCAAAGGAGTCCATGAGCCCGGGAAAGGGAGAGACATCTTGAATAGGACAGTGTTGGGAACTGGAGAATGCTAACACACAAAGACAGTTTCTGCTGTGGTACTTTCAGTATAATAGGGGAAGTGGTACACAGACAGAATTTCAGCACATGATTTGTGGGAATGGATGACAAGTGTGAGATGGTATGTAATGAATCAGACAGGTGGTCCAAATTAAGTTGTTAGGGAAGCAGAGGGAAAGAAGACATCCCATCTGCTGCTGCTGCTGCTGCTAAGTCACTTCAGTCGTGTCCGACTCTGTGCGACCCCAGAGACGGCAGCCCACCATGTTCCCCTATCCCTGGGATTCTTCAGGCAAGAACACTGGAGTGGGATGCCATTTCCTTCTCCAATGCATGAAAGTGAAAAGTGAAAGTGAAGTCGCTCAGTCGTGTCCGACTCTTTGTGACCCCATGGACTGTAGCCTACCAGGCTCCTCTGTCCATGGCATTTTCCAGGCAAGAGCACTGGAGTGGGTTGCCATTGCCTTCTCCGAGACATCCCACCAGTTGGAGATAATCAGAAATGATAGTATGGAGGAGACAGAGTTTAAAACAGACCCTGAATTGAGGCTGAGTAGAATCTCCTAAACCAGAGACAGGGCTGGGGAGAAGTGGAATGGCATGAGAAGAGGAAATGGGCTGGAAAACAGTGGTGCCATTTCAGGGTTTGGTGTGTGAGCTGTGAGTGAAGAAGAGTCTGGAAAGATGGTATAGATTGTAGAGGGACTTGATGGCCATTTGGGGAGATTAGGCTTTATTTAATAGCAGGCAGTGGGGAGCCACTGGCAGTTTTGAGAGGGGAGACTGCTAATTATTCTGTTTCTTCCCTAACCTGTATGTACCAGGAGAAGGATTCCCATAAGCTGTATCACCCAGCTCCCCTGCTGGCCAGCTTCTGTTAGGCTTGGTCAGTGGGGCCCTGGCAATAGACCCAAGTGTGGGAAGAGAGAGAGGTCAGAAAACATCTCTGCTCTGTCCTGCTGGTCCAGCTGTGTCCCTCCAGAAATCTGTATTTTTAGCATTCACCCTGGGTAATTCTAATGTTCTAGTGGGTCTGGGAATCATTGATCTATACTGGGTACAGGTCACTTTCTCACATAATCTTGCAACTGAAAACAAGATTCTTATCCATATTTTACAGGTGAGAAAATTGAGGCTCAAAAGGGTTGTGATGTGTCCAGTGTCACCAGCTTTTAAGCAGAATAGATGGGATTACAGCTCACATTTCTGACTCCATTTTCATTTGTGGGAGAACCAGTACCAAGTTAGAAGAACTTTGCAAAGATTGAGTCATCATATCACTTTCTTGAGCCTGTTTCCTCTAATCTCTGCATTGCCAAACATTGCTCATATATTCTTTAATGCCCATCTTCACCATCATTTCCTCCATGTAGCCTTATATGGTCCCTAAATAATCATAACCTCATCATCTTGTGGCTAAACCTAGTTGACATATATACGCATCTTCTCTCTTTGGTTTTCTGTAAACTTTAAGGGCAATATGGAATAGTGGTTAGTGCGTGGCTTCTGGAATCTTTGATCTCTTGGATTCCATAATCTCACTCACCCCCTCACTCAACCTTTGCATCTCATCGTCAGCTAGATGATGAGTGGTTCCATTTATGAAGCACCAGGGCATCATTCTCTGACCACATACCCCCCTACCCAACCTTCCAGGCTTATCACTCACCATTTACGGATTCCTTGTTAGTAATTGCCCAATTTTGCCATTTTCTTATTAGAGTGAGGAGGAAGAAGACAAGCCAGTCAAGTAGAGATAATTACTAGGGGGAAGAAAGAGCCTGAGGGTAGAGTTTATTATATCTTATGTCAGGATGAGGCCAGGAAGGACCATTATTCCATACCTAGTACATAACAGCTATATAGTGATATGATCGAATTTCACCTTCAGGACAAAATCCTATGAATTTGTCTCTATTTCCATTTTGCTTAAATAAACTGAAATTCAGAGAGGTAAATTTCTTTAGGTCCCTCAACTCATGGTTGCAAAGCCAGGACTGGAATTCATATCTGGGTGACTCAGGAGTCCGGGCTTCATCTGCCGTGCCTGTGACCTCTGACATAGGCGTGCTGAGATGGAGTTCAAGGCACAGGGACCACTGTAGGACAAGCGGGTCTCAGGCCCCAAGCTGTGCCCAAGGATCTCAGCTCCCCTTTCCAGGTTGCCAGGGGCTCACTCTGCTCCTGCTCCATTGCTGATTTCTTCCCAGAGACCCTGGCATTGACTCAGCTGGGAGCTGTCCAGCCCCAACTTCCAGACCTAGTAGGAGAGACTTCTAAGGGAGATAATGGCTTTCAAAATGTGATTTGAACTTAATGCACTGCTGTAGGGTTACCACTGTAAGCCCCATTGTGTGTGTGTCTCTGAGGCAGCCGATTATAGAAACTTACAGAAGAGAATGTATAAGCTGAGGCAACTGTTACATTTCTGAACAAGTGGGACAGAGTTTCAGCCAGCTGGCCAAGTGCTGAATTTGTGGCCTCAGTAACTGTATTTGAAATCCCAGGCTTGATTCCTTCCAGAGTGGCATAGAGACCTGGGCTGAGGGTCCCTCTGTCCCCATGCCACCCACCCATGCCCAGCCCATCACGATGGAACAAGACTGCCAATACCTGCATGGGGATTTTTGTGTGCACATGGGCTGAAGTTTTCATGTGAATAAAAAGGCCCTCAGAAGAAAGGGAAAAGGACTTATAATACATGTTCTTCAGGTTAAGTGATCAGATGTAGTCAGGTTGCCAGCATCTGGGGACATTGAGTCAAGTCACAATTCAATGCTTGTCTGACTGGTATACAAAGAAAATGCTTGAAATATACTGAGATAGGGACTCCACTTACCTCCTTTCTGATTTCTGACATGAATTCCCCCTCCCCTTTCCTCCCACACCAAAGCCGCCACCGTGGGGTTCCGCTGGGCTCCCTGCAGGAAGCCACCTGTTGCTGATTCAGAAGCTACACTTCAACACTCCTGCTCTGGAGGTAAGTTTCAAGGGCTCGTGACCTGGAGTCTGGTGTATGACCCACTTCCCGGGGAAATGTCTGTCTCATCACATCCAGGCTGAAGCCCCGTGTGCTTCCGAGATTTCTGAGGGCTGCAAACTGAATTTCAAAGCAACTTGTTTGGAATACTCATCATTTAATATGATGCTGAGAGCAAAGTAATCTGTGGTATCCAATGTTGAGAAACTCTCTGTTTGAGGATGGCAGTTTGGAGTGGTCCTTTCTCTTGGGGGTTTTGGGGGTCAAGGGCTTTTAGTGCCATTGTGTGACATGGGGCCTTTGTGGGTGTGTGTACCTGTGTGAAGTGACTAGACCAGGTGAGAGGTGTTGCGTGGACAAGGAGAGCCTCTCTGTGTCCCCAGGATTGGTACACGGAGTGGGGAGAGCACTGGGTCTTGGCTTTAGTTTCTGCTTTGCCAGCCCTGCTTTTCCGGGACTTGGGAATCAGAAGTAGAACAAAACCTCATCACCCTGATAGAGCGCACGTTGCAGCTTTGCTGGAGACCTGGCTGTGGTATCCAAGACCTACCCACCCATCATCACTCCACCAATCCATCAGTGTGTCCATCTTTCCAGCCTTATTCCAAATTAGTCAAAATCATCTTTTTCAGGAGATTCCAAACTTTGATGATGTTTACAGGGCTCTTCAGCCTGGCTCCTGTCTACCTGCCAACCTTGTCCCTCCTGACTCCTGTTCATGGTCTCTACACCCTACTGAACTGGTCACACTCTCACCTCCCATCTGTGGCACGTTTTGTCCCCTCCACCTCATTTTCTACCCTTCAGACTTGAGTTCATATGTCTCTTCTTCCAGGAAATCTTCCCTCACATCTGCCCTGTTGCTCACATCTGGGTAAATATCCCTCCTCATCTGTGCTTCCCCATGAGGACACCTGTCACCTCTAGGGGAGGTCATGCGTGTCATCTCAGGGTGGACAGATCTGTTGATAGTCTGTATCTCTGGGTTTTAGCCTAGGGGCAGGAAGCTGGTAGATGTGGCTGAGGCTGGTTCTCGGCCTCCACTTTGGGGTCGTCCAGGTGACTGAAACCTCACAGAGTGGTCCTCATCAGTGGGTCTCCCTAGAAAAGCAGCTTCTAGTCATGAAGAGAGCTTCAGATTTAAATCTGAGGTTGGTCCGGGTTTTACAGGGGCTAAGGGATTAGGGGCAAGGGGAGGGGTGATGATTAATTTTATGTATCAACTTGATTGGGCCAGGGAACCTGGAGAGTCAGATGGTGCAGTGATAAAGAATCCGCCTGCAAGGGCAGGAGATGCAAGAGATGCAAATTCGATTCCTAGATTGGGAAGATCCCCTGGAGGAGGAAATGGCAACCCACTCCAGAATTCTTCCCTGGAAAATTCCATGGACAGAGGAGCCTGAAGGGCTACAGTTCATGGGGTGGCCAAGAGTTGGACACAGTTGAGTGACTAAGCACACACATGCCCAGAGAGCTGGTAGAACATTTTTTCTGGGTCTGTCTGTGAGAATGCCAAGAGAGTGGATTTTGAATTTAGATTGACTAAAGAAAAGTGCACTCATCTATGCAGGTAAGCGTCATCCAATCCACTGAGGGCCTGAATGGAACAAAAAGACAGTGAAAGCGCAATTTCACTCTCTGCTTGAACTCAGCCATCTGTCTTCTCCTGTCCTCGGACATCATTGCTCCTGGTCCTCAGGCTTGCAGACTCAGAGCAGGACTTATAGTATCAATTCCCCAGTTCTCAGGCCTTCAGATACGGCCTGAATTGCACCCCTAACTTCCCTAGCTCTCCTGCTTGCAGATGGCAGATTGTAGGACTTCTCGGCCTCCATAATTGAGTGAGCCAACCTCAGTATGGCTCAATAAATCTCAATCTCTCTCGATATCTACCTAACATGCTACAGTCCGTGAGGTTGCAAAGAGTCAGACATCACTTAGCAAATGAATAACAACAACATCTATCTGTCATCTATTATCTAGCTATCTATCAATCTATCAATCATCTCCCACTAGTTCTGTTCCTCTGGAGAACTCTAAGGCAGAATATATACATATATATTCATTCTTTTGTGTATGTCTTGGGTCTGATGTCAAGGGCAGTCCAATCCACTCTGAAACCCGCATTGAGCAAGGGTGGTAGGGAGAGTTATAATACAACCTTTATTCAGCCATCCAGCAACTTGAAATTCCTTTAAGATGGGGAAGGATGTGAAAGTGGGAAATCCCAAGGAGGTATTTTGGGTAGGATGAGGTGGGGCAGACAATCCCACGGCCAGGTAGCCTGTTTGTTGGTAAATGCACCCTCCCGTTACACGATGCCTGGGTCTTGGGGCTTATTTTCTCTGTCCAGGTGGAATTTCAAAGCCAGCTGGAGCAGAGAATCCTGGGACAGAAGCAGGAACATGTCACCAGTTTTTATGAGAGTCATCTCTGGAATTTTAATTACCTTATCTTCACACTATTATATATTTACATATCCTAATGATGAGATTACACATTTCAATTAGTATGTAATTATGAGTTCTATTACTTAAAGAAAAATACTTGGGGATAATTACACAATTATGAAGTACAATTAGAAAATGACATATAATTAAATTTAGAAAAGCTTTTGAAACCCTCCTCCTACCCTCCCACCCCACCCTCCTGTACAAAGATTTCTTGTATTCTTTTTCTCTCTCTTCTTTCTCTTCTTCAAGAACAAGTGCAGCCCAGTCCAGTCTGGTATAAAACAGGGGTGGATATTCCCCAGGGAGTGCAGGGACATGGTGTCCTGGGGATGCAAACCTTCCTGACCTCATGGGGGGTTTAGGAATAACACCTGATGTTGAAAGTTTACCTGAGGTTGTGGGTGGGGGCATTTTTTTTTCAGGCCCTTCCTTACTATTCCATCTGTGGGGAGTGCAGGAAAGGAGGGAGTAAGATGGGACCTGGCAATTCCGGGGACTGTGAATGGTGCAGGCAAAACTAGGCTTGCAGATAGGTTATGGGCAAGCATCTCTTACTTGGCTTACCATTGTGAAGATGCTTCCACTTTCTCCAGCTTGTTCAACCCTCAGCACCATCCGATGAAACATGAAAATGAATTAGGTGTTCTTGCCTCCTTTTTGGACCTCTTTCCTTTGATCTTAATGTCTCCACACTCCTGGCTTTTGTCTTTTGTTCTCTGATTTCCCTTTTCAGTCTTCTTCATTGCTGTTTTTCTCCTTGGCTCTCAGATTAAAGTTTGTTGTTCTCCAGAGTTCCATTCTCTCTCCTGTTCTTTTTTCTCTCTTTGGCAATTCAAATGGGATAGAGGGTGAGGTTGAGTGGTAGCAGAGAAGGCAGCCAGATGGTGCTAGGAAGCCTCTATAGCAGAGACTGCCACTGTCTACACCCTCATTTTCTCTTCCCTGGGGGCCCATCTTTCCCAGAATTCCTTGCAGTTATTACGTGTGGCATGCGACTGTGGACAGAAATAAGGTGCCCTGCTTCCAGGCTTGGCCCAGTAAACTTCTCTCTCAATCCTCTTCTTTCTCTTCCATCATCTCCAGGCTGAGTGTTGATGCCCCAGATTGCCTTCAAAGTCCCTTTGAAGAAGGTCTGGACCCTAGCATCTCTAGAGCACAATGCTCATATCATTTTCCTCTTGCTTTTCTGTAGTGTTTGAACAAGAAAATCTTTTGTTGCATAAAGTTATTGAAATGTCCAGGTTTATCTGTTACAGCAGCTGCTTATAAACTAACACATATGAATATGAAATACAACTTGAGCCCAAATGTTTATACTGGCAGTATTTTTTTTCTCTTTTCTTGTAGGTCTATATAGGAAGCCAACTTCATTCAGAAGTTGGTAAAAGATGAAGCTCTATATGAGTATGAATTACTATACTTATATATGAGTCTAAGGAGCCTTATTTAGCATCTGTTTTTGTCTAAAATGAGGCATGTCTTACAGCTTTTCATTCTCCAGAATTTCTGAATTGCACAAGAAAATGCTTTTGCTCTGAGGGAGCGAAAGGTCACTGGTTACTTCTTGATTTCTCCTGGCACCTGAGGCATGGATCATTTGCCTTCATGTGTAGAGTTTTAGTCTGCTCTGTCTCACTGTTAGGGGAAGCACACTGATTGAAACCGCCCACCCTGGCCAGGCGCATGAGTTGTTTTATGACAGGAGATCCTGATAAGGAATATGGAACTAATAAGCCACCACCAACTGGAAGAGTTTGGGAAAGGTCGAAAGGAGACACCACGTGTCCATCCACTTCCCAGTATCCCTCTCCCTATGATTCATCTTGGCTGAGCGATGTGTGTGCCACCAGGAAAGACTCTGAATTAGAATGATTGGCCAAAGACCACCCAGAAACTAATCTCATCACCATAAAACCCGAGACTGCGAGCCACATGGCAGAGCAGTTCTCCTGGTTTCCCTTACCCTACTGCCCTCCACCCGAATGCCCTTTCCCAATAAAATCTCTTGCTTTGCCAGCACATGTGTCTCCTTGGACAATTCATTTCTGAGTGTTAGACAAGAGCACAGTTTCGGGCCCTGGAAGGGGTTTGCCTTCCTGCAACATCACCACTGTAAGCACCTCCAAACTCTTCCATTTCTCCTTCAGGCTCAATGATCCCAACCCCCCAATTCCACATTCTTGCCATGAGAGCCAGCAGCCTCAGCCCACAGGAGCTGAGATGTGCTGGAAGGTAACCAGAAGTCCCTAAGTTGGGCCTGACCTGGAGCTGGCTCCTTGAGATGTCTTAGCTTCAGGGTGGAAACCCCTCTGGGCACAGTGGCAGGGCCTTGCCTTTCCTGGTTGGCGAGCGGACAGGAGAGAAGTCCTGCAGGAAAGGTATTGACGGCAACTCATGCCACTTGCTCCCCAGGGATGCCTAGAGCACCTCAGCCCCCTTACTCTGGCCATGTGCCTACTGAGGGCAGGAGCGGTGGGTTGACTTCTTGGGATGGGGGCCATGGTGGTGGAGCAGTGTGGAGAGAGGATTCTTGTCATCTTTTGTAAACCCAAACTCAACCTTAGCTGATGGGGTTCAGTTTGACACAGACTCAGCCAGGGGGCAGCTGCAGGAGGGATCCTGGTCTGTGTGTAGGTAGCCCCTTCTTTCCAGGGAAGGCTTGGAAGCTGGGCCTCACCCTGGAATTGGAGGAGGTGAGGGCATTCCCTTCACATGTGGAGTTTAGGAGCCTTGGGCCTTGCAGAACTTCAGCTGGCTTCTATAATGACACTCAGAGAATACGAAAGAACTCTCTTGTCTACAGTCTCCTACTTTTGGTTTTTTCTTTTTTAAATTTTTATATTTTATCAATTGCCATGATACCAGTGCTGTAAGTCAGAGATGACAAAGGGTCCAAGATCAAGGTGATGTTTCTAAGAGAAATGATCTAAACTGCAGGTCTGATCATATCATTTGTTCCTCAATTTTGTCTTCTTCCTACCTCAGACTCTCCAGATCCCTTTAGGAAAAGGTCCAGACTCTGTCATGCCCCTATTGAAAGGTTGTTGCTGAACCATGATAGCCGTCTGGATTCTTGGCCTTTTGGGGAGAAGAATTCAATCTGGGGCCAGGGACAAGGCTTGACTGTTCAGAGCTTTTGTGTAATAAAGTTTTATTAAAGTATAAAAGAGATAGAGAAAGCTTCTGACATAGACATCTGAAGGGGGCAAAAAAAGTGTCCCCATGCTAGTCTTCAGCCGGATGTCATATAGCTGCTAACAGTCTGCTAATTAGAGAAGGGAAATGTCTCAAAACTTAGAGACTGGCACCGGGCCCCTCACCCACAACATGGATTGAGATAACATTGCCACCAGGTGAGTCATCCCAGGGCATAAAACAATTGACATGAATCTTGAAGAAAGGCAGATTTCTAAACAAATATATAGTTTCATTGACATAGATTAGGAGAACAATGTATGCATATAACATACTGGCTTGTCAAGTTGGTTCTGAGCCTTTAGGCAGAACCAATTTCAAGTCAGAGTCTAGGGCAAATACATAGTACATTAACATAGCTTAAGACAAACATTTCTGTAAGAAAAATGCAAGGATTAGCTCAAGGTTTGAGAAAAGTTAAGTTCAGGTGGAACCGGGTGTCATTATGGCAACACAGAATTTTAAGAGAAACCTGTTTTTAAATTAGTATAGAGAAGGGGAAAAAGTATAACACTAGTTTGTTTCCTCCTGCTGTTTAAGACAGAGATAAAAATATGTGGCACTTGCAGCCTATTTCTTGTTTGGAGGCCCCTGGCCTTGCTGTCTGTTACCCGCTCATTATAACCCCTGTCCAACTTCTGCTTCCTTCTCTAGACTCATCTCTCATCAGCCTGCTTCCCCCTTCCTTTTTTCCCAGGCTAACCTGAGTTTCTTTCAATGTCACAGAATATGGGAAGAACCTTGTCACCCCCAGGCCTCAGAACAAGTAGTCGGGGGCACCCACTCTTCCTGTTTTCCCCCACCAGTTCCTTCTCCTCCTTCAGCTCTCAGTTTAGACCTGACTTTCTCCACTTTCTTCATGACCACTTCCTGCCTTAGGCCTTAAGTCTTCCTCCTCTTGTGTGCACTCCACACCTCAACCTGCATGTCTCTGAAATAACACTGCAAATGTTTTACGATCACATGCAACAGTATTTCCCCATTAAAACAGTTCTAACATGACAAAGACTGCTGTAACACTTGACATATTTTAGGTTCTGAAAGAAAGAATGAATGAGTGAATGAGTGCAAACTTGTCCAGTCCAGAGCTAACCAGCTTTTAAGAAACCCAAGAGATGATGTTGACTAATATCCGTACTTCCTGGTGGCATTGTTTGTAGATTTCACCTCCCTTCCTCTGCCATTGACCTGCCATCCTCATCCACTGTGCCACTGGAGCCTCTTCAGGGGTTCTCGGAAGCTCTGAAGTGGAGTGTTCTTTTAATTTGGCCTTTTAGAATTTGTGGAAGCAAGGCACCTCTTGGGAGGGCATTGCTTTTAGGTTTCAGAATAATGACTTGCAGAGATTCCCCAGAGCAGAACAGAATAGCTCCTTGAATTTTTTCCTCCCCCATTTGATATTTTTCTGCTTCTTACCAGTTGATGCAATCTTTTGAATTCTGCTGCAAGCTGCAGGGGGAGAGTGGTCCTGTCTCTTCCCCTAGGGTTGCCCTGCTGGCTAAGCTTTTGAGCAGGAAAGGGGTGGGCTGAGAGGAGATTCAGTATTGATTCTGTAGCTCTCAGTCCTGCCACTGTGGTGGGGGTGAAACAGCTGTTCCACTGAGAGTGGTTGGAAAGAAAACACCGTTGACATTCTGATGAAGACTAAGGTAACAGGCCACTGCAGAAATTTCAAAACCAGCCCAAGAGGGAAGTAGGGAAGGTGGTCACAGGATGATAGTTATTTGAAGCGATTGATCCCCCCAAATTCATGGTGCTGGCCTTGCCTCTGGACTTATCCTCCAGGATAACAATCTGACTCTGTCTTGGCCTCAGTCTCCTGCAGGCATCAGGCTTACATCACGCTTGATTTTGAGCTTAACAGTCAGTCTAGTGTTTGAGCTTCATGTCTGGTGGAGAAAATACTGAGCTTGAACAAGTTTGTCTGCTTTTAATCAGATTTAGTATGAACTTCATTATGGCATGATGCGGTCTGAGTGCACACAACCAGTGCCTATGAAGGCAAAACGTAAGCTACAGGAGTAATGGTTGTCAATCTCCTCTCCGTCTCTGTCTTTTTGGTTTAATGGGCACTTTTTCTTATCCAGTGTGACTAAGTATTTATTCTTGGTTGGGAACCACCTGCCACCTCTCACAAGGAGGCGTGGATCCCCCACAGCAAGTTCTTTCTCTGATACTCACTTTCTGGCAGGTAATGTGATGTGATAAATTCCAAGTTTTAGTATTTGCAACCAAGCTTTCATGGTGCTTTGCCCAGAGTGCCCGAGTCCTCTGTGTATCTTTATTAAGTAATAATAATAAGGTCTGTTACTGGGGAGGAAACAGGAACTGAATAAAGAGTAAAGGATTCTGCTCCAACATCTTCAGAGGAGATGGAAGAACTCTGGGAGGGAGAGTAAGAAAAAGTAAGGGATCCTGCCTGGAGATAAAGATCTATTTGAGGTGGTAGAGATTTTTGGTGGAGAAGATGAATAAGATCCATCTTGGAGAGAGCCCTTTGGAGGCAGGAGAATAGGACAAACTTGGCTTGGATTGAGAAAGATGAAATACTAGTCCCTGAACAGAGTGGACCAGATGGAGGCTTTGCAGCAGAGACGATGGTTTCCAGGCTGAACAACTTCAACTCTGTGGTTAGAATTTAGGGACCTTCAAGGTCAAACTGTCTGTCTTCTTTCCCCTCACATGGAGGAGGAAAAGAGGCTAGAGAATTGAAATGAATAGCCTGAAGTCACATAGCTAATCAAGGTCAATAGAAGGTCAACTGCACCTTGGTGGGATTGTGAGTAGGGGTGGATGAGAAAGTGATTTAAAGGGGGCCTCAGAGAATGGCACTGGGCTTGGTGAGGATCCCCAGGCAGGGAGAGAAGAGCAAGGTTTGCTGGATGAGAAAATGTGTGGCTTTTTTTCCATCATCCTGGCCTCAGTTAAATGCTAGGGAGTTTCTAGAAAAGATAAAAACACTCTTTTATTGTTGTTGTTGATGAAAACTTGGAAAGTTTTCTTAAGTCGCTCGCTCAGTCATGTCCGACTCTGCGACCCTGTGGACTGTAGCCCACCAGACTCCTCTGTCCATGGGATTCTCCAGCAAGAGTACAATTAAGGAACTCTGCAGGGAAGAATAAAATGACTTAAGACAGGCTTAAAGGAATATCAATTCAATGTATTAGATTTATACAAATTATAGAAACTATATCTCTTTCTCTCACAATGCATGTCAGGAGGTATAGTGGGTTGAATGGTCCCCTCAGCTCCCAACTTATCTGTGTTCTAATCCCTGAAACCTGTGAATTTGAGCCTGTGGAAAAATGGTCATTGCAGATGTGATTAAGTTCAAGAGCTTGAGATGATCCTCTTGAATTTAAAGGGCCCTAAATCCAATGACAAGGATCCTTTTAAGAGAAGGAAGAGAGAGATTTGAGATACAGATGCATACAAGAGGCTTCTTATGAAGACAGGACAGAGATTACAGTGATGTTACCATTTGACAAAGAATACCTGGAACCATCAGGTGCTAAAGGGTTAAGGAAGAATTCTCCCCTAGAGCAGAGGGGACATGGCCCTGTTGACATTTTGATTTCAGACATCTGGCCTCCTGACTGTCAAAGAATTAATTTCTGTTGTCATAAGCCACAAATTTCTTAATAGCAGACTTTGCTGAGTCACTGAGTCGTGTCCAACTCTTTGTGACCCCATGGGGTGCAGCACGCCTGTCCTTCACCATCTCCTGGAGTTTGCTCAAACTCATGTCCATCAAGTTGGTGATGCCATCCAACCATCTCATCATCTGTCAACCCCTTCTCTTGCCCTCAGTCTTTTCCAGCATCAGGGTCTTTTCCAATGAGTCTTTGGAAACGAATTTAGGGTGCTGGGGTGGGCAGATACCTTCTGATTTGTTCATTTCTTCTGAGGCCTTAATGTCTTTTTGTTTCTGTAGACTTCAATAGCACCAAGTCTAAATCAGACTATCTCTGACTGTCCAGATTTTCCAGAAAGATTCAGCATCTCAGGAGGCAGCAATAGGCCGTGGTTAAGAGTACATGCTCTAAATCAGATTGTATAATCTTAAGGAAGTTATTTAATCCTGTGCCTTGATTTCTCATATGTTAAATGGGAACAGTAATTTTATTTAACAACATAGAGAGTTGGTGAGGGTTGAAGAAATTTATATATTTAGAATCTAAGCATATATGTTTATAATCATGTGCAGCATATAGTATGCATGCATGCTCAGCCCCTCAGTTGTGTCTGACTCTTTGCAAGCCATGGACTGCAGCCCGCCAGGCTCCTCTGTCCATGGGGTTCTCCAGGCAAGAATACTGGAGTGGGTTGCCATGCCATTCTCCAGGGGATCTTCTTGACCCAGGGATCGAACTTGTGTCTCCTGCATTGGCAGGAGGATTCTTTACCACTGAGCCACCTGGGAAGCCTCACAGCATCTAGTTCTCCTTTGAAAATGTCAGATAGGTGGTGTGACCAAATAATTTATTGCTCAAAGTGAACCAGTTTAAGAGTGAAAAAGAAGCTATTAATAATTACATCAGGAACAGACTCCCAAGGAGAGCAAGAAGATGTGATCACCCTGTGAGATTGTTTTTCAGATCAGGGTATAGATGACAGTTTCAGACTCTTATGCTATCAGGAAGCCTATTATGAAGGGCTTTAGTCAAGAAGCATGTGGACGACTCGCTGGGATCTTTACAAACAACTAGCTGGAAGAAAAATAAACCAACAAAAAATATATGTGCATATATTTGGCCATTCAAGCCCTTCTTCTGTAAGGAAATAAGAACATTTCCAAGCTGAAGGGTAAGAGAGTTCCCATTTGCACATATGGTTTACTCCTGTCTACTCAGTGTTAAGCCACCATAAGCTTAATGCCTGTGAACAAACAGCATGGGGCAGACGCTAGGGGGAATCAGAGCATGGGGCAGTCTACAGCAGGAAGTGGGGCCTGGGAGTGCTGTCTGTGCAAGTGTGAGTGGGGTTGTCCTCGGAACACCCTCACCCCTCGCCTTCACAGGCTGGCTTGGCCACAGGAAGGATACGGGCAGTTTTCAGGGATGGCCTGTCCTCCAGCCTTGAGCCAGTCAGGCAGATACCCTGCCCTTTGCTTTTCCAGGAGCCTTTTTCCTCTGTAGGAAATAACCAGAGAACTCTGAGTGTTGAAAATCAAATGTCCTACTGATGGTTCCTCCAGCCCCGGATTCCTTTTCAAAGTGAATATGAAAAGACTCATACATTTTACTTCAAGGATTTGTCTCAACATCTCAGAATTTTGATTCTGATAGAGGTAGCTCCCTGACCTCTTCCAAATACTTGGTCCCCAATAAGCCCTTTTCTATATTTCCCATATTCAGGAGGTCCTGAGCCTGCATAGGTTGTTTCAATGAAACAAATACATTCTAAGAGCAGAGGGTCATGGGTACCTGCCTTCCTTGTTGAAACCCCTTTACAATGACCACAAGGAAACCTAGTGATTATGCAAAACTGGGCTTATTAATTATGCTGAGAAAGAGAAGCTTTATCATGACACAGTCTCTACAGTGGCTCCAAAGGGAGAAGTTAGTGATAGGATAGTGGAGAAATTAGTAAGCTCTGGGCAAGAATTGGTCAGAATTAGTAAACTAAGTGAACTGTGGGAATAGTCAGTGGCTTTGTCTTCAGAACTTGAATACCTAAGGAATTATTGTTTAATCTTTCCCCTGATGATCTTATTATGAAGCTTGTGGCTCTGTATGAGCTTGTGTTAAAATATTTTCATCTTATTTTGTACTTTAAGCCATAAGTTCATGGAATTGATCTATTTTGCAAGTCACAGTACAGTTTTGAAGTTTGTGGTTTCAGTTTTAGTTCTTACCTCTGAGCACAGGGGAATGCGATTTTCAAAGAGCTGGCTCATTTTTGATTCAGTCCAGAAAGAAATGCCTAATGGAAGTGGAAATGAATGTTGGAAGACTCCATCCACTGCCTCCTTTTGCTCTGCTAGGAAAAGTCTAAATCTTGCTGAATTAGGGGCCTCCAAGAACTTGGCTCCCACCATCCGCCCACCACCATCATCACCCACCACCTCCAGTGGGACAGCTCATCTTCCCTCATCATTACCCACCACTATCCTGCCCCGCTCCCGCTACTCAGCTCCATCACTAACCTACCATCTCAATCAGCACCACTTATGAAGCAAGCACTCTGTGCCATGAACTGTGTGTGCCGTGTGGGTTGGTCAGTATTGCTGTATTCCGTTGCCACTATAGCTTTTGATATGGATCAGTGGCTCTCAGCTAAAAGATATTGATGCTTGGACTCAGGCCAGTAGAATTGATTCAGAAATTCTAGGACGGGGGCTCAGGAAACTGTATGTTAAAACTATTCCATAGGTGATTTTATCGCATACATAATATTCAAGCACCACAGATGCATGTTAGCCTTGTTTTAGGGCTAGGCCAGGGGAGAGGTGATTAAATAACAATTTCCCATGATCCCAGGAATGCTTGCATCTGAGATGAGTTTGGGAAATAGTCTTAAAAAATCGAGAATAAAGAATGACTTCTATTTAATGATCTATTGTTTATCTCATTTTATAGAGGAGGAAACTGAAGGCCAGAAATATCGAGTAAATTGCCCAAGATCACATAGCTCACAAGGGCAGAATCAGGATTCAGAAGCAGATACCCCCCCCATTCCATGTACCAAGCTCTTTCCTGCATACCAGGGCTGTCTCTGGAGGATTATCTCAGGCTGGCCTGGGTGTTTCTTTGTTTTAGACACATACTGCTCATGTTTCTGTCTGTGCAGCTGTGGAGACACAGGTTCCCATCTGAGAATGACCTCTCTGCTATCCTAGCCTTTATGAGCAGACATCTCACCATCATCACCTTCCTTCCTCCTCCATCTGCGCTTCCCAACACCCTTGTCAGGCTCTGTCCTTCTTCCTGACACCTGAGTGTAAGACTTTAATATTTTTTTCTCCTTTACCTCTATCCAGTTATCACCTTTTGTCTATATTGCCCCCAACAAATTTCTTTCTTCTTTCTCCAATTCTGCAGCTATTTTTCCAGGTCTTCACACTCTCTGAATCCTCGTAAATCTCTGAAACTGACTTAGTGACACTCTCATTTTCTTCCTCATGTCACCTACTGAGAGATTCTAGAGAATATGTATGTTGGTCTCTGCCCCTGGTTCCTGGCACAGAACTCCTAAAATCCTTGTAAATTCCTAAGTGATATGATCAACAGGAACATCTTTTGTCCTAATGAGAAGAGTCTCAGTGGGCTCCCTGATTGCTCCTGGATGGGGGCTGATCACCAGACAGACCAAGTTGGTGGTTAGAACTTGGCATTTTCAGCCCTGCACTGCCCCCCACCCACCTTTATAGACAGTAGATGGAAATTGAAATGGAGTTAATAATAGATCACACCTATGTGAAGAAGCCACCATAAAATCCCAATATTATGGGTTTTAGAGAACTTCCAGGGTCACTCATGTTGGGAAGGCGACTCATTCCAACTCCTTGGGATTCCAAAGCTTCTGCATTCAGGAACATCCCAGACCCCTCCCTCTGTATCTCTTCATTTGGCTGTTCATCTGTATCCTTTATCAGTGGCTTTAATAAACTGCTGTATATAAATGTTTCCCTGAGTTTTGTGAGCCATTCCAGCAAATTAATCAAAGTTGAGGAGGGACTCTTCGGTACCTCTGACTTTTAACAGATCTGTCAGAAGCTCAAGGGATAATCTGGACTTTTTTTGAATTGTAATTAAAAGACAATTGACCTACAAAGTTGCGTTAGTTTCAGGCATACAGCAAAGTGAACCAGTTATACATATACATATATCTACTCGTTTTTAGATTCTTTTCCCATATAGGCCATTATGGAGTATTGAGTAGCTTTTCTTGTGCTATACATACACACATATATATATAAAACCTGAACTTGTGATTGGCGTCTGAAGTGGGGGAAGAGAGTAGTCTTGTGAGACTGAGCCTTCAGCTCTAGGGTCTGACTCCATATCCAGGCAGATAGTGTCAGAGGTGAGTTAAGTTGCTTGGTCAGGGGAAACCCCACACATCTGGCATTATTAAACTGTAAAATAAAAAATGTGTGGAAGTAATGTGAGAGTAAAGGAGAAACTCACAGGAGAACTGGGTTTTCCTCTTCTCAGAAGGAAAGGACTGAAGTTGTTCCAATACATCTACCATGCACTCGCTTTATCCTCCAAAAATAATTTTGCTGTCACTCCGGGCTCTAAAACCCAATGGAGCCCAAATTGCTTATGCCAGGTCCTGCCAATGGGAACCCCAATGAGTCCACAGTTTTGTTAAAATAACAAATGATAACAAACCCATTTGTGTTAAAAGTCACTGTGCAAACAAGTGACTAAGCTATTTGGACCTTCCATTCAATATTTGGACTCTTACTGACACTTTAACAGATTGCCTCCAACATAATGTTGATGTTGATAAAAATCAGAGTGAATTTGGATGTAAACACTTCCCTAAATTTCATATAACACAACACTTTAATATTTATTCAGTTTCTTTTCTTAGTAACCAATTTTTTTTTTCTGTGTAATTGTAGCTTTTGTAATGTTTAGTATCCAGCTCTCACAAGTCTCTTTCATATTCAGTCAAGAAATGGTTGCTTTTCACTTTATATTCCACTTGAGATAAGATTTCCAACCTAGTACAAGGGTATTTAGTAAGGATATAAAATAGGGGCATTAATTCTAACAACAAATCTATAATCAGCATTTATATTTAAAAAAATCTTTGGCTGTTTCAGGAAGTGTCTGAATACTGAATACATCACTACCCCTCCCACCAACGCTTGCAAATAATTACTTATTGGATTACAGTGACAATTCTCTAATCTCAGATTCCATTTTCATCTTTATTGTAACGCAGAACTTTAATTCACCAGTTGTGAAGCTAGTTTATACACATAACATAGAATCATGACATGAAGTATTATTTTCTGGCAAAAAGTCCTGTTCCTGGAGTGACCCTGAGTAACATACAAGCAATGACATTCACTTACTCTTGTGTCAAATGCTCAGAAAATCTCACCTTTTTTGCTTCTTTGGGCTAGATTCTAGCTTGGATTGTATGTTAGTTAGAGCTATCTAGCCACTATAACTAGTAATAGTCACTGTAGCTAGGACTAGCCACTGTAACTAGGATTAGCCACTGGAATTACAACCCTCAAATCTCAGAGGCTCACAACAAAAAATCTGTGTTGATGGGGTTCAGTTTGCTATTGTGCAGCTCCCCTCCAGGTGGTGACTCAGGGACTCAGTCAAGCTCCTCCTTTTTTGTGGTTCTACCAGGTGGCATATTTAGTGTGGGGTTTGCTGGGGGCTGAGTCTGGAATTGACAATATCACTTCCTCCCACACCCTGCTGGCCAGAACTCTTGTCACCTGGCTGATCTACAGCAAGGGGTCTGGGACACGACGAGGAGGACACAAGTTAAAAGCCTATCAGCTTCTGAAATTGGGCAAACAAGTTCACCTTGGGTGGATTGGAAGATTTGGATATCATAGAATCAGGAAGCTGTGAGAGCTAAGGTGGGAAGCTAAATAAGACTCAGTAAGACTCAGACTCACTTTCTGAGTCTTAATTAGAGGACTGAATTCCCTGAAGGTTCAAGAGGTCAGAAGCGGGATTTTTTTGTTGGCAGCCTGTGCGCCCAGGTGCGTGTGTGTGGACTCAGTTCTCAGTCGTGTCTTACTCTTTGCGACTCCTTCGCAAGGCTCCTCTGTCCAAGGGATTCTCCAGGCAAGAATACAGGAATGGATTGCCAGGCCCTCCTCCAGGGGACCTTCTTGATCCAGGGATTGAACTCACATGTCCTGCACCTCCGGCATTGCAGGCAGATTTTACCCACTGAGCCACCTGGGAAGCCCAGGTCCAGATGAGATCTACCTAAAGGTTTTTGACAAACTTTAAAAAAATTTTAATTAACTAATGCAAAACTCCTGAACAGGAAAACAAGGCATACTACTGTTTATGCTGAGACTTATATCAATAATTTAAAAATGTATTTATTTAAAATTGAATACAATCAATTATGCCATTTTGAACTCCTTATGTTTTCAATCTGCTAACCTGTCCATCTTTATAAATTTAATGTGCATAACAATCACATGGGTATCTTGTTAAAGTGTGGATTCTGAGGGTCTGAGGGTCTACATATTTTTAAAATTGAAGGATAATTACTTTACAGTGCTGTGGTGGTCTCTGCTATATATCAATGCTAATCAGTCATAATAATAAAAATATATAATATATATATCCCCACCCTCTGGAGCCTCCCTTCTCTGCCCTTCCACCGCTCTAGGTCATCACAGAGTGCCAGGCTGGGGTCGCTGTGTTACATAGCAGCTTCCTGTAGGTTTTCATATTTATGTCATGCCTGTGTTGCTGATTGGAGGAAAGCACTAAGTAACAGGGCACCAAAGTAGAACATTGAACAGGGCTTTGTAAGAGTTCACTGAGAAAAAAAGAAGTTATGAATGCTCTTGACTCACTCTTGAGTCATGTTCCACTTTGGTTCATATGTACATGCTAATAGCCTCAGTTCAGTTCAGTTCAGTCGCTCAGTCGTGTCCGACTCTTTGCGACCTCATGAACTGCAGCACGCCAGTTCTCCCTGTCCATCACCAGCTCCCGGAGTTCACTCAGACTCACGCCCATCGAGTCAGTGATGCCATCCAGCCATCTCACCCTCTGTCTCCCCCTTCTCCTCCTGCTCCCAATTCCTCCCAGCATCAGAGTCTTTTCCAATGAGTCAACTCTTTGCATGAGGTGGCCAAAGTACTGGAGTTTCAGCTTTAGCATCATTTCTTCTAAAGAAATCCCAGGGCTGATCTCCTTTAGGATGGACTGGTTGGATCTCCTTGCAGTCCAACAGACTCTCAAGAGTCTTCTCCAACACCACAGGTCAAAATCATCAATTCTTCAGCACTCAGCTTTCTTCACAGTCCAACTCTCACATCCATACATGACCACTGGAAAAACCATAGCCTTGACTAGATGGACCTTTGTTGGCAAAGTAATGTCTCTGCTTTTGAATATGCTATCCAGGTTGGTCATAACTTTTCTTCCAAAGAGTAAGCGTCTTTTAATTTCATGGCTGCAGTCACCATCTGCAGTGATTTTGGAGCCCCAAAAAGTAAAGTCTGACACTGTTTCTACGGTTTCCCCATCTATTTCCGTGAAGTGATGGGACCAGATGCCATGATCTTCGTTTTCTGAATGTTGAGCTTTAAGCCAACTTTTTCACTCTCCTCTTGCACTTTCATCAAGAGGCTTTTTAGCTCCTCTTCACTTTCTCCCATAAGGGTGGTGTCATCTGCATATCTGAGGTTATTGATATTTCTCCCAGCAAATCTTGATTCCAGCTTGTGCTTCATCCAGCCCAGCATNTTTAAGCCAACTTTTTCACTCTCCTCTTTCACTTTCAACAAGAGGCTTTTTAGCTCCTCTTCACTTTCTCCCATAAGGGTGATGTCATCTGCATATCTGAGGTTATTGATATTTCTCCCAGCAATCTTGATTCCAGCTTGTGCTTCTTCCAGCCCAGAGTTTCTCATGATGTACTCTGCATAGAAGTTAAATAAGCAGGGTGACAATATATAGCCTTGGCATACTCCTTTTCCTATTTGGAACCAGTCTGTTGTTCCATGTCCAGTTCTAACTGTTGCTTCCTGACCTGCATATAGGCTTCTCAAGAGGCACATTAGGTGGTCTGGTATTCCCATCTCTTTCAGAATTTTCCATAGTTTATTGTACTCCACACAAAGGCTTTGGCATAGTCAGAAAAGCAGAAATAGATGTTTTTCTGGAACTCTCTTGCTTTTTCCATGATCCAGCAGATGTTGGCAATTTGATCTCTGGTTCCTCTGCCTTTTCTAAAACCAGCTTGAACATCTGGAAATTCACGGTTCATGTACTGCTGAAGGCTGGCTTGGAGAATTTTGAGCATTACTTTACTAGCATATGAGATGAGTGCAATTGTGTGGTAGTTTGAGCATTCTTTGGCATTGCCTTTCTTTGGGATTGGAATGAAAACTGACCTTTTCCAGTCCTGTGGCCACTGCTGAGTTTTCCAAATTTGCTGGCATATTGAGTGCAGCACTTTCACAGTATCATCTTTCAGGATTTGAAATAGCTCAACTGAAATTCCATCACCTCCACCAGCTTTGTTCATAGTGATGCTTTCTACCTAATTGTATAAAAATAAGTGCTTTGGAATTGGTAAGATTTGGGTGTAAATCCTGGCACGCTTACTGGCTCTGTGAACCTGAGTCACTGAACTCTCTGAGTTTTGGACTCCTCCATGAAGAGTATGAACAATATGGGGTCAAATAATTGTGAGATTTACATGAAAGTCTTGGTAGAATCTCTAGCACAGAATTGGCAATGAACTAGTGAGATTATTAATCTCAGCTCATCTTTGATGTCAACAAAACAGTTACATGCCTGGCATGCAGAAAATGTTCTGATCCTTGCCCTAGATGAAAACAAAATTAAACCCATCATGTGCCTGATCAGAATGTTTTTTGGTCTTTCTGGACATTCATACCTGAGTCAACTTCTCCCATCCCCAGAATGCAAAATTCTGTTTGGAGTTTTGGGAGAGATTTTGATTGAAGCACCCAGAACTTCTGGGCTTTGCTTCTTTCAGCCTGAATTACATTAAAATTAATCTTTCATAGACAGTATTTGACTGACAGCTGTGCCTCTGAGAATAGTCCTTGAGTCTCCTTTCTGGCACCACAAGTTACAAGTTTACTGCTTTTTATGCAAGTCTCCATATACTCACCGCTTAGGTTTTATAACCCACTTGTCCAATTAAAAATTTCATTTTTGATTTTTTAAGTAATAGAAATACATATTTTTCTTACCAACTCCTCCCCCCCAAGAATATTTCTGAAAAGGCTAAATAAAGTCTCTTTCAACCAATTTTGTCATCCCACATGCTTCTCCCCTAAAGGAACTGGGGTAATGAGTCTGACCTTTCTCTTCTCAATGTTTTTAGATTTCATTTTTATTGACATACAGCACTGCATAAGTTTTAGAGGTACATCATAATGATTTGACTTATATAATGAAAGGATTATCACAGCAAATTTAGTGAATATTAATTTTCTCATTTAGATACAGTAGAAGAAATAGGACATTTTTTATGTGTGAGATGAGAACTCTTAGGATTTAATCTCTTAATGATTTTTACATATAATACATGGCAGTGTTAATTATATTTATCATGTTGTGGCATCACTAGTACTTTTTAATCTTATAACTGGAAGTTTGTGGTCCATTTTGACTTCTTTTATCCAACCCCTCTTCCTCCTACACTCACCTCTGTAACCACAAACATAACTTCTTTTTATATGAGCTTGTCAGTATAAACATGTTTGGTTTTGAGTATAATTGACCTACAACTCTGGATTTGTTCCTGTCACACAACATAGTGATTTTTTTCTATCTATTTCAAAATGATCATCATAATAAGTCTAGTTACAAATATGTCATCATACAAAGGTATTAAGGAATCATTGGCCATATTCCCAGTACTATACATTTCATACCTGTAACTCATTCATTTTGCAAGTGGACTTTTGTACCTGTTAATTTCTCTCACCTATTTCTTTCCTCTTCCCACTTCCCTCTCTTATGGCAATCATCAATTTGTTCTTTGTATCTGTAACTCTATCTCCCTTTTGTTAAGTTTGTTCACTAGTTTTATTTTTTAGGTTCCTTATAAAAGTGCAGTTATACAGTATTTATCCTTTTCTCTGTGACTTATTCACTTTGCATTATGCCCTCTAAGTCCATCCATGCTGTTGAAAATGGCAAAATTTCATTCTTTTTTATGGCCAAGTAATATTCCATTGACACTGGAAGATGAGCCCCCTGTAGGTCAGAAGGCGTCCGATGTGCTAGTAGGGAAGAGCAGAGGGCAATTGCTAATAACTCCGGAAAGAAGGAAGTGGCTGGGCCAAAGTTGAAATGACACTCAGTTGTGGATGTGACTGGTGATGAAAGTAAAGATGTTATAAAGAACAATATTGCTTAGGAACCTGGAATGTTAGGTCCATGAATCAAGGTATGTGGTCAAGCAGGAGATGGCAAGATTGAACATCAACATCTCAGAAATCAGTGAACTAAAATGGTCAGGAATAGACAAATTTAAATCAGATGGCCATTATATCTACTACTCTGGGCTAAAATCCCTTAGAAGAAATGGAGTAACCATCATAGTCAACAAAAGAGTCTGAAATGCACTAGTTTGGTGCAATCTCAAAAACAACAGGATGTTCTTGGTTCATTTCTAAGGCAAACCAACATCACAGTAATGCAAGTCTCTGCCCCAGCCACTGATGCCAAGAAGATGAAGTGGATGAGTTCTGTGAAGACCTACAACACCTTCTAGAACTAATACCAAAAAAAAGATGTCCTTTTCCTCATAGGGGATTGGAATGCAAAAGCAGGAATTCACAAGATACCCAGAATAATGGGCAAGTTTGGCCTTGGAGTACAAAATGAAGTAGGGCAAAGGCTAACAGAGTTTCGCCCAAAGAACACGCTGGTCATAGCAAACATCCTTTGCCAAGACAGCTGTGCACATGGACATCATGACCAGCACTCAAATCAGATTGATTATGTTCTTTGGAGCCAAAGATGGAGAAGCTCTATTTGGTCAGTTAAAACAAGACCTGGAGCTGACAGTGGCTCAGATCATGAGCTCCTGATTGCAAAATTCAGGCTTAAATTGAAGAAATTAAGAAAGATCACTAGGCCATTCAGGTATGAACTAAATCAAATCCCTTAAACAGTGGAGATGACAAATAGATTTAAGGGATTTGGTCCAGTAGACAAAGTGCCTGAAGAACTATGCGTGGAGGTTTGTAACACTGTACAATAGGCAGTGACTAAATCACCTCAAAGAAAAAGAAACGCAAGAAGGCAAAGTGGTTGTCTGAAAAGCTTTATAAATAACTGGGGAGAGAAGAGAAAGCAAAGGCAAGGGAGAAAGGGAAAGATATACCCAACTGGATGCAGAGTTCCAGAGAACAGCAAAGAAATATAAGAAGGCCTTCTTAAATGAACAATGCAAAGAGATAGAGGATAACGGTAGACTGGGGAAGACTAGAGATCTTATCAAGAAAATTGGAGATATCAAGGGAACATCTCATGCAAGAATGGGGTACTATAAAGGACAGAAATGGTGTGGACCTAACAGAACAGAAGAGATTGAGAAGAAGTGGCAAGAATACAAAGAAAAACTATACAATAGAGGTCTTAATAACTTGGATAATCGCAATGGTGTGGTCACTCACCTAGAAGAAGATATCCTGGAGTGTGAAGTCAGGAGGGCCTTAGGAAACATTATGTGAACAAAGCTAGTGAGGTGATAGAAATTCAGCTGATTTAAAATCAGCTATTTAAAATCCTAAAAGCTGATGCTGTTAAAGTTCTGCACTCAGCATGTCAACAAATTTGAAAAACACAGCAGTGGCCACAGGACTGGAAAAGGTCAGTTTTCATTCCAATCCTAAAGAAAGGCAATGCCAACGAATGCTCAAACTACCTGTACAACTGCAGGGGTCCAGCCCCGGTGGATCCAGGGTGATTCGAAGGTGGAGATGGAATCGGCAAGAAAAACACTTTTAGAAATATAAGATTAGATTAGGAAATAATAGTATAGTAGGAAAATTTAGATGGAGAAAAGAAGGCTGAATAACTTGATTTATGTGGAATACCAATCACCACCTACGTAGGCCACAGGCGTCTTTCCGTTCTCCCAAAGGAGAGGAGGCACTGAGGCTTCCCCGGTCCGATCTTAGAAGCCCAGGCATAATTAGTAGGCTTGGTGAGTACCCTCCCCAGATGGGAATTCAGCCAGAAGGAGAAAGAAAGAACGACACGGGGGGAATCAGCCTTTCCAGTAACTGATCCCCTTTTCTTTATTTTCAGGTTTACTTATATATCTTTTTTACACATAGGGATGAATACAGAGTCACGTGGGGGTCAGCAGTCCTGACCTTTATCAAAATCGGGTGCTTTACATAAAAAAATGTCTTAGGGGTTTTACATCATCTTCTGGCCATGAGGCCTGCTGACACTTCATGACCCTCTCTTTCTGATAACCAAAAAAACTCATTTTTTCCAAGGGTGTTTTTTCTTAAACCAGGCACCACCCTCCAGATAAAGTTACATTCCTATAGGGTAAGAGTGTAATGAGTTACAATCAAGAAAGGAATTTATCTAACCCAAGGTTAACATGATTAATCTTAAAGGTTAATACTTATTTCTCTTATATGCTAGTTATATTCATTATAAGGGCAGGGAATTAGAAGCAATTATTGGCACAACAAATGAAAAAACCCTTCACCAATACAATTCCTAATCAACCCACTATACTAATAATTCTAACTTCCCCAAAGAATCTGCCTTTAGTAAGTCTAAAACATCTCGTGCCTCTCGCTGTTGGGAGGCTGTAAATAATCACATTTGGCCGGACGAACCTATACAGGCAGGCTAGATAACCTTCAGAGGAGTTTGTAAGCTGAAACACTCTTGTCACGCCCAGGAATTTAATCAACTGGAGCTGCAAGTTAACTCCTTCTCGGACAGAAATGGTTATGGGGGAGAGCCCCCCGTAAAGTCAGAGGTGTAGGTGAGAGCATAAAACAGACTCTGGTTTTGGGGGTTGATGCTCTGGAACAGGGGGTTTCCTGAGGCTTGATCACGCCTTTGCATATGCCAAGCCTCCTTCCTCATGACCTTTGCCATGGGCGGAGTTCCTCACATGCTGGCCCCTGGCATACAGCTGCACTCATTTACCATACTAGCAAGGTTATGCTCAAAATCCTTCAGGCTAGGCTTCAGCAGTATGTAATCCTAGAACATACAGATGGACAAGCTGGGTTTCAAAGAGACAGAGGAACCAGATATCAAATTTCTGACATTCTTTGGATCATGGAGAAAACAAAGGAATTCCAGTAAAACATCTACTTCTGCTTTATTTCTACGTGAAAGCCTTTGACTGTGGGGATCACAGCAAACATAGGGTGTACAGTTGAAGCTATGGTTTTTCCAGTAGTCATGTACAGATGTGAGAGAAAATTGGACCATCAAGGCTGAGCACCAAAGAATTGATGCTTTCAAATTGTGGTGCTGGAGAAGATGCTTGAGAGTCTCTTGGACTGCAAGGAGATCAAACCAGTCAATCCAAAAGAAAATCAACCCTGAGTATTCATTGGAAGGACTGTTGCTGAAGCTGATATTCCAATATTTTGGCCACGTGATGGAAAGAGCCGACTCTTTGCAAAATCTCCTGATGTTTGAAAGACAGAAGGCAGGAGGAGAAGCAGGCAGCAGAAAATGAGATGGTTAGATAGCATCACTGATTCAAAGGACATGAATTTGAGCAAACTCCAGGAGGTATTAAGGACAGAAGAGTCTGGTATGCCACAGTCCATGGGGTCTCAAACAGTCCGACACAACTTAGTGGCTGAACAACTCTTTGTTGTGGTTCACGGGCTTCTCATTGTTGTGGTGACTCCCAGTCTCTAGAGTGCTGGCTGGCTCAGTGGTTGTGGTGCAAGGACTTACTTGCTCCATGGCATAGGGGATCTTATCAAATCCAAGTCCCCTGCATTGGCTGGTGGATTCTTAACCACTAGACCTCCAGAAGAGCCCCTGTTTATGTATTTTGACTACTAACCCCTTATCTGAAAAATTATTTGCGAATATCTTCTCCCATTAAGCAGGTTGTGTTTTTGTTTTGTCAATGGTGTGATCCCTTTTGAGTTGATCCTTTTTGGGACTCTCTGTGCTTCCCAGGTGGCACAGTGGTAGAGACTGCCTGGCAGTGCAGGAGATGAAGAAGACTTGGGTTTGATCCCTGGGTCAGGAAGATCCCCTAGAGTGGGAAGTGGCAACCTACTCCAGTATTCTGGCTTGGGAAATCCCATGGACAGAGGAGCCTGGCGAGCTCAGTCTGTGGGATTGCAGAGTCGGTCATGACTGAGCACTCGCTCGCTCTCACACATGTCTCCAAATATGTTCTCTGTCCCCTTGACTCTTTCTTCTATTTCCGGGATCCTATATTATGAATAGTAGAATGCTTGGGGTCATTCCGGAGGTCTCTTAAACTGTCCTCATGTCTTTTTTTTCTGCTCTGCTTCAGTGATTCCCCGGAGAAGGCAATGGCACCCCACTCCAGTACTCTTGCCTGGAAAATCCCATGGATGGAGGAGCCTGGTAGGCTTCAGTCCATGGGGTCGCTGGGTCGGACCTGACTGAGCGACTTCACTTTCACCTTTCGGTTTCATGCATTGGAGAAGGAAATGGCAACCCACTCCAGTATTCTTGCCTGGAGAACCCCAGGGACGGGGGAGCCTGGTGGGCTGCCGTCTATGGGGTCGCACAGAGTCGGACACGACTGAAGTGACTTAGCATTAGCATTCAGTGATTCCCACTACTCTGTCTTCCAGCTCACTGATCCATTTCTGTGTATCCTCAGATCACTGTTGGTTCCTTCTAGTATATTTAAAAAATTTCAGTTATTGTATCCTTCAGCGCTGTTTGGTTCTTCTTTATATCTTCCCAGCCTTGGTTAAACTTCTTTCTGTGTTCATCCTATCTTCTCTTGAATTCTTTAAGCATCTTTCCAAATATTATCTTAAACACTTTAGTGGGTAGATTGACGATCTCCACTTCACTTAGTTCTTCTTCTGGGGTTTTATCTCATTCCTTCCTTTGGGGCTTTGTTTTGCCTAGTTTGCGGTTTTTATTCCTATGTGTTTGGTGGGTTGGTCATGTCTCCTGACCTTGGATAAATGACATTTCATAAGACACCTGTGAATCTCCTCTCTTTTCTGGTCACTAGAGCAAAATGCTACAGTGTCGTGCTTAGCCGTTCAATCCCATCCGACTCTTTGAGACCCCATGGACTGTAGCTTCTCTGTCCATGGGAGTTTTCAGACAAGAATACTGGAGTGGGTTGCCTTGCCCTCCTCTAGGGGACCTTTCTAACTCAGGACTGTAGGGCTGCCCTGTATTTTGGCGGCAGAGTCCTTCCTTTGTGGTAGGCTGACTATTGTGGGCATTCTATCCAGGTAGGCTGGTCTGGTTAGTTGATAGGTTCTGCCTTATGTAGACGGAGAAGCAATGGCACCCCACTCCAGTACTCTTGCCTGGAAAATCCCATGGACAGAGGAGCCTGGGAGGTTGCAGTCCATGGGGTCGTGAAGAGTCAGACATGACTGAGCGACTTCACTTTCACTTTTCACTTTCATGCACTGGAGAAGGAAATGGCAACCCACTCCAGTGTTCTGGAGAATCCCAGGGATGGGAGAGCCTGGTGGGCTGCCGTCTATGGGGTCACACGGAGTCGGACACGACTGGAGTGACTTAGCAGCAGCAGCCTTATGTAGGGGTTGCAGGCTGCTGGTACATGAGACTGGGTCATAAGACTGCTGGCCGTGGGCACTGCGCTGGCGGACCCCGGGGCTAGTAACAGCTCATTGGCAGGTGGGGCTGGGATCTCAGCTCTCTGGTTGCAGGGTCCTCAGGTTACTGTAGCTGGTGGTGGCCTGCTGGTGGTTGGGGTGGTTCCTGACACAGCTGGCTGTGGGGTCCAGAATGTCCTGGGGCATACTGATGTGGGGCCAGAGCCTGCTCTGGCTGACTGAGGGGCTGCGATGGTCCTAGGGTTGATGTCTATAAGTAAGTGGGCTGGATCAAGCCCCATGGGCCCCAGTGCTAGCACTGGCCCACCAGTGGGCAGACCAGATCCCTGGCTATAAGGCCTTGGGAGTCGTCGGGTTGATATTTCATTCTACTGTGGGCAAAGCTAGGGCCGGGGGTCCTGAGGCTGGTGCCAACCCATTGGTGGGTGAAGATGTTTCCAGGACTACTGCTGGCACATTGGTGTGTCTGTCTGAGTCCTGGACCCTCTGGTGGACGTGGCCAGGTCCTGGGGCAGCTGTGGGTTCAGGGAGTCTTAGGACAGGAGATGTCCCCGTGGGTGGGGCTGTGTCACTCCGCAGCTAGGTCCTTGGCCTAAGCTGTCCCAGGAATGGTATAGCTGATGAGATGGTGGGGAGACCTGGGTCCTGGTACTAATAAGCTAGCATGTAGATTCCAAAATGGTGCTCATCAGTACTTTTAGTGTCTATGTGATAGAATGCGTTCCCCAAAATGGCTGCTGCCAATTGGTGTCTCCAGGGTGAGCCCCAGTTGCTTTCTGCCTCTCCAGGAGGTGCTCTAAGATCAAGCAGTGGGTTTGATCCAGGCTCCTTTCAAAATCTTGCTTTTGCCCTGGGCCCCAGAGCTTGTGAGTTTTGTGTGCACAGTTTTGGGATGAATTCTCTATTTTCCACAGACTCCTGGCTCTCTTGAAAATAAGAGAAGGCCCACTGGCCTTCAAAGTCAAATGGTATGGGGGCTTGTCTTTCCAGTGCAGGGTGCTGGTCTGGGGGTCCTTATGTGAGCCTCAGATCCCTTGCCCTTGGGAAGACCTCTGTAATTGTAATTATCTTCCCATTTTGGATCACCCACCTAGGGGTACGGTTCTGGACTGTATCGTGTCACCACTCCTTCCCTCCTGTCTCTATTGATGTGGTTCCTTCTGTGTATCTTTAGCTGTGGGTCTTTTCTCTGCTTGTCTTCTAGCTTTTCCCATCAATAGTTTCTTTAAAAATAGTTCTTTTGGTGTGTCCATGGAGGGAGGTGAGCTCAGGCTCTTCCTACTCTGCTAGGTTAGCCACTCCTCTCCCTTCATTTTTTTTTTTTTTTCCTTGCTATGCTGCACAGCTTGCAGAATCTTAGTTCCCCAACTAGGATTGGAACCTGGGCCCTGAAAGTGAAAGCACAGAGTTCTAACCACTGGACCACCAGAGAATTCCCTCTCCCCTCAATTTGTAAGACAAGCTTTTGTAGTCTGAAATTCTGCAGACCCCTAAAAGTGTTTGCTATGAATGTAAGGGTTTGTTCTACCCTTTGTTTCTCTTCACTAAAAATGGAACTCCTAGGCAATCTCATCTAGACTCACAGTTTCCGTTATGACTATGCTAACTTCAGAATTTATACCTGGATGTGTCTACTGAGCTCTATAACTATGTATTCATGCCTCTCTAGTCATCTCCATCTAGAAATCCCACAGGTACCTGAAACCTAACTTGTCTAAATATGAATTTGCAAGCTTCATCCTAAACCTGTTTTTCCTCCTGGTATTCCTTTTACTGGTGGATACCCCAATGCACCCAATCACCAAAGCTAAAAGGAAACTAAAGCAAGTACCCCTGCAAATGCCTGACAAAAGCAATAAAATGGACTGAATACAAATTAAATGTTCTCATGAACCCGACAGTATTAAAAAAGCAAAAGTCCTAAAATATAGAGGGCTTCCTTTGAATTAACATTAAAATATTAATAATCTCTCTGGCTGGAAAGGATGGTGAAGCACAGGATATTGAAAATTGGTGTAATCTTTTAGGGAAACAATTTGGCAAGCGTGAGAAACACTATAAAGTGCTCATCTATGTTATTTGATTTAACAATTCTTTTTCAAGCATTGCAGCCTAAGATAATAACCCAAAACATAGAGAAAATTATACTCATGTTTTAGAGAATAGAAAGCTACTCTTTATGAGTTTAAGTATCTTGAATAGGCTCATGTAGCTAGTCAGTTACACGCTGGGATCTGAGCTCAGGTCTGGCAGCTCAGCTTGATTTCTTAACTACTATACAAAAACTAAACTCAAGGAGGGCTTACTTGAGTAAATTATGTAATTCAATTTTTTACAGCATTGTGCTGCTGGTAAAGAAGATGGATGCAAAGACTATACAGCATGATAAAAATATAATTTATTCAATAAATATTTATTGCCAAATATATTCACTTGCTAAATGAATAAAATATTAAGCAAACAAAACAGAATGAAAAATGGTATACATATAAATATGTAGGAAAACTTCCAGAAGGAAATACAACAAATCACTTACCCTGTTCATATTAGAATGGTAAAATGATTGATTCTTTCTCTAATTATTTTTTAAAATTATACTTTTAATATTGAGTTCTATTACTTTTTAATATTGTTTTTATATTTTTATTATGGGGAATGTTAAACACACGCAAGAAATGAGAGAATAGTATAAGAAGTACCCATAGACCCATCACCCTTCTTTATTAATCATTAACTTAAAGCCAATCTCATTTCATAACATCTTTACTCTTGTCTCTCCCACCCCTACATTGTGGCATATCTTACTCTCTTGACATTATCTTTCTCAGAAAACAACATTTAAGGACTGTCAGGTTTTTGCTTTACACCTGTATCTCCTTTTTTCTATGTTGAAAATACTTGTTTCCAGTGACATCGACAAAATTATTCATTGGCTTATCCCATAATAGTCTTAGAGTAACAAGGCCAACACTTCTATCAACAGTATGATTATTGAAAATATGTAAGTGTTTTTTTCCAATTTCTATTGCCTAAATATTTGTGGCTTTCCCTCCTTCCCATATTCATATGTTAAAGGCGTAACCCCAGTGTAATTGTTTTAGGAGAAGAACTTTTGGGAAGTAATTAGGGTGAGACAAGGTCATGAAGGTGGGGCCTTCATGGTGGGATTAGTGGCCTTATAAGAGATATAGAGAACTTGCTCTCTTTCTCTCTCTGCCTTTGAGGACCCAATAAAGGAGGCCATCTGTAAGCCAGGAAGAGTGTGCTCACCAGAAACAAAGCCCTGCCACACTTTGATCTTGGACTTCCTAGTTTCCAGAACTGTCAGAAACAAATTTTCTGTTTTAAAGGTACCCAGTCTGTGGCATTTTCTTGTGGCCAGCTAAGCAGACTAAGACAATAGTTCTTTTGTTCATAGGGTATATTCTTGCCCCTAAGTATATTCTAAAGTATATTTAAATTAAGTTTTAAAAGAGGGAAAAGGAAAGTTTAGGTTTAAATGGATTTTTCAGTTGAATTTTTTTTCTGATCTTCATATATTTTTAAAGGGTAAACTCAGTTTAATGTAGGTTGAAATTTAATTCCTGTTACCTATGGGATATATGTTACCTGTGGGATATACGGTCTTCCCTGGTGGCTCAGGCAGTAAAGAATTTGCCTGCAATATAGGAGACTGTTGTTTGATCCTTGGGTTGGGAAGATCGCCTGGAGAAGGGAATGGCTACCCACTCCAGTATTCTTGCCTGGCAAATTCCATAGACAGAGGAGCCTAGGGGACTACAGTCCATAAGGCTGCAGGGTCAGATACAACTGAGCACCTAACACACACATGGGATATAATACAAAAACATTTGAAATATGAATTTCTTGTAATAGTGTGGTTTGCGACATAAATTGTTGAGGTTGCTCCCAAATTATTTTTGTCATTTGAGTCAGGAAATCATGAAGATAAAAAAGTATGTAGAATTAGTGTAGTTTGCTAGCAGACCTTTAATTTTTTCTGGTATGGATATTTAATATAATGACTTCAGGGGGAGGTACATGCAGAAGTCTGTATTGCTAAGTCACTTCAGTCGTGTCCGACTCTGTGCGACCCCATAGACGCAGCCCACCAGGCTCCCCCGTCCCTGGGGTTCTCCAGGCAAGAACACTGGAGTGGGTTGCCATTTCCTTCTCCAATGCATGAAAGCGAAAGGTGAAAGTGAAGTCGCTCAGTCAGGTCCGACCCAGCGACCCCATGGACTGAAGCCTACCAGGCTCCTCCATCCATGGGATTTTCCAGGCAAGAGTACTGGAGTGGGGTGCCATTACCTTCTCCGAGAAGTCTGTATAAATATGTGCAAATATGAACACATATTTTATTTGCCTAGCCTCTGAGGAGTAGCCATACCATTGGTATAGTTTTCTACAACTGAAGAATAAAAGTAATTTAACTTAAATAAATGTGTTGATTTGCGCATATGTCTCTCATTGTGAAGAAATTCCTTAATTGATTTTCTTTAGCAGTTGAAATATTTAGGTATCTAAAAAACCTAGTAAATTTCATGATTCTAGTTTGAAGAAAGACAGAAATGAAGGAAATTTTATGTCTGGAAATCATTTCTTTGTAGATTCTCAAATCATTTCAACTAACCCAAAGAATATTTCCACCAACATTGTCCGCCATTTCATTTTAGCTTTGATCCATGCAGTATAAAGGAATAATTGATTTGTGAGTTACAGTGTTTCATTCTATAAATAGTAATACTATAATATCTCCAATTTTCAATTCAGCCTACATCTACCACCAGGAAAACGACAGTGTTTTTGATTTACTTATTGATTGCAACTCTAGAAAATAACAAAGCTGTCAAATCAACCAGACTATAAACTCATGTGAGAAGAATAAGATTAAATTTACCTGGCCATGTTTTAGGACATAGAACACCCCTTTGGAATATTTCTGGGAGCAGCACATTCATTTACAGCTCAAGGACGCAGCTTGCGTCCTCTCAATTTTTTCCTCACTGGACATTGTTTAAAACCTTACTCTCCAGACTTCGGATGCTAGAGCCAGAAGAGTACTGAGAAGTTCAGTCCAAACCCTTTATTTATTTTAAATTGAAGGATGAAGTGAAGTGAAGTGAGTCACTCAGTCGTGTCTGACTCTTTGCGACCCCAGGGACTGTAGCCTACCAGACTCCTCTGTCCATGGGATTTTCCAGGCAAGAATACTGGAGTGGGTTGCCATTTCCTTCTCCAGATCTTCCTGACGCAGGAATTGAACTTGGATCTCCCACATTGTAGGCAGACACGTTACTGTCTGAGCCACCAGGGAAGTCTAGTTGATTTATAATATTATATTAATTTTAGGTGTATAACATAGAGACTCAGTATTTTTATAGATTACACTCCATTAAAAGTTATTACAAGATAATGGCTATAATTCCTTGTGCTGTCTAATATATCCTATTGCTTCTCTATTTTATACCTGTATTTTGTATTTTATTAATCCCTTACTCCTATATTGCTCCTTGCTCCTTCCCTCTCCCTGCTGGTTAAGCACTAGTTTGTTTTCTGTAACTGTGAGTCTGTTTTGCTATATACATTCATTTGTTTTATTTTTTAGATTCTGCATATAAGTAACATCATACAGTATTTGTCTTTCTTTGACTTAATCCACTAAGCATAATATTCTCTTCATCCATTCGGTTGCTGCAAATGGTAGAATTTCATTCTTTTCTATGTCTGAGTAAAATTCCACACGTACCACATTTTCTTTATCCATTCATCTGCTGATGGACACTTCATTGCTTTTTTTTTTTTTAAGTTGCTTTCTTATCTTGGCTATTGCAAATAGTGCGGCTATGAACATTGGGGTGCATGTATCTTTTTGAATTGGCATTTTCATTTTTTACAGATATTTACTCAAGAGTGAATTGCTGGCTCTCTTTTTAGGTTATTGAGGAACTTCCATACCGCTTTCCACAGTGACTGCACAAATTTACATTCCCACCAACAGTGTACAAGAGTTCTCTTTTCTCTACATCCTTGTCAGCAATTGTTACTTATACTTTTAAAAAATAGCCATTCTGACAAGATATCCCAATCGATATCTCATTGTGGCTTTGATCTGCATTTCTCTAATAATGAGTGGTGCGAGCATCTTTTATGAGCCTGTTAACCATCTGTATGTCTTCTTTGGAAAAATATCTATTTAGGTTTACTGCCCACTTTTGTGATTGGTTGATTTTTTTTTAAATATTCAGTTGTATTAGCTGTTTATTTTGAATATTAATCCCTTGTCAGTCATATCACTTCAAGCAGTTTCTCTATTCTTTGGTTGTCTTTTCATTTTGCATTGATTTCCTTTGCTGCACAAAAGCTCTTAATCATTTGTTTATTATTTTCTTTATTTTGCCTGAGGAGACACATGACATTGCCTTGATTTATGCCAAAGAGTATCCTGTTTATGTTGCCTTCTAGGAGTTTGATGGTGTCTCGTCTTACATACAGGTCTTTAATCCGTTTCGAGTTTATTTTTCTATATGGTGTGAGGTAATGTTTCACACGTAGCTATTCAGTTTTCCCAGAACCACTGACTGAAGAGACTGCATTTTCTCCATTGTATATTCATGCCCCTTTTGTCATAGGTTAATTGACCAGAAGTATGTGGATTTATTTCTGGGCGCTGTATTCTTTTCTTTTGATCTATGTGTCTGTTTTTGTGTCAGTTCCATGCAATTTTACCAAACTCTTTACTTTTTTTTTTTTTACTGTTTCTTTTTATTTAGTTATGGTACATATAGGATCTTAAAATTTTTTTTTTGAATTTTATCTTTTTGAAATATAGTTGATTTACAGTATTATATGTTTCATATGTACAACATAATGATTCTCAACTTTTAAAGGTTGTATTCCATTTATAGTTATTATAAAATATCACCTACCTTCCCTGTGTTGTATCATATATCCTTATAACTTATTGTTTTATACATAGTAGTTTATAACTCTTACTCCCTTACCTCTATTATGTTGATTTCTACTGGTAACCACAAGTTGTTCTCTATATCTGTGAGTCTATTTCTTTTTTGTTATATTCACTCATTTTAAGAGATTAAAGGAAAATTTGATCAGTGAAATAGATGCAGAAAAAGCATTTGATAAAATTAAACACTCTTTCAAGATTAAACAAATCCCAACTCTTCCTGTAAGTAATTACTGGAGAACAGACAGATATTTTCTTAGCCTGATCAAGGATACTTCTAAAAGGTCTCTATCATAAAGATCGTATTTAATCATGAGGTTGTAGAAGTATTCCCACTAAAGACAGGAATAAGACCAAAGGACTTCTATGGTTGATTCTATAGCCAATGTATCATAACAAGAAAATGAAATAAGGGGTAAACGTAAAAAATATATAAAGCTCTACTTATTTCTAAGTGATATAGTTGTCTACATCAAAATTCTAAGACAATCTACAAACTATTAGCGCTAATACAAGTTTTAGCATTGTTCAGTTCAGTTCAGTCGCTCAGTCATGTCCGACTCTTTGCGACCCCATGAATTGCAGCATGCCAGGCCTCCCTGTCCATCACCAACTCCCGGAGTTCACTCAGACTCACGTCCATCGAGTCAGTGATGCCATCCAGCCATCTCATCCTCGGTCATCCCCTTCTCCTCCTGCCCCCAATCCCTCCCAGCATCAGGGTCTTTTCCAATGAGTCAACTCTTCGCGTGAGGTGGCCAAAGTACTGAAGCTTCAGCTTTAGCATCATTCCTTCCAAAGAAATCCCAGGGCTGATCTCCTTCAGAATGGACTGACTGGATCTCCTTGCAGTCCAAGGGACTCTCAAGAGCCTTCTCCAACACCACAGTTCAAAAGCATCAATTCTTTGGTGCTCAGCCTTCTTCACAGTCCAACTCTCACATCCATACATGACCACTGGAAAAACCATAGCCTTGACTAGACGGACCTTAGTCGGCAAAGTAATGTCTCTGCTTTTGAATATGCCATCTAGCATTGTTACTGGATACCAAATTAATATACAAAGTCAACAGCTTTCCTGCACAAAACAATGACCAATGTAAATAGAAATGTAATGAGGAGAAGACTTCATTCACAATACCGAAGGAACTGTAAGATATCTATACATAAATTAATCAAAAGATCTGCAGGTTTTCTGTGAACAAGATATTTTGAGGGAAAGTTTAATCCCTTTCACTTTTCTCCCCCTTCTTCTCTCTCTCCTCACCCCTTGTTGGCCAGTGATTTGCACTTACTTCCTCCCAGCATACTTGGTCTCTATTTTCAAAACTAGGTCCTATAAATAGCTAAGAGTTCTCCCCCAGGTAATAGTGGATTGTCACAGATCCTAGACCTGGGATGAGGCTGTAGCTTATATAAACTTGGACAATATCTCTCAGTAACAGTTTCTCACCTCCTTTTTTCATCTGGGAGAGGAGTGGGTGGCAAAAACTCCTGGATCCAGTTCTCTGCTTTGTGTGAAGTATTTTAAACTTCTTTATCCCAGGAGCTGAACTCTTAGCTTTCAATCCCTGCTCCTGGCCCAGAGCACAGCAAGCTTACAGCTCCATCTAAGCTAACATTTTCATTATTGTATCTGAGCAACAGAGATGCACATCTTATATTTTCAGCCTGGTTTGTGTCTTGTTGCTTTTTGCCTATTTTCGTGTTTTACTTCATTGCTACATGTTTGGAGTAGTGGAATTTATCAAGCATGAACTCAGTGCCTATTTTGACCAGACATATTTCATCCCTTTTCTTGGAGAATGAAGGAAAAGAGAGGATGGTAAAAGATACACTGTTCATGTAAATGGTTACCAGTTAACCCCAGTTTTTGTAACACCAAATTTTAAAATCTCTTTGGGAAAAGGACAAGATGAAAGTGGAGGGCAGATCCAGATAAAGTGAAGGAATTGGAGACTTGGAAGCTTGGGAGATGGGGAAAGAGGGGAGGAAGGGAGGAAGAGGAAGTCTTGATTATGAGCACCTGCTTTTCTGTTGGCATCGTGAATTCTGTCCCTTTTCTTCAGTGTGAGCAAGAGCTCTTCTCCTTTCTCTCATGCCTTTTCTATCTGCTCACCTTCTCCTCTTTCTTCCAAGAAAGGGAGGTGGAGGACTGTGATTTATTCCTCTTCCTTTCCTCCCGGATTTTCACAAAGAAGAGACTCAAAGATGCTTACAGGACTCAGCCAGGTCCTTCCCTTTGTTCTGAATAATGATTTCTAGGTTGAGACACTGGTCAGAAATCAAATTCTCCTCAGAACCTAGAGCAAGCACTTGCATTGATGAACTTTTCCTTTTCTCTGTCCTGCAGTGTTTTTAATACAAAATAGGTGCCAGGCTTAGAAAGCCCAAAGGAAAATTCATAGAAAAGAAGCAGAAAAGGCTGCTGAGCCATCACCTAGTCCAGAAGTCATCTTTGAGAATGGTTGAGAATCCTTCCTTGAGAATAATCAGGGGAGACTTTGATTTCTGAGCTCCACTTCCATCCTTCTCCATTCTTTACCCCACACTGCAGCCAGTCTCTGAAGCCAGAAGCAAGAGCCAGCTCTCTGGTGAAAGAACTCCAGTCCCTGATTATTCCTGGTTCTCGTGTTCTACTGTGAGGACCCTGGCTGTGGAAACATATCTGCTTTGGCTCTTGGCCATTATTTGCTGAGGTCACCTGAGGAGGCCAGTGCTGTCATGGGCTACCAGTCTGGGAGGGCCTGTCCTGGGGCTTTTCCAAGCCCCAGCTCCAGGAGGTAACTGCAGATGGTTCTTCTATTTTTAGATCCTGGTGCATTGCCCATGGAGCCAGTGACCTGGAAGAGCCAATTATCCCTCCAGTCTCTGTTTCTGACTCCCTCGTTTCCCTTCATTGTTCCACCAGAATTTGCCTCTGTCTATGGGACTGGGATGAAATGACCCAGAGTTAACTGAGCTGGGCTCTGGTCTGTGGACACAGATCCTGATGTTTCATGTACCTCCTAAGACTGTCACTGCCAAGACTCATTTTAAGCGTAACACAAAGGACTGCATGTTACATCAGGGTCTCCAAATTTTTTACCATGCTTTCCTAATAGTAAAACATTTTTAAACACGCTTGCTTTGCTTGTCTATTCATTCATAGATACTATATGTGCACATTTATAATTATATGTGTACCTGTTATAAAGCTTATGTAGAAAATAGGAAATTTATAGACTGAGATATTGTTAATGGATTAGAAGTTCTTGTATTCTTCTATTTATCACATAGGTCTTCTGGCACATTCTCACTGTGGAAATCACTGCTTTAGGTAATGAAATAACAACATGTCTTTTGGAGACTTTTTTTCAGCTGCGATGCTAGCTATCATCAATTTGAGAAATAATGGGAAAAGTTTTTCTTGGCCAAGGTGTTTTCTCTTTCCTAATAAGTTAACCATATCTGAAAATTCTATCACCTTTTGGCTATTAGGAATAATGCTGTTATGAACATAGGTATATAAACATCTGTTACTGTCCGAACTTTCAGTATTCCTGGGTGTATATCTAGAAGTCGAATTGTTGGATTATATGATAACCATAAGTTTAGCTTTTTGAGGAAATGCCAAAATGTTTTCCATAGCAGATGCACCATTTTACATTCCCACCAGCAACACACAAGGTTCCAGTTCCTCCATATCCTTGCCAATATTGTTTTTCATTAAAAAAAAAAAGATAGCCATCCTAGTGGGTGTGAAGTGGCATCTTATGGTGGCTTGGATTTGCTTTCCTCTACTGACAAGTGCTGTGATATACTGTGTTTTTAATTGATTTGTCTGGCTGGCATCCTTGTGTTTTCCAAGTGACTTATAGAATTATTTGTCAATTCCTCAAAACAAATTCAACTTACAGTTTAATTGGATTGCATTGACTTTATAGATTAATTTGGGAAAAATAGAGCTCTCCATTTATTCCTCTTTTTGTATCTTTTAAATAAGCTTTAAAAAATTTAATAGCATTTGAAACTTAAGTCCATAGAAGTGTGCACATTTTTTATTGATTTAGTTCTTAGCTATTAGAGATTTTGTTGTTATTGTGAACAAAATCTTATCTTTATTTCCCAGATAGTTATTATCAGTCTTCAGAAATGCTAGTGATTTTTGAGACTGATTTTGTATCCAGCCCCCATACTGAATTCTTATCCAATCTCAATCTATCTTTGGATCTATTGGCATTCCTCCAAGATGAGCATACAGTTTGCAATATTTGAAGTTTTGTCATTTCCCATTTGATCCTCACAAATTTTATTATTGTTGCTGTTATTATGATTATTGAAAATCTTACATAAGCATTAGCCAGAATACCCACAAACAGAGATAGTAAACACTGTCTGATGTCTGATCTTCTCCACTGAGTGTGACGTTTTCTGTGTATTTTGGATTTAGATCTTTTATTAAAGTAAGAGAGTTCCCTTTTATTCCTATTTTCTCCTGAAGGTATTTAATCATAAATATATATATGTGTAATTTTTATTAAATCTTTTTCCTATCTGTTGAGATATCATTTGATTTTGTTCTTTAGTATGTAAATATATTCAATGATTTATGTTGTCAAATGATTTTTACATTACTGGAATAAACCTTACTTAATCATGATCTATTGCTTTTTAAATTTTATTTAATATTCTGGGATCTACAATTGAAAAAGAGCTGTTCTTTTATTTTCTTCTCCTATTCTTTTTAGGACTTGGAAATTACACTAATGCTAGAAGAGGGGCTTCCCAGGTGGCTCAATGATAAAGAATCTACCTGCCAATGCAGAAGACTCTGGTTTCATTCCTGGGCTGGAAAGATCCCCTGGCAGAGGAAATGGCAGCCCACTCTAGTATACCTCCCTGGAGAATCCAGGACAGAGGAGCCTGACGGGCTACAGTCCATAGGATCGCAAAGAGTTGGACAAGACTGAGCAACTGAGCATGCACACACATACCTTAATAGAATGAATTGGGTAGATTTCACTACTTTTCTACTTTATGAAGCAAGTTGTTCCAGATGTTTTTGAAATTTCAAAAAACAGGTACACATCTGTCCAAAGGCCTTTTTTTTCCCTTTATAGATAGGATTGTGTGTCCTTCATTTGTTGTTGTTGATCTTTGCAATATCTTTGCTTGTTACTGATTTGTTCACACTTCCTGATTTTTACTGGGCCAGTTTTATATTTTATATGTATTTAAAATATTTAGCTTAATATATTCTATCTTGATCATTACTTTCTTAGTGAACGACTATAATATTATTTTATGGATATTTTCATCTCTTTTGTGTCTTAAGTATTTTATTTAATTCTGAATTTTACATATCTGTCTTTTTCCCCCTTGATAAGATTTCTTTAAACATTTATTTTATTGAAAATTAATAATTAATATTATAATTAATCATTATATGAAAATTATAATCAATATATAATGTGCTAATTTCTGCTGTACAGCAAAGTGATTCAGTTATGTGTATATATACACACTTTTTCATATTCTTTTCCATTATGGTTTATCACAGAATATTGAATATAGTTTCCTGTGCTATACAGTTGGACTTGTTGTTTATCCATTTTAGATACAATAGCTTTCATCTGCTGATCCCCAAATCCCATTCCATCTCTCTTTCACTCCTCCTCTTTGGTAACCACAATCTGTTCTCTGTGTGAGTCTGTTTCATAGATAAGTCCCCTTGATAAGCTTTTGATGGAGGTTAGTACATTGAGGAATCTTTCAAAGGCCCAGCTTTTGATTTGGTTATTCTTATCTATTTTATAGTTGCTATTGTTGCTATAGTCCAGTTGTTTATTGAATTCTGACCTTACTTTTTTCTTTTTGTTTCTTTGTATTTGGTCTATTGTTGATTTTCTAAACTCTTGAGTTAGAGACTTTCTCTCTTTATGATCTTGTAAATGGTATATTATTTAAATGTTTCATGTGTGCTCAAAAACATACTTTCTTCACTTAGTTGATGTAAAGTTCTTCCCACTTCGCATGTAATTATTTCAAATTTATGAATCATTTTATTTGAATATTTCCCATGATTGCATATTATCTGCTTGTTCTATCAGTCACTCAGATGGTTACAGAAAAGTTTCTTTTTTCTTTTTCAGGCAAGGCTTTATCAGGGCCCCTGCTGCATCGGTGGGAGCAAGAACAAGTTCTCTTGCTTGCCCTCTCCATGAGGCGGGGCGAGCTGGTTCCTTTTGTGAGGTGAGGGCAGGTGTGTGTCCAGGGGTTGGGTCAGAGGGGTGGCTTAGGTGTTTGGCCCATCCCTTAGGTGGTGCTGAGTGCAGGGGCATGGGCAGCATCCTTTTTTGCTCCTGACCCACTGCTTTTGCTTCAGCCTCCTCAAAATGGCAGATTTTTTGGTCTCTTTGTATCTTTTGTCCAGAACTTGCCCCAACTGTTCATGCACACAGCTATCTTTAGCCCCATACAGTTTCTTTGTATTCTATTGCTCAAAGAGAGGTATGTCCAGGTGCAAGCCAGCACTACAAAAGGTCCCAGATCCCAGCTTGTCTCACTCCTCCATGAGAGACTATACACCCTTGTTCTTAAGGGGTAAGGGGCTGAAGGTCTCCTCGGAAACTTCTTCCTTCTGCACAGGGGCTTCAGAGCCTAGCCTACCCTAGAGGTGGAGAAGTCCCTCACTGGCTGTTCCAAGAACCTGTAGGGACCTGGGCCACTTTTCACTGGAATGGCCTGAATTCCATGAGCCATCATGAGCCTTACTTCAAATGTTGGATCCTAAAAGATACAAACATAACCCAAAGGTTAAACAAAAAAGGGCTAAAAAGAGAACAACAATAGCCATTAAAGGGCCTAGAAAGGGAAAGAACCAGGTTAACTTTGGGCTTCCTTAACTATTGACCAGACAAGGGAGGTAATATCTATCATCCTTGCCAAAATCATGAAGCCACTCTGTCTGGGCATATATTTCCTTGATATTAACTTTTACATGTCCTGTCGCATTGATCCAAGTGCAACAGGAAGTGTTAATTATTGCACAAACTCTGCTTTGTTCTGCCAGAAAGTAATCAGATGACTGTCAAGAGCTCCTATTCAAAAAAGTTTCTAATTGCAATTCTTGTGTTTTTCTCTGTAGTTATGTTGTTGAGTTTTGTATCTTGAAGCTATGGTTTGAAGGGCATGTAAGTCCACAGTTGTTAGATCTTTCTGATTTTGTTTTGTATAAAAACATCTCTCTTTAAAAATTTTTTCCTTAAATTTAATTTTGTTATTTGCTCCCCAGTTTTAGTTGGTTCAAAATTGCCTCATAAACATTTCCATCCTGTTATTGGTGACTTTCCTATGACTCTGTTTTACAAATATTCTTTTAGAATATTGTTTAAAAATCCAATTTGTGAGTGTTTATCTTTTGATTAGTAAATTTAATTCTTTACAAATTGTATTGGTTTTTTAAGACTCTCATGACAAAGTACCACAAACTGGATGGCTGGAAACCACAAAAATATGTTTTTTCATGGTATTGGTGGTTCAGTTCAGTTCAGTTCAGTTCATTTCAGTTGCTCAGTCGTGTCCGACTCTTTGCAACCCCATGAATCGCAGCATGCCAGGCCTCCCTGTCCATCACCAACTCCCGGAGTTTACCCAAACTCATGTCCATTGAGTCAGTGATGCCATCCAGCCATCTCATCCTCTGTCATCCCCTTCTCCTCCTGCCCCCAATCCCTCCCAGCATCAGGGTCTTTTCCAGTGATTCAGCTCTTTGCGTGAGGTGGCCAAAGTATTGGAGTTTCAGCTTCATCATCAGTCCTTCCAATGAACACCCAGGACTGATCTCCTTTAGGATGGACTGGTTGGATCTGCTTGCAGTCCAAGGGACTCTCAAGAGTCTTCTCCAACACCACAGTTCAAAAGCATCAATTTTTTGGCGCTCAGCCTTCTTCACAGTCCAACTCTCACATCCATACATGACCACTGGAAAAACCATAGCCTTGACTAGACGGACCTTTGTTGACAAAGTAATGTCTCTGCTTTTTAATATTCTATCTAGGTTGGTCATAACTTTTCTTCCAAGGAGTAAGCGTCTTTTAATTTCATGGCTGCAGTCACCATCTGTAGTGATTTTGGAGCCCCCCAAAATAGTCAGTCACTGTTTGCACAGTTTGCCTATCTATTTGCCATGAAGTGATGGGACCAGATGCCATGATCTTCGTTTTCTGAATGTTGAGCTTTAAGCCAACTTTTTCACTCTCAACTTTCACTTTCATCAAGAGGCTTTTTAGCTCCTCTTCACTTTCTGCCATAAGGGTGGTGTCATCTGCATATCTGAGGTTATTGATATTTCTCTCGGCAATCTTGATTCCAGCTTGTGCTTCTTCCAGCCCAACATTCTCATGATGTACTCTGCATAGAAGTTGAATAAGCAGGGTGACAATATATAGCCTTGGCATACTCCTTTTCCTATTTGGAACCAGTCTGTTGTTCCATGTCCAGTTCTAACTGTTGCTTCCTGACCTGCATATAGGTTTCTCAAGAGGCAGGTCAGGTGGTCTGGTATTCCCATCTCATTCAGAATTTTCTACAGTTTGTTGGTGGCTAAGGAAATGGTAATCCACTCCAGTGTTCTTGCCTGGAGAATCCCAGGGATGGGGGAGCCTGGTGGGCTGCCGTCTATGGGGTTGCACAGAGTCGGACACGACTGAGGCGATGCAGCAGCACCAGCAGCAGCCGCAGAGGCACAAAATTAAGGTGTCAGCAGGGCCATGAACTCTCTGAAATCTGTGGACAAATCCTTTCCAGTCTCTTCCTAGCTTCTGGTGGTTTGCTAGCAATCTTCCACTTTTCTTGGCTTGTAGCTGGATAACGCTAGTCTCTGCCTTTGTTGTTATGTGGCATTCTCCCCATGTGTCTCTGTGTTCCCATGCCTGTCTTTTTATAAGGACATTAGTTTTATTGGATTAGGGTCCTACCATACTTCAGTATGACCTCATCTTAATTTAGCTAATTACATCTACAATAGCCCTATTTCTAAATAAGGTTACATTGAGAGGAACTGGGATTCAGAAATTTAATATATCTTTTTGGAGGGGGACACAATTCAATCTATAACACAAATTATGTAATTAATTTTATATTTAATATTTATTTCAGTAATCTTGGGGCTTCCCCTGTGGCTCAGTGGTAAAGAATCCACCTGCCAATGCAGGAGATGCAAGAGACTCAGGTTCGATCCCTGGGTTGGGTAGATCCCCTGAAGTAGGAAACGGCAACCCACTCCAGTATTCTTGCCTGGGAAATCCCATGGACAGAGGAGCCTGGTGGGCTACAGTCCATGGCGTTGCAAGGAGTCACATGACTGAGCAAACATGTATTCAGTCATCTTATTTCTAATTTTTGCTTACCATATATTATTTCCTCTTTTTTCCTTTATTGTCTTTCATTGAATAGAATGTTCTACTGGTTTGAAAATTCTGAATTCTACTTCTGTGCTTTTTAGCAGTTATATTTAACTTATTGAAAATCATATTTATGTTTAGTTTTTCTTATGAATTCTATCTTATTAGCCATGAGTCCTTTTAGTCTATCTTTCATCTTTCTTTAATTTTGGAAAACCCTTGTTTTTTTTAAGACCTTCAACTGATAGATGCGAATGTGAGAGTTGGACCGTGAAGAAGGTTGAGCACTAAAGAATTGAAGCTTTTGAACTGTGGTGCGGGAGAAGACTCTTGAGAATCTCTTGTACTTCAAAGAGATCAAACTAGTCAATCCTAAAGGAAATCCTCTTTTGTTTTCATTTCTTTCTTTTCTTCAAGGCTTCTTATTGTACAGATGGTTATATTGGTACTTTTCTTAGCTTATTTTTATTTTCATTAGCTTCAAATTATATTTTCCTAGTTTTCATTACTTCTTAATGCCTTCTGGGAGAACCCATCAATCTGATCATTCATCTCACTTATCTCTGCTCCAATGTAATTCATTTTTATTATTTATATCATTTATCAAATTCTTTATTTGAGTGATTGAATTTTCACATCCAGTGTTTCTATTTGATCCTTTTTCACAACTACTTTTTTTTTTTACTTCATTTTAGCATTATCCTTCCAGGCCATATAAGCTTCACAAAGAGCCTGTGAGGTTGGCATTATCTCCATTTTATGAGTAAAAAAACTAAGATGTGAAGACAGTCTGTTCCTCTTAGGATCACCTAGCAGGTAGGTTGTTGTTATTCAGCTGCTAAGTCATGTCTGACTCTTTGTGACGCCATGGACTGCAGCACGCCAGGCTTTACTATCTCCTGGAGTTTGCTCAAATTCATGTCCATCGAGTTGGTGATGCTATCTAACCTTCTCATCCCCTGCTGCCCCCTTCTCCTTTTGCCTTCAATCTTTCCCAGCATTAGAGTCTTTTCCAATGAGTCGGTCTTCGCATCAGGGGCCAAAACACTGTAACTTTAGCATCAGTCCTTCCAATGAATATTCAGAGTTGATTTCCTTTAGGATTGACTAGTTTGATCTCTTTGCAGTACAAGGGACTCTCAAGAGTCTTCTCCAGCACCACAATTCAAAAGCATCAGTTCTTTGGTGCTCAGCCTTCTTTATGGTCCAACTCTTACATTCGTACCTGACTATCACTTGAAGGCCTGTAGGGAAAAAATTGGTTTTGCAAAGAAGAAGGTGACTTTTGGGAAGCACCTAAGAATGAGGGCTGATTGCCAGGAAAATCAACCATGTAATTATTGGAATGGAACTTTCACTCCTATTCCCTGACTCTGGGGCAAGGGAGAGGATCTGGGTGTTGGCCAGTGACCAATTATTAAATCAATCATATCTGTGTAATAAAGCTTCCATAAACCCCCAAAAGGACAGGGTTTGGAGAGCTTCTGGGCTGGTGAGCACATGGAGATTTGGGAAGACTGGTGTGCTCAGAGTCAGCATAGAAGCTCCAAGCCTTCCCCATATAACTCACCCTGTACATCTCTTCCATCTGGCTGTTCCTTAGTTATATCCTTTTATAAAAATAAACTGGTAGTCTAGTAAGTAAAATGTTTCTCTGAGTTCTGCCAGCCACTCTGGCAGATTGATCAAACCTAAGAGGGGGTTATAGCCACTGATGTATAGCCACTCAGCATGAAGCAACAGTGGCAATCTAGACTTGCAGTTGGCTTGTGAAGGGGGTGAGGGGCAGTCTTACAGGACTAAGCCCTTAAGTTGTAACTCAAGAAGGAGATCATTGACACTTCCAATCTATAGTCAGTTGGTTAGAAACACAGGTGAGAACCTGGACTTCCTACGGGCCTCTGAAGTTGAGGACAATCTTGCAGAACTGAGCCCTTAACCTTGGAATCAGACGTTATCTCCAGGTAGATATTATCAGAATTGAATTGAATGGTGGGACACACAACTCGTGTTAGAGAATTGCTTGGTTAGAAGGACCTCACTGCTGGTCTGAATGGGTACCAGAAATTATTTAATGTATATATTTTGTTTTCTAGAAAGCTGATTGCTAAATATTTCAGTTCAGTTGCTCAGGTGTGTACAACTCTTTGTGACCTCATGGACTGCAGCCTGCTAGGCTTCCCTGTCCATCACCAACTCCTGGAGCTTACTCAAACTCATGTCCATCTAGTCGGTTATGCCATCCAGCCATCTCATGCTCTGTTGTCACCTTCTCCTCCTGCCTTCAGTCCTCTGCAGCATCAGGGTCTTTTCCAGTGAGTCAGTTCTTCACATCAGATGGCCCAAATATTGGAGCATCAGCTTCAGCATCAGGCCTTCCAATGAATATTCAGGACTGATTTCCTTTAGGATGGACTGGTTGGATCTCCTTGCAGTCCAAGGGACTCTCAAGAGTCTTCTTGAACACCACAGTTCAAAAGCATCAATTCTTTGGCACTGAGCTTTCTTTATGGTCCAAATCTCACATCCATACATGACTTCTGGAAAAACCATAGCTTTGATTCAGTTCAGTCGCTCAGTCGTGTCCGACTCTTTGCGACCCCATGAATTGCAGCATGCCAGGCCTCTCTGTCCATCACCAACTCCCGGAGTTCACTCAGACTCACATCCATCAAGTCAGTGATGCCATCCAGCCATCTCATCCTCTGTCATCCCCTTCTTCTCCTGCCCCCAATCCCTCCCAGCATCAGAGTCTTTTCCAATGAGTCAACTCTTTGCGTGAGGTGGCCAAAGTACTGGAGTTTCAGCTTTAGCATCATTCCTTCCAAAGAAATCCCAGGGCTGATCTCCTTCAGAATGGACTGGTTGGATCTCCTTGCAAGTCCAAGGGACTCTCAAGAGTCTTCTCCAACACCACAGTTCAAAGCATTAATTCTTTGGCGTTCAGCCTTCTTCACAGTCCAACTCTCACATCCATACATGACCACAGGAAAAACCATAGCCTTGACTAGATGGACCTTAGTCGGCAAAGTAATGCCTCTGCTTCTGAATATGCTATCTAGGTTGGTCATCGGAGAAGGCTAAATTTAAGGGACTAGATCTGATAGACAGAGTGCCTGATGAACTATGGATGGAGGTTTGTGACATTGTACAGGAGACAGAATCAAGACCATCCTCCAGAAAAAGAAATGCAAAAAAGCAAAATGGCTGTCTGAGGAGGACTTACAAATACCTGTGAAAAGAAGGGAAACAAAAATCAAAGGAGAAAAGAAAAGATATACCCATTTCAACGCTGAGTTCCAGAGAATAGCAAGGAGAGATAAAGCCTTCCTCAGACATCAGGCAAAGAAATAGAGGAAAACAATAGAATGAGAAAGACCAGAGATCTCTTTAAGAAAATTAGAGATACCAAGGGAACATTTCATGCAAAGATGGGCTCAATAAAGGACCGAAATGGTAGGGACCTAACAGAACCAGAAGATATTAAGAGGTGGCAAGAATACACAGAAGAACTGTACAAAAAAGATCTTCATGACCCAGATAATCATGATGGTGTGATCACTCACCTAGAGCCAGACACCCTGGGATGTGAAGCCAAGTGGGCCTCAGGAAGCATCACTAGGAACAAAGCTAGTGGAGGAGATGGAATTCCAGCTGAGCTATTTTAAATCCTGAAAGATGATGCTGTGAAAGTGCTGCACTCAATATGCCAGCAAATTTGTAAAACTCAGCAGTGGTCACAAGACTGGAAAAGGTCAGTTTCATTCCAATCCCAAAGAAAGTGAAAGAAAGAAAATGAAAGTGAAGTCACTCAGTCGTATCTGACTCTTTGCGACCCCGTGAACTGTAGCCCACTAGGCTCCTCCGTCCATGGGATTCTCCAGGCAAGAATACTAGAGTGAGTTGCCATTTCCTTCTCCAGGGGATCTTCCAGACCCAGGGATAGAACCAAGGTCTCCTGCATTCCAGGTAGAGGCTTTAACCTCTGAGCCACTAGGGCAGACCCCAAAGAAAGGCAATGCCAAAGAATGCTACTGCAAACTACTGCACAATTGCACTCATCTCACACGCTAGTAAAGTAATGCTCAAAATTCTCCAAGCCAGCTTCAGCAATATGTGAACTGTGAACCCCAGATGTTCAAGCTGGTTTTAGAAAAGGCAGAGGAACCAGAGATCAAATTGCCAACATCCGCTGGATCATGGAAAAACAAGAGAGTTCCAGAAAAACATCTAGTTCTGCTTTATTGACTATGCCAAAACCTGTGACTATGTGTATCATAACAAACCATGGAAAATTCTGAAAGAGATGGGAATACCAGGCCACCTGACATGCCTCTTGAGAAACCTGTATGCAGGTAGGAGGCAACAGTTAGAACTGGACATGGAACAACAGACTGGTTCCAAATAGGAAAAGGAGTGTGTCAAGGCTGTATATTGTCACCCTGCTTATTGAACTTATATGCAGAGTGCATCATGAGAAACGGGCTAGAAGAAGCACAAGCTGGAATCAAGATTGTTGGGAGAAATATCAATAACCTCAGATATGCAGATGACACCACCCTTATGGCAGAAAGTGAAGAACTAAAGAGCCTCTTGATGAAAGTGAACGAGGAGAGTGAAAAAGTTGGCTTAAAGTTCAACATTCAGAAAACTAAGATCATGGCATCTGGTCCCATCACTTCATGGGAAATAGATGGGGAAACATTGGAAACAGTGCTGACTTTATTTTTCTAGGCTCCAAAATCACCACAGATGGTTTTTGCAGCCATGAAATTAAAAGACGCTTACTCCTTGGAAGGAAAGTTATGATCAGCCTAGACAGCATACTAAAAAGCAGAGAGATTACTTTGCCAACAAAGGTCTGTCTAGTCAAGGCTATGGCTTTTCCATTGGTCATGTATGGATGTGAGAGTTGGACTGTGAAGGCTGAGCACCGAAGAATTGATGCTTTTGAACTGTGGTGTTGAAGACTCTTGAGAGTCCCTTGGACTGAAAGGAGATCCAACCAGTCCATCCTAAAGGAGATCAGTCCTGGGTGCTAATTGGAGGGGACTGATGTTGAAGGTGAAACACCAATACTTTGGCCACCTGCTGAGAAGAGTTGACTCATCTGAAAAGACCCTGAGCTTGGAAACATTGAGGGCAAGAGGAGAAGGGGACAACAGAGAATGAGATGGTTGGATAGCATCACCAACTCCATGGACATGGGTTTGGGTAAACACTGGGAGCTGGTGATGGACAGGGAGGCCTGGCGTGCTGCGATTCATGGGGTCGCAAAGAGTCAGACATGACTGAGCAACTGAACTGAACTGATACATCTACGTTCTCCTCTTAAAGGAGATTTAAAGAAAAAAATCAACATCACAATTTAAGAGTGATTCTGAACTTCTCTAATATGACACTAAGAATTTTTCCAAGGATCATATGTCTATTTTATGTGCATTGGTCTAGATCATTTGAAGTACTGATAAATATTTATCAGAATACTGCTGAATATTTAGTTCCTATCACTCCTCACACCGTTCTCAACTAATTTATTTTCTTTTTTTTTTGGCTAATCATAACTTTTTCACAGTGCTGGAAATTGAGAAACCAAGATCAAGGTGCCAGAAGATTTAGTTCTTGGTGAAGCCCATATTCCTGACTTGTAGAGAGCTGTCTTCTTGTTTCATTTTTACATGCTGCTGAGTTCTGATCTCTCTTCCTCTTTTGATAAGAGACTAATCTCATCACATGGGCTTCCCTTGTGGCTCAGCTGATTAAAAAGTCCACCTGCAATGAGGAGACCTGGGTTTGATCCCTGGGTTGGAAGAGCCCCTGGAGAAGGGAGCAGCTACTCATTCCAGTATTCTAGCCTGGAGAATTCCATGGAATGTATAGTCCATGGGGTCGAAAAGAGTCATACATGACTGAGCAACTTTTACTTTAACTAATCCCATCACAGGGACCCCATTCCTATCATGCTTCATAGTTATATACATATCCTCAAACTCAACTGAGTTGCATATACTAAAATGCTTCAGCTTTTTACACATCAATCGTACCTCAATAAAATGTGTTTTTAAAAATTAAAAATGACTCAGGGAAAAACGTCCATGGTATATCTAGAAAAGGAAAGTAAACAAAGGCTTTGAGAATCTGGCAGTCATGGTTTTATATGTATGTGCATATGTACATATGATACAGTTTAATAGTATTATAAAATTACATCTCTAAACAAAGGACCATCTGAGACATGGTGGGGTGTGGTGGGGAGGGGACAGAAAGGTTATGTGTGGTATTACAAAAGCTAAAAGAACAGTGTGTTTCAAGATACAGAAAGTGATCCTGTCAAAAGAAGACTGAAGAATACGCATCAACGTAGCAACACAAAGGTCACTGGTGGCTTTGATAATGTGCTTGAGATCAACACTGGATTGGACAAGCAGTAACTAGAGGTACATAAGTGGATATTGTCAGTCTTTCTAAATCATAAGACATTTGAAAACCAAATGGAAGAGAAAGATAAGGCAATAAATGGAAAGTAGCATGAGATTCTGAGAAAGATTTATTTCTGGTTTTGGGGGATGGGAATGATACAAATGTGCATCCATTACAACCTAATTTTATTGTGAGACTGTTATGAACTGGATCTTTGCTTTCCCTCAAAGCTTATAATTTTGAAGCCCTAACCCTCAATGTCATGATATTTAGACATAGGGCTTGTGTGATCTTTAACTCCTGCCTGAATACATTTAAACTCTTTCCTTATATTTTTGTCCAGTTTTATAGTTTTTTCTTATGCTGTGAAGGTTAGTCCTTAACCATTTATTGCATCATGGAGGAACACAGTCTCCTGATGTTGTGTCATCAATTTCTAAGCTCAAATTTATTAATATTTTCCATGATGGTTTTAGATTCGCCTATTTATTCAAATAATTTGCCTCTTTAACCAAATTATTCCATTAGGTTTTATTTCATATATTTTTGAGGATATATTATTACTCTGCATACACCTTCAGAAAAAATTATATTCTACTTGTGAATTAATTTTATTGACCCTATCCCTCAGAGATTGTTTTATTTTGCTTTGATTTTATTCAAGTCTATTTTATCTGGTATGCACAGAGCTACTCTAGGTCCTTTGTAATTAATGTTCACAGGTATAAATCCCTCAACTCTTCAACTTTCATTTTTCTGGTAACATTAATAGTTCAAGTCTTTGAGATACTACAATGATTTCTGAGAAACTGAGGGTGGTTGTGGCAGGGGTTGAAGACAGGCATAATGTTTACAAGAATTGAAGAGGAAGCAGAGTATAAGAGAGGAGATCCCTGGAGCTACAGACAGGCTTCAAACCTTGTCTTGATCAGGTACCAACAAATGGCCTGGGGAAATTCACTTAACCTCCTTGTATCTCATTTTTCTTGATCAGTAAATGAATGGGTAATAGTAGCAGTACAACCTCTTTTTGTTATTATAAGAATTAAATTAATTTATAAAACATGCAGAGCTGACCCAGAAAAATAATAAGCGCTATGTGTTTGTTAAAAAACAAAAGAAAACAAAACAGGGATTAGACATCATAAGGGAGGAACAAGAGGGTTAGGTGTTCGTCTTTCAAAGACAGTATAACCAGATTTTATTTCACCCACCTGAGAATATTTTGCTTTCTCAAGTAAATTTAATCTGATCATACTTTTTGTTATTATTTTTATTATATATTTGAATTGAATAGGAACAATTTAATGATGCCTCCTTTTTTCATCTATTGATTCAGAAGTTACCCATTCTATTATTAAGTGTTTTACTGGATATTTACTGGATTCTCTATGAGTTACCACATTTCTACATATCCTTTGAGCAGAGCCTATTTTCCAGCCTTGCTTACCAAGGATGTTTGTATTAGGAGACAGCCTATGAAGATATACTGTCTCTTTTTGGAACAAGTGGCAGGTTTGTTCTCTGTCCACTATAATTAACATGCTGTCTTCCTCTGGAGTGTCAGCCTGGCTTTGTCCACTCTAAAAGATTCAGGTTCTCTAAGCTCGGAGTTCCTTAGCTGCACACACGTGCAGCACCTACCTGGTCCCTCCATATCATCTTCAAGGGACTCAGGGTAAAAGTGCACTGATGCAAACATAAAGCTCAAGCTATTGGCCACACTCTGAGTAAACAAATCCTTGGCTTCTCACTCAAGGGTCTCATCTCTTTCCTAGCATCTGCAAAACAGAATCTGACAGGATGAGAGTAGAACAAGAGAGTAAATCATCTAACTGCAGAGTCAGATAATATCTTCAAATTTGCTATTTTGTTCACCATGGGGTTTCTGCATTCATTTTCTATCTTTTAAAATAGTTTTAAAATATTACTTTGTCTTGATTGCTCGAGAGTTTTGGGCACCTCCATAAACTTTTTTTTGCCCAAAGTGAACGTCATGTTCCCTCACTGTAGTTCCAGAACTTCTTCTGAGTCAAGAAGCCCCCACAGGAGAAATAAGTGCTATCAGAAGTGATGAACAGAGATTCTGGTGAGTAGAAAACATTAGAAATTGATCCAGTTTTGGCTCTGAGCAGCTGCCCAACCACTCACAACTGAAAGTAAATGTCTCCTACCAACTCGGGTGGTGGGGTGCGCTCTCCCCTCTCCATCTCGATAGCTCCCAACACTTTTAGTTTGCCCTCAGATGCTTTAAGGGGAAAGATTTAATAGTAGCACTAAGAGTGCCTTGTCCCCAAAGAACAAAAGTCATCCACATGTATCATATTATACTGAAGAGATGTGCAGGAGAGGAACGATTCAAACATGTAGCTTTATTTGTAACAGGTTCTCAAGTTAAAATCTTATCCAGTTTCACAGGGTAGTGTATGTTCAGAATCAGCTAATGCAGTTTGATCAGAATTCACTGTAGGGAAGGGAACCTAATGTAACCTTGCAGATGAGAATCAACCCCAAAGAGCTGATTCAACATATTACTGCTGTGGCTTCAACAACTAAATATAAAACCACTGTTCATATTTACATGCTTGTAAGTGACAGAGGGGACCATCCTGACTGAAACAGCCACAGGCAGACTTATGCTAGAACTTTTGGGATCCCGCAGTAACAATACCTCTTTGAGCCATAAATCTCCATCACTGTCACTGATGATTTGACCAATTGGAAAACCTACCAAATGCAGGGAACTTTCATGAGAAGGCAACACTTTGGATGTTGGACTTGCTACCCTCTTTATTGGCTCAGCTAATAGCTTGTCACTGGGCACTTGTGGAAGCTGAATGTGTGACACATGGAAATCTGTCATTCTCCATTCTGATTTCCTATTTTGCGCTGGATCAAATGGACTCAACAACTAACAAGGTAGGGAGGACCTAATTAGCCACATTTGTCAAAGGGAAATTGCTTATTCAAGTGCATAGCCAGTCCTGCCTCAACACCATCTTGGCTCTACATGGAAAACTAGCAACTGTTCTTTGGGAGAAACCTTCATCCTTTACTCTGCAATACGCTCTTGATTCACAAATGTTCTCCTAAATACCTGTGACATAATCTACGTTGATGCTTTAGCTAAAGGGAAAGCAGGTGTGTGGACTGGGAAACCTCCTATCTCATTGCCAGACATGGAGAATAGAAGCAGGTGTGGTCACTCGCAACAGTCAGAACTCAAGGCTGTTACAGCTCTATTCTTCACTTTAGAAATTTTACAGCTATATGACTCTTGGGTTATTGCAAATAGCCTGGCTCTTTGATTAGCCACTTGAAAAACTAGACTGTCAGATTAAAACTAGCTTTCTTTGAGTCCACAAACTATAGAGAAACACATTTCAGCTGCTGTCAGACTATTTGGGTCACTTACATGGACATGGTAGAAAAGATCCATTCTCTAATAAAACCAACTAGAATCAAGCTGCTGACTGAGTCTGCACTCCCTAGACTGTTGCCATTTCTTCCCAGAACCACTGTACAAGAATGGCAACATAGCCACTATCACACACAGGGTATAAAGTAAAGGACTCTTATGATTTCTGAAGCTGAGGCTGTCACTCCTATTTTTCAAGTTACCATGATGGTATTACAGTCTAATTAGTTAACTCTGGCACTGCAACTATGACCCATGAAATTAATTTTTGCTATATTTTCATCTCTCATTTGCATTTTCATCAGATTATTTTTGCATTCACTCAACTTTTGTAATGGAACAATATGAGCTGACACTGAAAGTTTTTAATGGATATGACACTCCCTACCATCCATGTGATCTGGTATACTCGAGAACTGGATGGCATCCTCAAAAATGAACTCAAGACTGAGATAAAGTCCAAAGATTTCTGACTCTATCTCCCTAACCTCCTCTTGCACTACAAATTCATAAGACACTTAGATCAAGAAAAAGATCATAGCCTCTCAGCCACTTTCTGGTCAAAAATCAGGACAAGGGATAGGGCGTCATTTAGACCTATGTTGAAAATTTGGGATTTCAAACTGCACATTCCAAAGCATAATGCTTCTTTTCTCTCCTGTCAGAAACGCCTGTTCAGATTACTTGATGCTGTCTATAGGTACCAACACAGCCAAAAAAGAGTCTAGGAAATCCTAACTTAATTCTAGTTTAGCCATTTGGATTTTCCATTGGACTGAAATGGTCTTAGATAATAAGAATAATGACCACTGATTTGAGTACATTACTCACCATGTACCCCATCACTAGTCCATGAGGGCCATAGCAGAGTAAAACGTCAATCCAAAAACTTACTAAGAAAGCCAGCTGGCTTTCAAGTGTAGGTTGAGATGGTGTAAGAGACGCAGCCAGCTGTTTGTGGGCATGGCCAAGGTTTATACTGCAGTGGAAGACATCCCACCGCTTGCTAGTAAATATAAATGCTTCATGAGATGAACTGAGTAAAGTTTTTCTCAGTATTAGTTCAATTAATCAGAGTAGTCAATGGCGTGGTATATTCAGGGAAAATGTTCTGCTGTATAGACATGAAGCATGTTTACTCTGGAAGACAACTCTTTCTGCATCTCTCACACTCCACACACATTTTGTGCATAAAGCTGACTTCTATCTTTGCTCCAGATTATCTTTTCAAGGCTATTTGTAAATCAAGCAGTATTAGGATATGTAGTGAATCCTTCTGGAGCACTGGGGCAGGCATACTAACTGTAGTCTAATAAGGATAATGTATCCTCCAAAGCAAAGGGCAGGCAGATTTACAGCCCTATGATAAAATAAACAGGGTACATCTAGATAGGTGGGTTTTGTAGCTCAGTCGTGTCTACTCTTGCGACCACATGGGCTATAGCCCGCAAGGCTCCTCTGTCCGTGGGATTCTCCAGGCCAGAATACTGGAGTGGGTTGCCATTTCCTCCTCCAGGGGATCTCTCTGACCCAGGGATTGAACCGGGTCTCCTGCATTGCTGTCAGACTCTTTACTGACTGAACCACCAGGGTAGGGTCTCTCCTCTCTTATGCAATTCAGTATGCATACAAATGTCATCTGATTCTCATCATGTTGCGCTATGAGAAATGGGTCTCATGATATATATTCCTGATGCACTGGCAACTACTATTACTATGAGTAATAAACAATCCTTTATATCTCACCCAGAAATGTCTTCTGCCAGCATCCATGATATTGCAGCAAACTAATTTGTTAGCTTGCAAATCAGGTAAAAATTTAGAGCTTTCAGAGTCTTTGAAAGTAATCCTGAGAGGAACCATTAAAACCTATGCAAACTGGTATAGCTAAAAATCCTACAGAAGACCTAAAATTAAATTTTTCAAAAGATAAAATATTCTAAAAAGAAGTCAGAAAAGTAGGAATAGAAAAATAAGGAAGCAAAATGAAGGGAATAAGCAGAAAACACATGATAAAATGATAGAATTAAATACAATACCTAATATTGCCTTAAATGCTATATAGAAAATACTCTACATTAAAAAAAAAAAAAGGATCAATAACAAGCAAGATCCAAAGACATATTGTATATTAGAATGTTTCTTGGCTTTTCATGCTCTGTTCACTTGCATAGCAATATTGAGACCATTTGCCAAATTCTATTCATTGATCTATTCGGATTTTATCATTACTCTATTGCTTTACCAGTTCAGTTAGTTCACTCTGTCGTGTCTGACTTTTTGCGACCCCATGCACTGCAGCACGCCAGGCTTCCCTGTCCATTACCAATTCCCAGAGCTTTTTCAAACTCAGTTAATGCTATTTTTACAATAGAGTCTTTCCAACAATAACTGGAAATTTCTCCATTTATTTTTATTTTCTTTCATATTTTTAAATAAAAATTGCAAAACCTATAAATATGCTGTCTACAAAAGACCCACTTTAGACTAAGGACACATACAAACTGAAAGTGAAGAGATAGGAAAAAATATCCCATGAAACTGAAAATCAACAGAAAGTTGGAATAGCAATACTCATAAAAAATAGACTCTAAAATAAAGACTGCAACAAGAGACAAGGAAGGATACTACATAAAGATCAAGGGATTGATCTAAGAGGAAGATATAACAATTGTAAATATATATGTACCCAACACAGGAGCACCTCAATATATCAATCAAATAAATATTAACTGCCATAATAGGGGAAGTTGACAATAACACAACAATAGGAGAGACTTTAACAGCCCAGTTAAACCAATGGATAAATCATCCAGACAGAAAATTAATAAGGAAACAAAAGTCTTAAATGACACATTAGACCAGATAAACTTTGTTGATACCTATAGGATATTCCATGCAACAACAGCAGAATATACTTTCTTTTCAAGTGTACATTGAATGTACTTGGAACATTCTCCAGGAGAGATCACATCTTGGGTTACAAATGAAGCCTCAGTAAATTTTAGAAAACTGAAATCATATCAGGCATTTTTTCTAATCTCAAAGCTATAACATGAGAAATTACAGGAAAAAAAAAGAAGTAAAAAACACAAACACATGGAGGCTAATCAATATGTTACTAAACAGCCAATGAATCATTGAAGAAATCAAAGAGGAATTTAAAAAATACCTGGAGACAGTGACAATGAAAACACGTTGACCCAAAACCTATGGGATGCAGCAAAAGCAATTCTAAGAGGGAAGTTGATAGCAATACAATCTTACCTAAAATGTCAAGAAAAATTTCAAATAAGTAACTTAACCTTACACCTAAAGCAACCAGAGAAAGGAGAATAAAACCCAAAGCTAGTAGAGGGAAAAAATAATAAAGAAAAGAGGGGAAATAAACAGAATCAAAATAGAAAACAATAAAAAAGATCAATAAAACTAAAAGTTCATTCTTAGAGAAGATAAATAAAATCATAAACCTTTAGCCAAATTCATCAAGATAAAAAAAGGGAGGGCCTAAATTAATAACATCAGAAATGAAAAGGGAGAGGCTACAACTGACACCACAGAAATACAAAGGATTATAAGAGATTACTACAAGCAACTATCCACCAACCAAATGAACAACCTGAAAAAATGGACAAATTCTTAGAAACATACAACCTTCTAAGACTGAACCAGGAAGTAACAGAAAATACGAACAGACAAATCACCAGTACTGAGATTGAAACTGTGATTAAAGAACTTCCAAAAATAAAAGTTCAGGACCAGATTGCTTCACAGGTGAATTCTATCTTTAGTATTTTTAAATAAAACATAATTTAACATTACAAATACCTTCTACTTTTGTTAGGTTTATTATACAGTTTTTTATAATTTTTGCTAAATATATGCATGACATTTTTGTGGAAAGATTCAGTTTCTAACAATGTTTTTGGTGTCTAATGATATTCTGCAAGTAATTTTCCCCCAGTTTACCTCTATAACAATTCTTAATTGCTTAATTACACTGATAATATCTGAAAATAATGACAGTATAGTCCCTTCTTTTGTAGTCTCATACTTTTATTTTGTTCTTCTCTTAATCAGCTGTCTATAAGCCCTCCAATATAAAAGATGTAACAACCATGATTTTAAACATTCTTGTCTTATCCCTCAACAAATCATGACTGTTATTTCTTTTTGATTATCAAAAAGGAGATGTATTGCCAAATTTGGTTCACAAATTTACTCAAAAATTTTTTCTATATATTACCAGAATTTAATTAAAAATCATTTATGGATATTTACATGTATCAAATATTTTTCAGCAGCCATTTATAGAATAATATATATTTTCTCTTTTAATTTTTAAGTGAATCACTTTGAAATATTTCAAATATTGAAATTTCTTGTTTCCTTGGGGAATATAATCCATTTTGCTATAATGTATTTTTTACATACATTGTTGGATTTTATTTACATTTTTGTCTCATCTTTGTTCAGAAATCAGGTTCCTATGTCTTTCTTTGTCACAATTATTTTAAGACAACAATCTCCTGTAATTATTTTTGAGTAATTTCCTTTTCTTTTTATTCTCACGAAAACTGATATAAATAACTATTTCCTAAAGGTTTAGTGATTCTTAATTTCAAAATTATGTGGGTCTGGTGTTTTGTGGGTATACGTCTGAGTAGGGTGGATTGTGGATTACAATCTAACAATTATGTTATTTAATTGAGAAATACATATTTATATTTTCAGTTTCTTCAGAATAATATTTTATTAAATTTCACTGTTTCCTGAAAATTGTTTACTTGGTCTGAATTTTAAAATATTTAAAAATATTTTCAGATATATTAGGTCTAAATTTTCAACTACTTAAATTATGAAATTATGTTATGATATTTTGACTATAAAACATCTGCCATAATTATATCTCCTATCTAATTCCTTCCATATGTATATATGCTTTCTCTATTTTACAGGATCCATTTAGGCAGAAGTCTTTTTTTCAAACAGCCGAATTACAGCATGCCACACATGTAATTCTTTTTTTAATATGATAAAATTTTATATGTATATTCTTATTTTCCTTTTTAATATCCTGGTAAGACTTTTTCTTTAGATGTGCAATGTCTACTTTTAAAAATAATTTAATTATTGTTTTAGAATTTTAGAAAATTTTCAGGTTTAATACAGAGGATATAAGACCTATTTTCCCCTAATGTTAATATATTACATTATTATGACACATTTTGATTGACTAATTTTAGAAACAATTTTGATAACTTAATATTAACTTGTTCATACTTTATTTAGACATCATTAGTTTTTCCCTAAAATCAATTTTGTTTTAGAATCCATATCACAGTTCATTGTACTAGCCATCATATCTTAGGCTTCTCTGAACTATGCCAGTTACTCAGATTTTCCTTGGTTTTGATTATATTGACAGTTTTAAGATATACTAGGCATGTATTTAGGACTTCCCTGGTGGCTCAGACGGTAAAGCATCTGTCTACAATGCAGGAGACCAGGTTCGATCCCCGGGTTGGGAAGATCCCTTGGAGAAGGAAATGGCAATCCACTCCAGTACTATTGCCTGGAAAATCCCATGGACAGAGGAGCCTGGTAGGCTACAGTCCGTGGGGTCACAAAGAGTCGGACACGACTGAGTGACTTCCCTTCACTTCAGACATGTATTTTATAGAATTTTCCTCAATTTCAAATTTCTTTTTTCATTGGTAGATTAGGGTAACATTCTCATCATATCACATCAAGGATATACAGAATGAACATGAATTATTATTGATGATGCTATCTTGATTGTCTTGCTGAGATAGTGTTTGTCAAGTTTCTCTTTTGCCCCCTTTTCCATTCTATACTTTTTGGATGAAAGTCACTGTGTGCATTCCATGGTTAACATTTGGGAAGTCATGTACCAGTAAAGGAAAATACTTACATAGTTGTTTGCAATTGTTCTGCACAAGAGACTTGTCTATTATCCTCCATTAATTTCTTTATTCAATCATCTATGTATATCATCTGTTTGGGCACATGCATATTTTCCATATTTGGGTTATAATTTAACAGTACTTATTTTATTTGCTTAAAGCTATCCCAGCTTTGGCTATTGGAATCTCTTTCAGTTGACTTATGTGTCCTTTTGATGGATACCATTCTGCTTTTTAAACACCTTATTTTCTGGAACTACAAGATGCTATAGGTTCATACTGTGTGTGTATTCTCCCTGCCCAACCCTAAATTCAGCCACTTATCCAAGGAACTCTGGTTCTGCCTACTGGAGAACATTGTTATTTAGTCACTAAGTCATGTCCTACTCTTTTGGCAACCCCATGGACCATAGCACACCAGGCTCCTTTGTCCATGGGATTTCCCAGGCAAGAATACTGGAGAGAGTTACTATTTTCTTCTTCAGGGAATCTACCGGACTCAGGGATGGATCATGTGTTTCCTTAATTGCAGGCATATTCTTTATCCCTAAGCCACCAGGGAAGAAGTCACTGGAAATGGTATTAGAAGCAAAATGCAATGTCTATGTTTCTATTTCTCTTAGGATTCTAAACTTATACATTTTCAATTATTTTTCCCAGCTAAATGTATTTGAGTCATATTCTAACTTCTGAGAGACTGCTTAATCAACTTTAAATTTTTTATATATAGTATTTTTATTATCACTAGGTTATAAATACTCTCTGATAGAAATCAAAACCTGGGGCCAAACACCTTGCAGTGTGAAGTCAAGTGGGCCTTCAGAAGCATCACTATGAACAAAGCTAGTGAAGGTGATGGAATTCCAGCTGAGCTATTTCAAATCCTAAAAGATGATGCTGTTAAAGTGCTGCCCTCAATATGCAGGGAAATTTGGAAAACTCAGCAATGGCCACAGGACAAGAAAAAGTCAGTTTTTATTCCAATCCCAAAGAAAGGAAATGCTAAAAAATGTTCAAATTACCTTACCACTGCACTCATTTCACATGCTTCAAGATTATGCTCAAAATCTTTCAAGATAGGCTTCAACAGTATGTGGACATAGAAATTGCAGATGTACAAGCTGGACTTAGGAAAGGCAGAGGAACCAGAAATCGAATTGCCTACATCCACTGGATCACAGAAAAAGCAAGGAAATTCCAGAAAAATATCTACTTTTGCTTCATGGAGTATACTAAAGCATTTAACTGTGTGGATCACAACAAACTGTTGAAAAATCTTAAAGAGACTGGAATACCAAACCATTTTACCTGTCTCCTAAGAAGCCTGTATGCAGGACAAGAAGCAACAGTTAGAACTGGACATGGAACAACAGACTGGTTCAAAATCAGTAAGGAAGTATGCCAAGGCTATGTATTGTCACTCTGCTTATTTAACTTCTATGCAGAGTACATCAGGCAAAATGCTGGGCTGGATGATTCACAAGCTGGAATCAAGATTGCTGGGAGAACTAACAAAACCCTCATATATGCAGATGATAACACTTTAAGGGCAGAAAGCAAAGAGGATCTAAAGAGTCTCTTGATAAAACTGAAAGGAAAGTGAAAAGGCTAGCTTAAAACTCAACTTCAAAAAACAAAAAGCATGGCATCCCCATCACGGGAAATAGATAGAGAAACAGTGGAAACAGTGTCAGACTTCATTTTTGGGGGCTCCAAAATCACTGCAGATGGTGACTGCAGCCATGAAATTAAAAGACGCTTAATCCTTGGAAGGAAAGTTATGACCAATCTAGATAGCATATTCAAAAGCAGAGACATTACTTTGCCAACAAAGGTCCATCTAGTCAAGGTTATGGTTTTTCCAGTAGTCATGTATGGATGTGAGAGTTGGACTGCAAAGAAAGCTGAGGGCTGAAGAATTGATGCTTTTGAACTGTGGTGTGGAGAAACTCTTGAGAGTCCCTTGGACTGCAAGGAGATCCAACTAGTCCATCCTAAAAGAGATCAGTCCTGGGTGTTCTTTGAAAGGAATGTTTCTAAAGCTGAAACTCCAGTACATTAGCCACCTCATGCAAAGAGCTGAGTCATTAGAAAAAACTCTGATGCTGGGAGGAATTGAGGCCAGGAGGAAAAGTGGATGACAGAGGATGAGATGGCTGGATGGCATCACCGACTCGATGGAGGTGAGTCTGAGTGAACTCCAGGAGATGGTGATGGACAGGGAGGCCTGGCGTGCTGCGATTCATGGGTCGCAAAGAGTCGGACACAACTGAGTGACTGAACTGAACTGACAGTTCAAATATTGACTTTACTCAAGTGTGTAGTTTATTAGTTTATCTCCTTGATTCTTTTTTAAACACAAACCTGAAATTTTATGATTTATATTGAAATTTTGTGAATTTAAAACAAAACAGATTTAATGCCACTGAAAGTGAAAGTGAAGTCGCTCAGTCGTGTCCGACTCTTTGCAACCCGTGGACTGTAGCCCAGCAAGCTCCTCCATCCATGGGATTCTCCAGGCAAGAATACTGGAGTGGGTTGCCATTTCCTTCTCCAGGGGATCTTCCCGAAACAGAGATCAAACACGGGTCTCCCACATTGCAGGCAGACGCTTTAATCTCTGAGCCACCAGGGAAGCCCTTTAACGCACTATGTTTATGGTAATTCTTTAATTATTAATTTAGCTACAACGAAATAAAGTTTTCTGTTTTATACTTGCCATGCTTTTTCTTGCTCATTTTACTATTTCCCAGCTTTTATTTTATTAATGAAATATCAGCTTCTCTCCCCAGTAGTTTGTAAGTTCTGTAGTATATTTATGTCCTTTTCATGCTTAATTTTAAATTTTAACATGAATATTTAACTTAGTCTAAAGTTAGTTCAGTTCAGTTGCTCAGTCGTTTCCAACTCTTTGCGACCCCATGAATCGCAGCATGCCAGGCCTCCCTGTCCATCACCAAATCCAGAATTCACTCAGACTCACATCCATAGAGTCAGTGATGCCATCCAGCCATCTCATCCTCTGTCGTCCCCTTTTCCTCCTGCCCCCAATCCCTCCCAGCATCAGAGTCTTTTCCAATGAGTCAGCTCTTCGCATGAGGTGGCTAATGTACTGGAGTTTCAGCTTTAGCATCATTCCTTCCAAAGAAATCCCAGGGC